>JANAVB010002849.1:0-48514 GCA_029216955.1 Iris pallida
GTAGAAAACCCTCACATATCTAGACAGCCGTGACTGTATATCGAGGTGGTTTCCATTTCAATATACGTAGCTGGCTATGTCTGCCCCCGCTCTCCAGTATTCTAATTGTGGGGCGTGACAGCAGGCAAGCCCGCCTGCCGTATTGCCAGCAATTGGGTCACAAGCTGATCAGCCTCTGCCAACTTAGGCTCCAGGAGTGCAGCCAATCCCACCCCGCCAGGAAGAGACTTCAAAGTTGCAACCTGGCCCCGAGCGTACCGCAGAGACAGAGTAAAAGGGGTCCCCCGTTCTACAGCAGCATCTACATCCCTCTTTAAGTGGCGATAGAAGCTGTCAACCACATCATGCGTCACCTCGTCCAGAGCCTCCAAAGAAGCCGGTGTCAACGGAAGTGTAGCCGACAACGCTGAAGAAGACGCAACAGAATCTGCCGCTCCTGCTACATGAGAAACAAACTCCGCACGGAAGTACGCATGAACAACGGCCAACTCCTCTTCGGCAGCCCGCAGAACTTGAATGCTCGGCAGGGTCGAGAGGTCAATCTCCAGAACCGTATAATTAGCAGAGGATGAGGCGGAGACCATCGCCAGCTCCATTCCTATGTCCCCGGGGCTGGCAGGAGGTCCCTCGACATGGGACGGCGAAGGAGAGGAAACGCTCCTTTCTTTCAGGTCGCGGCAGGCCGAGCCTTCCCCCAGAACATCCACGGTAGGAAGTAAAGGGTCAGGACCTGCAGGGCCAAGGCAACCATGAATCGATTTGACCCAGAGGATATGTTTGTAGAGTAAATAAGCCCCCTCACTAGTCAATATTTGTCTAATCTTACCAGTAGAGGAGTGTGGAGGCTGAGGTTCGCCTACAGCCACTGCAGCCTCTTCACCAGCAGTCTCCGAGTCAGGGATAATAGGCTCCTCCGCCCTCCCCTCTCGGGAGGGGATGCAACGAGATCGGTGTCACCTTGCGAAAATTCAGCAACCTCGGATGCAGGCCCAAGGGAACCTTCGTCATCCCGGACTGGGGCCTCAGCAACTTAGAAATCCTCAGCAGCTGCTGGGAGAGCCCCCGCAGAAAGGACCGCGGCACACATGTCGCTAATCAAAGCAGCAAGGGCCGGATTAACTCCAGGGGCAGCAGACGTTTCAGGAGAGCCTGGTTCGTCAGACGCCTACAAAGAAAAAATGGTCAGGTCATATCTCCAAGAGAAAAGAAAACCACAGCAAAGAGATGGCTCCGACTTTGTCTTACCTCCGGAACATCGTCTACATCCTCACCCCTCTCCGTAATAAGTAGCCTACGAGGTCCGACCGCCGCTCTCTTCACAGAAAAGGCTACTCCTCCGCCAGTAGACTCACGCCTACCTCGCTTACGCGAGGGACCAGGCACGACAGGCGGTAGTTCTACCCGCACCACCTCCGGTACAGATGGCAACTGATCTACCGCCTCATCTAATACGACCGACGGTTGATCCGTCATCATCTCATCTGCCATGATGGGAGGCTGACCCGCCGTTGCCTCACCACCAGAAGAGAGAGAGTCCTCGTCGTCTCGCTCGTTGTCTTCCTCAATTGTGTCGAAGGACTCGAAATCGGGCGTAGAAACTCTATTCGCCCCTTTCTTCTTTGCCTTCGACACCATAGCCTTCTCCGCCAGACGAGTGCCCATGATGAAGCTAGTCCTCGGGTCAAAATCGAGAGGAGGATGATTTGTCGTAACATGATATAAGGCCGCCATATGCAAGATTTCCCCTATCACGTTTGCTGCAGGAACCGAGAAGCTAGTTCGAGTATGACAAGTGTCATAGTAGCTCCATGCCCTAATACCATCGAGAATGCTACCCTCAAATCCCAGGTGGGAACTGGGACGCCCAAGGAATAGTTGACTGTACCCAAATTGACGGGCAAACCTACTAGGCAAGTAGGGCTCCAAGTACACAGTGTTGCGATTACGATAAACTAAATGCGTCGGACAAATGTTACGCAGCCAGAAACGCATCTTCTCAGGTAAGAAATGAGGAGGTTCAACACCATCAACATGAACACTCCTCACTTCCTGGTCGATAAAATGGGGAACGGACACGAAGAAATTATATCCGTCCACCCTCGCCAACATCCTCCGATACGCCGGCGTGGTACTACATTCCCAAGGCTGATGGTGATACCTGAAAAGAAAAGCGTCGTCGTCCGTAACGCCATCTCCCGTCCCAGGCCTTATCAAAGACTGATAATGCAACAACAGCCATCCCAGCAAGTAATGATAAGGCAGCTCTATACGTTCAAAGTCCATTGCCACGTCACGAGCGATGACCTTGGACGAGAAGGCATGGAGACCATGCTGAATACTACACACCATAGCGGGAAGAAGAGCCAGCCTGACCCCAAAGGCCAGCTTAACGGCAAGGAGAATGAAGTGGCGACTGATCCTCTCGATAGAACCTGTCCCTCTTGAGACCACATAATTGCGCAGCCATACCATTAAAAACCCTGCCAAGAGAGCCTTCTCTGACAGCCGCCGAGTACTATAATAAAAATAGCTGAAGGAGTCAATCTGGCTCCCAAATTTGTTACCTTTAGACTTTGACCTCCTAGCAGTCGATACCAAGTCCTATACTTCCCTAGGAGTTTGACGATCTCGGGAAGTAACTCGACTAGCAGCGCTGAATTTGAAAAGGTATTAGACCCAAGATTTGGTATGGGGAGCGTCCCCTTCCGAGCTGTCATTTTTCTGGATAGCCGTTCGGTGATAAGTGCTATGATGACACAATAGTTCTTGATACACAGTGACGAAACCTAGGAGTCGTCGGTCTAAATCCTGGAACTCCTCATTCGTCGGAGTGTACGCTTCAAAGGGCTCGTCTCCCTAGGGGAGCTTGGAGACAGTATACATCTCGTGAAGAGCGAGCCCCAATTCCCCTACAAGTGTGAAGAAAGTCCCTGTCCGATGATACATCTCCAGAAGGGCCATGAACAATGGCTTATTAACGGGCAACCCGTGGCTGGTACCCCGGATAGCATCATAAAGATTGACTTCTCGCAAAAATTCCCCGTAGTTCCGTAGAATCCACGAGGTCAGGTTAGCCCACGGGGGAATGGGGTGTAACCAGCTCGGCAGTACCAATCTACCAACAGGATAGGACCCTTTGCGAGCAAGCTGGCTCAGGAAGGTATCAGCCTGAGAGAATGAGAAGTTAGGACCGGGTGTGTTGATAAAGGTACCCGGAACTAACCCCATCACGGATCGACTGGCCGGATCCTTGATCGTGCGCACTGACCCAGTGGTTTTGTTGTAACGGATGTTACCAACAAATATCCCCGATCTGGTTGGAGTGAGGGGGTCTGGCATCTGCCCGTCCAAAACGATCATGTTGAACCACGCAAAAGGGAAATGGCGCTTCATAATGGGGATATGAATTGGCATCCCGTCCAGGTTAAAATCCCAACTCTCGAAAACATCCAACACTCGAGAGTTTTCTATGATCAACGCATCCCCAAAGAGGAAGACCGGTCTCAGATGCTTCCCATTAGGCTTTCCAAAACTCATCATGTCACTAAGGAATTGGAAAGATTGAACCCTGATAGCCTTTAGTCGCTCCAAAGGTTCATTAACAAGGAGCTGCTCGGACACTTGACGAACTAAATCATCCCGACGTACGCCCAAGGCGAACTGATTCGAGCCAACGAGAAGTTCCCCCGCAGGATTTACTGGCAGATTCACTAAAGAAAGACAAAAGAAACAAGTCAAAAAGATAGCCGAAACACAAACTACGTGATGCTTATGGTGGGTTAGCTCAGCATTGCCTCATGCGGCTCAGTTTCAAAGAGCTCATACGGGTTCAGTTCGAATGAGCTTATGCGGTGCGGTTCGAAATGAGCATATGCGGTTCAGTCCGGATGAGCTCATACGGTCCAGTTCGAATAAGCTTATGTGGTTCGGCTCGAAATAGGCTTATGCGATTTAGTGCGGATGAGCTTATGCGGTCTAGTTCAAATGATCTTATGCGGTTCAGTTCGAAATAGGCTTATACGGCTCAGTTTGAAAGAGCTCATGCGGTCCAGTCCAGATGAGCTTATGCGGCCCTGAGGATGAAGTAGTTATGCGGCTGTAAACAACAACTTTCATACGGCGCAGGCCTGGGTCATATCCCATACGGCTCGAACATGAGTCGGACACGCAGCATACTTGAAAATACAGGCTCGCGCATAAAATATGCGGCGTAGCCATGATAGTTCATGTTGATGGTCCTACCAGCAATAGGCGGGTGAACGCCGGGATAAAAAATAGGCACGTCAGCCGGCAGAGGAGCCTCCATGTTCATCGCCGCAGTCGATGAAGATGCAACCTTTTTGCCTTTCACTGCCGCAGACGACGACGCGGCCTTCTTGCTCGTAGCAGTGATAGTCTTCTTGGGAGCCATTGCCGATCGTTGATAAGAGAAGACGAAAAGGAAGTCGGCAACAAGGAGTTCGAGCAAAGAGAGAAGGTAAAAAACCCTCAAAGGATAAAATTACTCCTATTTATAGGCGAAGGAGGCTCGAAAATCAACAAACGCCTTGATCCACGTGTCGCCTAAAAGAATAAAGAAAAAATGCTTCGGTCAAAACAAAACTGACCCTTGGGATCCTCCCCAAAAGGCGGCGTTAATTCAAAAAACGAATCAAGGGCATTTAATGCAGAAGATTTACACACATGGTTGGGACACGTGGCAAAAAGTCTATGCGGTCTAACAGCTCATGCGGCCAGATAAATCCATGCGGCCGAATCATCTATGCGGTCAACAAAGGCCATGCTTCTTATTCAAAGTATTTTAATTTTGCAAATTGAAAACTTTGAAGGGGGTCTTGTAGAAGCATGAAAAATATCAGAATGATGGTCTATGCGGCTCGGAACAGGAGAACCCCATGCGGCTCATACAGGAGCAGTCCCATGCGGTTCAGAGAGACTCTCAGTCTCATGCGGCTCGGGACAAGAGAGTCTATGCAGCTTACATAGGGACAGTCCCATACAGTTCAAAGAGTCCCCCAGCCGTATGTGGTTCAGAAGTACATGCGGCTCACATACGATCAACAGAGATATGCGGCTCGATCAACACCACGTGTCCCCATGGGATCCCTTCACACAGTTGGCCATCGAGTAGTGGCCTTATTCAATACTCTGCCATGATTTGATAGCTGACGGCTATGACATGAAGTGTCATGATGGTCCTGTCATAATGACAGACTCTTCGGGAACGGAAGAAAATCTCTGATACGATGCGAGATTGCCACGTGGCTACTCCCATGCGGCTCAATTGAAGAACAGCTTCATACGGCTGGCAAGAATCATCTTCCTGCGGCTCACCAAGAAGCCATCTCATATGGCTCTCAAGTACTATACCTATGCGGCTCATTGAGACGCTGTCTCATGCGGTTCATGGATATCATGCGGCTCTGGCAGAGTCCACCATTAAGATACGTGGCAGAGATTCAATTGCCCCCATGACTTGACAGCTGGTAGCAGGGTGATTATGGGACGCTTAGTTTTAAATCAATCAGAGATTTACCAGATCATAATAACCATATTTAACGTTATCCTCATAATTAATGAGATCAGGTCATATCATTCATGATCAAGTCAATGGGACATGTGGTGAGAGATCCAAGCTTGACACAACCAATCACGAAGATTTAAAGCAATCAACATTAATCATTCACAGGATTCAATACTATCCCCATTTATGGCCCAGATCCTTCACGCTTAAAACTAATGGTCCAGATTGATTAAACATCAGGCCACCGCCGCTTTGAGAATGGGTAATCATCCAAACCCTAATGATGCCCCCACTCCTATAAATAAGCAAGGTGTTATTCCCTTGCGAGAGAGATACAGAGAGACTCCCCCAATAATCAGAAAGAAAATACACAGAGAGAGAGAAAAGCCAGAAGAGTAATAGAGGGAGAGCAGGAAGAGCATTTCTTCATCAATGCCAACCATCTCTTCACAGGAGCCAAGGCTGCATACCGATCGTCCAAGGAGTAAGGCAGGGCTGTCGTCGCCTTCCCGAGCCTCTATCGTCACCCCCAGAATCTAAAATAAACAATTATACTTAGACTGCTGTACCTAGGTTTTCGTCCCTAGGCTTTCTTTGTACAAGCGAGTTTGTAATGTGAAGTAAAAGTCCGATCCTCCGATAATTGTTCTGTTCTTTTATATTTAATGGCAAACAACTGAGCCGTATGAGCACTTCTTGACTGAACCGTCTAAGTGTCTCATGACTGAGCTGTATGAGTACTGTATGACCGAGCCGCACTATGCCACATAGGTTCTGTTTGGCTAGGCCACATAAATGAACTTCTTCTAATTTTACTTCTTCTTTGTCCTTTGCAGAGAACTTACTACAGTTCCATCGGTGGAACTCTTGATAGAATATGCCCAATCTGCGTTGGATGTGAGACTTGACTAGATAGTCGAATGCGTGTCGACTCAGATCATCCGAAATCAACCTGAGGCCAGGTTAAGGAAGATCAGGAACCAATCATTTTTTTACTTACTCAGTATGATGAATTCCGAGAAGCTAGGGGACTTTCATCTGAAGCCCACATTCTTGTTCGAAGATGCTATAGTTAAACCCTCGCACACTGGAGCTATCTGAGAGCTGGGATATCCTTTCCAATTTGTTGTCGATTCACCTTTCTCAGATGGAACGCCATTTCTCTCTGTCAAGTTTCAATATGGTGCCTATCAAGAGGCGAATGGCGGACCACATAACTCAGGACCGACAAGCAATCTTCGTAGGCAATATCTATTATAATAGACGAGTGCGGTCAGCGATCGCGACCAGGGAGTCGGTCAGTTGTTCTGTTGTCAGGCTAGCCCCCGGTAGTTTTATAAATAACCTGAGGCCCAATAACCGATTCTCTGAGGCTGACACCTTCCTGAACCAGATTGTCCGTAAAGGATCATATCCCACGGGCAGACTGTCGCTGCAGAATTGGATGTGTCGTTCCCCTCCATGGGTCAACTTGACGCTCTGGATTCTGTCGACCTATGGGGATACTTTACTGTAGCTCAGCATCTACTATGCCATAAGGGGTACTTGCTATGATCTTTCTATGAACACAAGGCTATTCATAGCGCTCCTCGAGATATACAATCGTCGTACGGGGACCTTTTATACACCTACTGGGGAGATGGGGCTCGCCCTTCACGAAATACATGACATCTCCAAGTTGCCCTGGGGAGATAAAGTTTATGAAGAGTATACCCCCACGAATGAGACATTTGAGGAATTAGAGCGATGGTTTCTCAGGTTCCTTGCCATTTACCGGGAGGTGTTATGTCATCATAGCACTTGTCAACAAATGTCAAAAAAGAAGGATGAAAGTTCTGAGGGGACCCTTCCTCACACCAAGGCCTGGGTCAGTTACTTGTTGGACCTTTGTGCCTCGGGTCGGGTTGTCCCTCGGAGCCCTCAGACTCAAGCAGGAGTGGATGCTCAGGTGCAAAGTGCCAAAAGGACCAAAGCTTCTGGTGACATATTCGGAAGCCAGTCTGACACATTTTGCTACTTTTATCAAGATATCCAAACCTTGTCCAATAAGGCCATCTTGGCTAGATTTTTGATGATATGGCTGAGGATCTGTGTAGTCTCGGAGGGGGCTGGTTCGATTGAGAGAATCAGCCGCAACCTGAACCTCCTTGCTGTTAAGTTAGTTTTCAAAGGCAGGCTAGCGCTACTCCCAGCCATGGTGTGCAACATCCATCGGGGCCTTCGTATCTTTTTAGCCAAAACCATAGCTCATGACGTTACGAAGGATTTCAATCGAATTGAGCTACCCTACCACTATTTGATGGGGTGGCTGCTAATGCACTACCCCTCTCTGATGCGAGCTGGCCCTGAGGGAAATGCAACGATGCATTCATCTACCAATATCATGATATGCCTTGGACCTGTTCGACCATGTTCGACTGCCGTGTTGTGCTCGTATAGATGAAAAGCTACTCTTTTTTTGTGTCGGTCTCGTCTTTCACTGATGAGGAAATGAGGCGTCTCTATCTTGATAGCAGTGTCGCATCCCAAATTCTTCCCGAGAAGATGTTTCGCTGGTTGCAGAATATCCGTCCTGTTTACTTGGTATACCGTAACCGTAATGTTGTCTTCTTGGAACCTTATTTACCCAGTCGATATTCTAGACAATTTGGGTACTGCCAGTTGTTTTTGGACAACCCGAGTCCCTGCTTGGGTTATGAGGGCGGTATCCTAGATGGTATTTGAGCCTGGCATTATAGTGCCATCTGTACCCAAACTATCTTTTCTCTTCCTGATACCAGGGACTTGGTGCGTATCGTACATGGCGGACCTCCACCATGCCTCTGTGAATGGGCCTCCCCACGACTTTAATACAAGTACCAGTTTCATAGCTGGTACTAAGTTGGCAAAAAAACATGAGGAGCCCAAAAAGAGGAACAGGGCTAGGAAGGCGAAGGCCGTTGAAGTCTCTGACTCCAATTATACTGATACGAAAGAGGAGGATGAATACAACGATCTGTTGCCCTCTGTAAGTACTCCTGTGACGCGCTTGCCTTCTCATGTGCCGAGTCCTTCGCCTAAGCGAAGAAAGCGTGGACCTTCCGTTGCTGATAGGCCTCGTTCTCGAAAATGGTTTGCATTTAGGAATCGAGGATCTGACCTCGCGGAAGAGGACAGTGATGCCGAAACCCTTCCGGAGGTAAATTTCGTTCCGGGCGACCACCATGTTACTTTGGGATCTTATCTTATTGGTTCTTTTTTTTTTCCTTTGTGCAGGCTTTGGAAGACATAAACCCTATGGAGCCTGATGCTGCTTTCGAGATTCCTCCAGTTATGGGCACCCTGGTCGAAGGAGGTGCATGCCTTATAGAATCAAATATCGAGGCTGTAGGGTCTCAATTGGTCACAACCGACCCAACTATACCTCCTTTCGGGTTGACCTGGGCTGGAGTGACAGATGCAGGTGATTCGAATATTGTTGTAGAGGAGGATATGGGGGCAGTGGAAGGAATTATGACTGTCCAGAGCGAGCCACGGTCTCTATCGCCCTCCCCTGGTAAGCTATGACATATTCTTACCGACAAGGAGGTTCATTCGCTCTTTTTTTATATCCTTCGAGTTAAGCTAATTATTGGTTGTTCTCGACCTACTGGACCTGCCCCTCCACTACCGATGGTGGATGTGGCCGTGGAGTAGGAGATAGCAGACGACGTCGGGGCAGACCTCTTGCTGAAGAGAAAAAATAGACCTCCCCTCCTTCAAATTGAAAAGAACCCCTCTGAGCTGAGTTTGGAGCCGCTATACCAGAAGTACCAATGGTGGAGGTGGTGGTTCCTATACCAGCATCGGTGGATGCAGGTTTGATTGAACCTGCCTTTTCTCCGAAGATTGAACTATCCACTCTAACTAGTCTTCAGCTTCTTCGGGCTGCGGAAGAGAGGATTGCTGCTGTGCGGGAGTCTTGTCGCTCGGAGTTTGTTTCCCTTTTGACAGGATCGTCAAGGTCTGCTATGCCTTCTCTCACACACCTTCAGGTTCCTTGGCTGATATTCCTTCGACGCCGTCATCTTTGGAGAATCTAGACGAATCGTCGAGGGATATAGTTGAGAGCTTCTACCGTCATCTAAAATAAGGGGTTGACTCTACTTCAAGAAAAGGGAATTCATTTGCCGTGGCCCGTCACTGTGCTCAAGGCTAGATTGACACTGCTGAAGACGCTTTCGGTTAGAGAAGGGGTGGCCGTCCTTCTGGAGCACAAGCTGGCAGAGGCTAATCAGTGCCTAATCTAGTTACAAAAACTGTGGCAAGTCGATGTGTCTGCTGCGGTGGAGCAGGAGCGTGCTTTCCTTATAAAAGCAGTAGAAAAGGTGAAGGCTATTCAAGAGACGTCCAAGCCCACTTTGGAGAAGGACCTCCATAAGTTGTCCCTTAAATATGACAAGCTAAGCCGAGAGGGAGAGATTTTCTTGACTCGCGAGGAGACCACAATTCGTTCTATGACCGAAACTAACAAATAGCTCCTCCAGCTCCAGGCCAAGCTGACATCTCTGGGGATTGAGCTCCAAGCCACTCGTCAGGATAGAGAGAAGATCTGTAAGGAGACTGATGAGATCATATGAACCTCTACTTCTCTAGAGGGTGCACTGAAGAAACTAGAGGAAAATTGGCAGGCTCATGCACATCTTAAGGATGCTGAAAAGCTATCCCAGAAAGGTGAACACCGAGCCAGACTGAGAATTGAGCGCTCAACTGTGCAGCTGGAAGACGTTTTCACCAAGCTATGTGTTGCTGATGAGTAGCGAATTTCCTCCCTTTTTTTGAGATGTAGTCTTGTGAATATAATACATTCACTTCCACTCTCAGGAGTTTGTACTAGAGGTTTTAATATAACATTCGTATTTGATGAAGGACATCCCACTGGAGGACTTTTTGTGGACCTATTGCCCTTTTGTGTATCTGGAAATACGAGGAAATATATTTGAATGCTATTTTATGGACCTACTACTCTTTGGTACACCGATGGTATGAGTAATAGATTAGGATAAGTTTTATGGACCTATTACCCTTCTGCACACTGGTGGTGCGGGTAATAGATTAGAATAACTTTTGTGGACCTATTACCCTTCTGCGCACTGGCGGTGCGGATAATAGATTTTGAGACAAAATCCAACAGAGGTAATATGGATGTGATAGGTTTTGATAAATGGCAGAGCTTTCCTACTCAGAGGTAGTATGGACATGGTAGAAGTGAACTTTGTAGGGATGTATAGAACAACTTAGAGGTAAGGTGGACGTGGATGTTCTAGGATCGATGTACAACTATGTAGGGGTAGTTGTACGGGATATCCTGCAGGGGGACTTTTGGTGGACCTATTACTCTTCTGCGTACTGGTGGTGCGAGTAGAGTAATAGATTTGAGACAAAACCCAACAGAGGAAATATGGACGTGATAGGTTTTATGGTCTTAACACCCTGTCTTTATCCGGGTTGGGTATAGGTGTTAAATCCGGAGATTATCGGTTTCAGAGGTAATATAGACGTGACACACGCTAATCAGGAATAATTTTTGGTGGACCTATTACCCTTCTGCGCACTGGTGGTACGAGTAATAGATTTTGAGACAAAACCCAATAGAGGTAATATAGAAGTGGTAGTTTTGTGGTCTTAACACCCTGTCTTTTATCCCGAGTTGGGTACAGGTGTTAAGATAGGAGATTCTCTATATGGACGTGATATATGACAATCGAAACACCAAAGCGGATGTTCAGAGGATAAATATACATGACTTGTCGCTCGGAGAGATTCAACGCGAATCCCCTTGGGGGGAACAGAGTGTAAGTTCAGCGGTACCTGATGTACTAACTCGACACTATTTTTTAGTCCAACGGCAGCCTCTTATTGATGAAATAAGGAATTTTGTCCATATGGATTACATCATCAGGAGAGGGACTATCTACCTATGTAACCAGGTATTTGGCGAGTTCTATGTCCTCTTCGGCTACCCCCTGCGAGCTCAGAGGTCGGGATGTTGTCTTGGACAACTTGACCACCAAGGATTCGGCTTGTGGTATTGACTTGCCTGAGGGTGTTGGATCGATACTTGTTTGCCAGCTCATTTTGCAAAGACAGATGACAATAGGCTCGGCAAGGGACTTTGTGTCTTCCGGTTGCCTTTGAGTAGATTTTGGCAATCGGATCACCATCGGCCCTATGATGGGTTTTGGCTCTTGGCTTTGGGAGTCGAACGACCATTGGTTCTGACTGCACAGCTTGGACGAGAGAACCAGGCACCTCTTTATGCAAAGTTGCGACAAGGGGTGCAGCTTTGCCCGGTTTACGGGCCTGGAGATGAATTCTCAAGGGTTCCTCTGGCCCTATGATGGCCGCCGGTTCGTCAGTTATGTACCTCTTGGATTCTTCATATAGACAAGCCTACGAAGAATAATAAGACCCAACCCCTTTGAAGGGATCTGTCACGCCCCGGTTCCAAAATATGTGGTACCAGGAACACGTGGCGTGCCAGCTGTACGATCAAGTATAGAAAAACCCCAATTTAATGGACTATACTCGATCGTAGTACGCTGAAGTAACAACTAAATAACAATACAGGCAGGTAAATACTAATCTCATCCACAGGAAAAATCACAGAATAAAGCTGGAAGGAATGAAAATAACTCTGAATCAAACTACAAGTCATGACTAGTGGAAAATAATCCACCATAAATGTATGAAAGAACTACTAAAAGAGTACAACTAAACTAGAAAAGAAATAGATAGCCACTAGCAGAAATCACCTAAGAACTCAAGAAACTCACGAGGCTCAACATTGAAGTCCCCGTCAGCAAAAGCCTCCAATCTCCGTAGTCCGTCGGTACCTGTGCTCGTCCCAATCTGGAAAAGGTGCCAGGTCCTCAGAGGGACGTAACAAGTACACAAGAAATCGACATGCATGATAGTACAGGGCAGTATATAAATAACTAGAACAAAATGTAACATAACATCTCCCAACCAAACAAGGACAGGATATTCATGCAACATACGACAGGTAAACTAACCGTATATGTGTAAAATGCACTCGAGACATCTCTAGTGGCACATGAGAGGGGGAGAAGAAGAAGAAACGGCCACCAAGCGTTCTACGGTTTGAGAAACGAGGGGCTACGAGCATCCAGCGTCCATTGGAAACAGAAATTCTCATACACCATAGTAGACTCTCCCCACCCAATGTATATCCGTACCGTATACGCGGTACAAATAATATGCAAGATGTCATAGTATATATAAGTAGACCTGTACCAACCACTAGACCAGACGCGAACTCACGTGCCAATGATCAGTCGACACACAAATCCATGCTCTCAACTCACTCATATAGTAATCGTGTATGATACGGTGTCCGGCTAGAAGGTACCACATACCTTCATAATACACGGGATAAGTCCACTACTACTAGACGCGTGCACACAACTGAGAAGTAACTAGGTAACATAAACTAACTGCAAAAATATACAATCAAGCAAGGTGTACTTGCCTGTGTCCAGCAACTGAGTATCTGGGTCCAAAGTAGAGTCCGAGTCCCGAGAAGCAAATAATCCTAAACAAAATTTATCTCTAATTAATTACTAATTAAACAATTTAAACAATTTATTTAATTGCTATGTAATCTATAATTTAAATTAATCTAGTACTACTAGCTAACTAGTATCAAATTTTATGAATAATAATTATACAATAATAAATAGGTAACCATACTTATTATCATACCATTTATATTCTGAAATTTATTTACAACTAAATATTTAATAATAATTAACTAATTAATGATAATCAATTAACCAACCATTTTAATACACACATGAATACACAATTCCTAATAATACTAACTTAAATAGTAAAAATCCTTAAAAATTATTTTTAGTCTATTTTAATAATAAACTAAATAATATCAGAATAATAAATATATTATATATATATTTTACAGAAAATGAATTATTACCATTAAACTATTTATTAAATAACTAGTTGAATAATAACAATAAGTACTTAATAATTCTAAATAAATCCAAATAAATCACCACCAACCTTAAATTTAATCATTAAAACTAAATTCACAGTAGTAACACAAAATTAATAATTATTTAAATCAATAAATAATTATTACACAATTGATTACATAAACCTAAATATGATTCTCAAAATTACTTTTAAGTCTTAAAAATTCGGAAATATATCTAAAATACATAAAATAAATTCCTAAATACCATATTTACACATTTCTAACAGAATCATATCACTTCACAAAATTTACAATATTTATATAATTAATAACAATTAATTATATAATATATTCAACTTATGAAATCTAGAAATTACTCAACTAAATCCAAATAATTATAAATAATAATAAATAAATATTGGAATTATTTTTCTACAGAATCACATGCTATTACAAACATTTTCTATTCAATAAGTATTATTTAATTACTAACCAAATAAATAAGATAAATTGAAAACAATATTTAATATTCAATTTGATTAATACAAAACTTCCAAGATAAATCTAAATATAATATTTAAACACCAATCAAATTCTGGAAAAATTTCCATGACTTACTTTATAATTAAATATATATTTTCCATATAAGTTATATTATTTAATTATATTAATTAAATAATAAGCATCAAAACGGAATTAATTAAACAGTGTAAATTCGCTGTTTTTCACATAAAATAATTATAAATTAAATTATAACAATTCTGGAAAAATTTTTTAAAATATATTAATTATACAAACTTTTTCATGTACAAAGTTTAATCTAATTCGTGATCAAAATGTTACATAAAAATTAAAACAAAAAACACATTTAATTAATTACTAACATTGAAACTTCATAATTAAATATAAATAAATATCAATAATTAATATTAAATCACACAAAAATTAGGGTAGAACCCCTACATATTTACCAATGATTTTCTACATTTAGATCTAATTAATCATCAATCTATTCATCACAACAATCCTTACAATAATCTGAATATTCAGAATTTAATTATTAAAACTTGGTTTAAAGCATGCAAAGAGGATTTAATCCACGTGACAGCGCCACGGGGGGTCGGGGTTACCTTGCCACGCCGCAGGGGGGTGGCTCGCCGACGAGGGGGGTTGCGTCGATGAGGGGGCCGTCGGATCGGGGCCGGTCGGTTGTAGCGCGCGGGGGGGCGCCGACTGCTACACGCGGGCGCGGGAAACGCCGCATCTCGTCGTCGACGACGGGGCTCCGGGTGAGGGGGAAGGAGATAGACGAGAGAGAGAGAGGGATAGGGTGGCGGTGATGAACGGGGGCTGGTGGTTTGTGTGGAGGCAAGTTTAGGGTTAGGGTTGAGAGTAGATGCATATATATATATGCATGAAGGAGATCCAAATGAATAGGACCATACTGGGTTGGGCCTAAGTTAGGGTTAAACTTAAGGAATGGGTTTGGTTGCTAGGAATTTTAACACCACATCTATATAAGTATAGATATAATATATTCTAAAAATAAAACCAATTGAATAAAACACTATATATTTAATTATTGATATAATAATCTAATAATAAATCTATATGAAACTTGGTTAGAGTTTAAATAATTTAATAATTAATGTAACATCATTTATTTAACAAATAACAATATTTAGTAATCTTGCATCTATATATATATATTTACAATATAAAAAACCCTGATTAGAAATAATTAATTAATTATTAAATAAATAGATTAACAAGCTATTCTTCAAAAAAATAATAATTTTAAAAATTCTCTGAAAATTCAGGGGGTTTACAATCTACCCAACTTATAAGAATTTCGTCCTCGAAATTTAAAATAATTCTAAAACCGAAGAAATAATAAGAAAATCAATGAAAAGTAAATATGTAAATTGTAACTTACTCAACAAAACAATTTACAACGATACTTGGGGGTTTATAGAGGGGTCAAAACTGGCATCATATCCTACAAGAATATGTTCTAGGTCCGGCATAGGTCATAGGATTTCCAAGTGATCAGGGAATAGATCGATATTGCATGGTCAAATCTAATAGGATAAGGAGAGGACACAAATAGTCTATTCTAAGGGAAAGATTTGTCAAACAAGTAGAGTTATTAAAATAGAGCACATAAAGGTGTGTTTATGGGGGGCATAAATGTCATGTGTATGGTACGGTTTGTCTAGATCATAATGGTGCAATTATTGGAAGAAAAATCCTAATATTGTGCTTCAATTACCCAAGTCATGGTAAGGGATCAAATGATATGAACCAAGGAAAGGATAATAGGAAAACTTTTATTTGCTAAATGTCCGACTAAAATCAGTCTAAGATGGCTACTAGGGTGCTAAGGGTATTACTAAAATAAGATATCATACAAGGTATACTTAACTGACTTAGTAGAAAGATGGTTCTACTATAAATCATAGCTAATAAAGGATTATAAAGAGAAATTCTATACTAGGCACAGAATAAAGAAGAGTTCAAGGGGGATGGGGTCGATTACAAATTTGAAGGTCCAATGCGAATAAATGTTTCAAGAAAACAAAATTTGTCAAACGGTCGCAAATGAGATCCTAGGACAAGTTTACTATATCTTCATCTGCATAAAATAATCATAGGGAAAGCGAATCAACATGCACTAGGTTGGCCAGACCATCATGCACTGATTCTGATTAGACAACATTTTAGTGGGTGCATCCAATAATATATGTGTCAAGAACAAGCTTGAGAAAAGAAGAAGCTTGTAAAAAATAGGCTATAACAGCAATATTAGTCAAGACGATAAAATAAACGTACAGAAGAAAAGAAAGTACAAGATAGTTCAAGTCCAAAACACAAATAATGATTTGACCTTTCTAGTTGCCCTATGAATCTCTAACCTTAGTTGAGCTAGGGATAGGAACCCACAAAGTTATGTCTAGGTAATCTAAATACTTATACCAACATATAGTCAGTGTTATCCAACTATAATTTCTTAATGGTCCTGAGAAAAGTATGATGCTAGACTACAAGGTATACTATCCAACTTATAAGAATTGAACTAGTACCTCTAACTATCTCTTTAGGGAAGCAAGTTTATCCTACCAAATTGTAGCAACAACATAGAATTTTCTAGAGAAGCAATAATAATCCTAACATGAGAAGAAAAAAAAAATCCTTTGGTCTATTCAAAAGGATAAGACGTAATGATCTGCTTTCCATTATTGCTTAAGAAAACAAATTTTGGATCGATAGTACTAGAATTATGCAGCACGATAAATAGTAAATCAGCAAAGAAAATAAACTAATTAGATAATAAAAAAAATCCTTACAGCATTTAGCTCGGCAACCGTGGCATGAGCTAAAGGTGAAGGAAAATTTTTATTACAAAAAATATCAACCAATATTGTCTACAGGTAAAGTAACAAACAACTAAATAGATTCCTAATATTAATACTAATAATATAATTCTAAAATATAGGAGAAGATATACTGGTTGACGGATTTGGGGTATGGTCAAGAAAAATTTATGGACATCTATAGCTCTAAACAATTAGGGAATCATGATAGTAGTTTAGGGTCGAGAACAAGGATGATAAATTTTTAAGAAGAAGACATAGTCACATGGGTCGATGACTTAACTATAACTGCATATAATCACTATCATGGCTATGAAAAATATGGCAACTAAGGTGTGACACTTCTATCTCATTAGAGTAACATCCTCTATGTTTATTTCCTCATCAAGATAAAAAAAATCGAATTCCTGTAAATAAATTTTTTTCATAAACTCCTTCAGTATAAAATCTTTAAATCAAAACAATCATCTACCAATTTCCTTAATCTCTTTAAGATCGTCGCATATAATCATAATTATAACTTTAAAATACCCAACCAATCCTTTTATCATCACAAACTCCCTTTTATTTTCCACCTTTTTTTTCCTCAACTTTAATTCAGTTTACCTATAAAAGATTGTAACTCTCTTATGAAAATACTTAAATTAATCACCGAGATAAATATTATCATAATACTAAATTCCTCTTTTTTTTCCAAAAGAAACTTCAATAAAAATTTATTAATCTAAAAAAAAAAGATTTAAATCTCAATTTTTTCAATCAAAATTTGTTCCATCAAACAAAATTCAATCACAAAAAAAATATCTCAAATTTCTAAATCGATCCTCGAAATAAACTTTATTATAGTACAAACATCCTTTTCTTTTCTCCTCAAAATTTTTAGATTAAAATTACCCAACTCCAAATTTTAAATCACTTTATGAAATGCATCAAATTTCTAAATTCTTCTTAAATAAACCCTTTTTTTCATCAAGGTCAAAATATTCAATCTTTAAAGAAATATAAATCTCATAGGCAACTCTTAACTATTTCTATTTACAATCATCTATCCTCAAATTTTAAAAAAAAAATTATTCTTCTATTTTGGAAACCAACATAAATCATCAACCAATTTAAATCTCATGTAGCAATGTGAATATTTAAATTTTTAATCATCAAGTTGATTTTATATCCTCTCTAACCAATCATAGAATTTTTTTTTTTAAAAAAAAACTCAAATCAAAACTTTAAATCATCCTCTCAAATCGATCATCGAGTTTATTTTATTAATCAACTTCTAACAGTCTTTCCCATATGAGTATAAGTAATCTTTCTCACTATCATTCGAAATTGATATATTACTACTCAACTTTGAATTAACTAATCATTCATGCAAAATTATATCTTTCAAAAATATGGTGTTCATCAACCTGCAATATTTAGTACTTTCCCAGAATTATAGACTCAACCGCCTAATTAGCTGCCAAGGTAACCCATCTAGCCATATAGTTACTCAAGAGTGTATATAGTATAGCATCTTCCAAACCTCTATCAATCATGACAAGCAAGGGGTACGGTAGATTAGATCGAGAAGGATATAATTGCAAGGAAGTCAAAGAGTCAGAAGATATAAATCAAAGAAGAGATCAAGTATTTCGAGGAGTTTGAAATGAGTCGAAATCAAACGAGATCAAAGGATAAAAATAATCAATTGTGGATGAGACACGATAGTCCTAATCCTATACGCAAGCTTGCTTGGTACGGTAAAGTAACCAAACAATATTTTCTTGACCTGCATGGGCCACCACTAAAAACATGTCACCCCCGGTTCCAAAATATGTGGGACCAGGAACACGTGGCGTGCCAGCTGTACGATCAAGTATAGAAAAACCCCAATTTAATGGACTATACTCGATCGTAGTACGCTGAAGTAACAACTAATAATAATACAGGCAGGTAAATACTAATCTCATCCACAGGAAAAATCACAGAATAAAGCTGGAAGGAATAAAAATAACTCTGAATCAAACTACAAGTCATGACTAGTGGAAAATAATCCACCAATAAATGTATGAAAGAACTACTAAAAGAGTACAACTAAACCAGAAAAGAAATAGATAGCCACTAGCAGAAATCACCTAAGAACTCAAGAAACTCACGAGGCTCAACATTGAAGTCCCCGTCAGTAAAAGTCTCCAATCTCCGTAGTCCGTCGTACCTGTGCTCGTCCCAATCTGGAAAAGGTGCCAGGTCCTCAGAGGGACGTAACAAGTACACAAGAAATTGACATGCTGATAGTACAGGACAGTATATAAATAACTAGAACAAAATGTAACATAACATCCCCAACCAAACAAGGACAAGATATATCATGCAACATACGACAGGTAAACTAACCGTCTATGTGTAAAATGCACTAGAGACATCTCTAGTGGCACATGAGAGGGGGAGAAGAAGAAGAAACGGCCACCAAGTGTTCTACGGTTTGAGAAACGAGGGGCTACGAGCATCCAGCGTCCATTGGAAACAGAAATTCTCATACACCACTAGTAGACTCTCCCCACCCAATGTATCCGTACCGTATACGCGGTACAAATAATATGCAAGACGTCATAGTATATAGTAGACCTGTACCAACCACTAGACCAGACGCGAACTCACGTGCCAATGATCAGTCGACACACAAATCTATGCTCTCAACTCACTCATATAGTGATCGTGTATGATACGGTGTCCGGCTAGAAGGTACCACATACCTTCACAATACACGGGATAAGTCCACTACTACTAGACGCGTGCACACAACTGATAGGTAACTAGGTAACATAAACTAACTGCAAAAATATACAATCAAGCAAGGTGTACTTGCCTGTGTCCAGTAACTGAGTATCTGGGTCCAAAGTAGAGTCCGAGTCCCGAGAAGCAAATAATCCTAAAGAAAATTTATCTCTAATTAATTACTAATTAAACAATTTAAACAATTCATTTAATTGCTAAGTAATCTATAATTTAAATTAATCTAGTACTACTAGCTAACTAGTATCAAATTTTTATGAATAATAATTATACAATAATAAATAGGTAACCATACTTATTATCATACCATTTATATTCTGAAATTTATTTACAACTAAATATATAATAATTAATTAACTAATTAATGATAATCAATTAACCAACCATTTTAATACACACATGAATACACAATTCCTAATAATACTAACTTAAATAGTAAAAATCCTTAAAAATCATTTTTAGTCTATTTTAATAATAAACTAAATAATATCAGAATAATAAATATATATTATATATATATTTACAGAAAATGAATTATTACCATTAAACTATTTATTAAATAACTAGTTGAATAATAACAATAAGTACTTAATAATTCTAAATAAATCCAAATAAATCACCACCAACCTTAAATTTAATCATTAAAACTAAATTCACAGTAGTAACACAAAATTAATAATTATTTAAATCAATAAATAATTGTTACACAATTGATTACATAAACCTAAACATGATTCTCAAAATTACTTTTAAGTCTTAAAAATTCATAAATATATCTAAAATATAAAATAAATTCCTAAATACCATATTTTCACATTTCTAACAGAATCATATCACTTCACAAAATTTACAATATTTATATAATTAATAACAATTAATTATATAATATATTCAACTTATGTAATAAATCTAGAAATTACTCAACTAAATCCAAATAATTATAAATAATAATAAATAAATATTGGAATTATTTTTCTACAGAATCACATGCTATTACAAACATTTTCTATTCAATAAGTATTATTTAATTACTAACCAAATAAATAAGATAAATTGAAAACAATATTTAATTCAATTTGATTAATACAAAACTTCCAAGATAAATCTAATATAATATTTTAAACACCAATCAAATTCTGGAAAAATTTCCATAACTTACTTTATAATTAAATCTATATTTTCCATATAAGTTATATTATTTAATTATTTATTAATTAAATAATAAGCATCAAAATGGAATTAATTAAACAGTGTAAATTCGCTGTTTTTCACATAAAATAATTATAAATTAAATTATAAATTCTGGAAAATTTATTTTAAAATACTATATTATACAAACTTTTGCATGTACAAAGTTTTCTCTAATTCGTGATCAAATGTTACATAAAAATTAAAACAGAAAACATATTTAATTATTACTAACATTGAAACTTCATAATTAAATATAAATAAATATCAATAATTAATATTAAATCACACGAAAATTAGGGTAGAACCCCTACATATTTACCAATGATTTTCTACATTTAGATCTAATTAATCATCAATCTATTCATCACAACAATCCTTACAATAATCTGAATATTCAGAATTTAAATTAAAACTTGGTTTAAAGCATGCAAAGAGGATTTAATCCACGTGACAGCGCCACGGGGGTCGGGGTTACCTTGCCACGCCGCAGGGGGGTGGCTCGCTGACGAGGGGGGTTGCACCGACGAGGAGGCCGTCGGATCGGGGCCGGTCGGTTGCAGCACGTGCGGGGGGGCGCCGACTGCTACACGCGGGCGCGGGAAATGCCGCATCTCGTCGTCGACGGCAGGGCTCCGGGTGAGGGGGGAAGGAGATAGACGAGAGAGAGAGAGAGAGAGGGATAGGGTGGCGGTGATGAAGGGGGGCTGGTGGTTTGTGTGGAGGCAAGTTTAGGGTTAGGGTTGAGAGTAGATGCATATATATATATATATGCATGAAGGAGATCCAAATGAATAGGACCGTACTGGGTTGGGCCTAAGTTAGGGTTAAACTTAAGGAATGGGTTTGGTTGCTAGGAATTTTAACACCACATCTATATAAGTATAGATATATATATATAATCTAAAATAAAACCAATTGAATAATAACACTATATATTTTAGTTATTGATATAAATATAATCTAATAATAAATCTATATGAAACTTGGTTAGACTTTATAAATAATTTAATAATTAATGTAACAGCATTTATTTAACAAATAACAATATTTAGTAATCTTGCATCTAATATATATTTACAATATAAATTAAACCCTGATTAGAAATAATTAATTAATTATTAAATAAATAGATTAACAAGCTATTCTTCAAAAAAATAATAATAATAATTTTAAAAATTCCCTGAAAATTCAGGGGGTTTACAGGATCGATGTCGGCGAATTCAGTCTCACGAAGCCGTGCCTACTAACATACTTGAAGCATTGGTAGAGGGTGGATGGCACGATCATATAGTCATG
Source organism: Iris pallida (assembly GCA_029216955.1). Lineage (NCBI taxonomy): Eukaryota > Viridiplantae > Streptophyta > Magnoliopsida > Asparagales > Iridaceae > Iris > Iris pallida. The sequence continues at coordinate 22,136 of JANAVB010002849.1, forward strand.
TATCCACGGATGCCCCAAGAGGATGTTATAGGACGTGTCCATATCTATGACGTAGCTGGTAACCTCCATTTTTAGGTCACAAATTTGACATTTCAATCGGATCTTCCCAAGGGGATAGCTTCTTTCCGAGTTGAAACTGCTAATGGTAGTGTTGGTCGCCGCTAGCCGGTACATAGGGATGCCAAGAAGTTGGAGCAAACTTTTCGGAATGATGCTTATTGACGAGCCAGGGTCGATATGCATCTGATCCACCTTGATGTCGCCTATGTATCAAGTATAGTACAAGGGGCGATCATGCAAGTTGGACTTGATCAACATGTCCTATGGAGTAAATATGATGTTGGGCATTACGTCCGTGCCATTGCTGCCCTGTAGATCTACTGACGGATCTTCCCCTGGAGGCTTGACCTGAGCTAAGCAGGCGTCAACATTTTGGAGTGCTTCGCTCAATGTGACACGAAGATCCTTGGAGAGCCTTAGGAGCTCGAATAATGACAACTTTGCTGGCGTGTTAGCCAATTGTGCTAATATGTCAAAGTTGTAAGGTCTCTCCAGCCCCTAAGCATTACGGAGTGGCCTATCGAAGCAGGTTTCCTTTAGCTTGGACTTTTCTGCCGGTGGAGGCTGAGACGGCCTTGGAACATCAGAGGCAAGCAACGTTGTCGGCTGAGGATCTTCAACTGAATTTCCCAGTATAGGCTGGACTTGTGCTCCAGACCGGGTAACAACGGCTGCCGCTTCCTCAGCTTCGGCTGAAATTGTATGCAGGATCTAGACTTCCTACCCTTCTTCTTGTTGGTAGGAGATGACACCGTCTGGGTAACTTCAAGCACTAAGTCCGAGTGCACCCACATGATCTCTCCTCACGAAGTGGAGAGAGGTACCAGTCCAGATGTCTGGTTTTGGATGGGTGGAAGATTGGCAACCTCCATCGTCGCCCGAGGGACGGGTGTTATCTCATCTGGAGTGCTTATTGGAGGGAAGTTGCCGAACTGAATTGACACCATGTTCGCCGCCACGGTAACCTCTTCAAAGTCTATTGACAGAGCTTTAGAATCGATAAGACTCTGGATGTACTGCTTTAATTGGAAGTAGTCATGAGTGGAATGATGGACATAGCGGTAGAAGTGACAATATTTTGGGTCCTCTATTTCTGTTGTTCGGGGCTCACGCCTTGGTGGAGGGAGCTGGATCCTACCCCCTTGCAAGAGCATATCGAAGATAGGTTTGACATGACTATCTTCAAATGAGTAATTCACCGTGGGCCATTGACCTTTCACATATTTTTGTTCAGGCTTCTTGGTCGCATCGGCGATCATGGCATGTTTGCCTTTATTATCCCGGTTGGAGGTCCCGCTACTGTTGTTGTTACTGGAGGTAGAACCAGGACGTTTGCCCTTATTCTCTCCATCTGGGATATGTAATCCCAACTGGCGAGCCTTCTTTAACTTTGCCTCCGTATTATAGCACTTATGATGAAGGTCGTCCAATCCCTTAACTGATCGTCGCCCATCCAGAGGCAAATTACGGGAAGCAGCTTCTTCTGGCAGATTTTAATCAAGGAGCTCTCAGGATTGCCTTGGTGCAATCTCATTACGGTTTGGCAGAACCGCTCGATATAGTTCCTTGCTAGCTCCCTCTCTCCTTGAACGACGTCCATAAGAGATGACATTGTCACATCATGCCCCACTTCTTAAAATCTCTCCAGGAACATGTGCTTGAAGCCATTAAAAGAATGGATGTAGTTGTTGGAAAGGTTGCGGTACCAGTCAATCGTAATCCCCTCCAATGCTCCGATGAATAATCGTGTGAGGATGGCGTCACTATGCGACAAGTGGTCGGTTGTGACTTCAAAGTATCTCATGTACCGACTAGCAGAGATCTTCCCGTCATACGAATCGATATGAAACGGCTTGTACCGTGGTAGAAAAGGTACATCTCTCCATGCGATGGGATACAACTGCCATTCTGAGGTCCCGAGAGGAGTCTTAGGCATTGAACATTTCTCGAAGCTCCTAGACTTCCCTTCTTATTTCTTTGGCTTCATCTGCAGCTGAAATAATGGATGCTCCTAAAGGACCATCACCCAAAGGAGGGGCATTCGTGTTAGAGTCCGCATTGACTGCAGGTCCCAAGCTTGTTTGTCCAGGCATCCAAGCTGGTTGAGTTGGCAAGACAGCTTTGATTTCATCTAATGACTTGACAAAGGACAAGGGCATAACTTTAAGTACTTCTAGACGTTGTCGGTCAGTGGACGCCTCATGATCATCATCAGCCATAAAGACTGTCCGTATATGGGTAAAGGTGGAAGGGACCGTAGCAGCGATACTCTCCGTGTCGTATTCTCGTACAGAGAAATCGCCGAAAAATATGGGAATGTTATCTTCCTCGGACTCAGAAGGGGTACTATCCTCTATGTAGGAAGCTGCATCATCTTGGCGAGGGTGGTCGCCCTCAGAGAAGTCCAAGTCTGTAGTATAGTTTTGGGAATATCTACCCCCTGTGTATTTTTCTGGTACACCGGGTTGTCGTATATATTGAGGGGACTGCTACCCCAGCTTCATCTACTCCCAAGGAAGTCGAAGGTACACCCCTAGGTGCTGGAAGCTTCTTTCTGGATCGAGTGCCTAAATAGACACCCCATGTGGCTATCGGCAGCAACCCTCCAGATGAGAGTTTTCTTACAGTGCTGTCTAAGATTGTCGGGCTGGAAGAGCCTATCTTCTTTCCTCCTTGCCGGAAGAAACCTTCCGAGTTGATTTACAGGAGGCAAAAAGAAACTCCTCGTCTCCCGAAATTTGTACCAGTGCTGGCTGCTGCAGTCGTTAAAAAATGAACTGCCAATCTTCAGGTCCTGCCAATTTGTCGCAGCAGCAGTTGATGATGACTTGGGTACAATGACGTCCCGAGAGGGACTCATCGTATGCCAAGGTTGCCTCTTTGTATTTGTAAGTGATCACCTCATGCAAGTCGATAGCAGGCTAATCTACCTTTGCACCAAACTTGTGGACTCGGGTATCCCGAGCACATGCATAGGTATCATGTTTGCTTCCTGATTCGAGGCTAGTAAAAGCACTTGCTCTCGATCGTTGGAGGAAGACCTTAAAGTCCCACCCTGTCCGTCAGCCCTAGGGGACTGGACGCGGGTGGCTCTGTACAACTTTCCATCATGAGCCCGTATAACAGTTAATTGTGCCCGCTGACGGTCCGTAGCTTGGACAGTTGACTGGGCTTATTGGGCCTGCACTGTCCTGGACTTCCTCAACTTAGCACATGAAGGTGCATGGTAAAAAGAGTCCTGATTGGAATATTCCATATTTTTAATGGGCCGTATGGAGTCGGGTCCGCATGAGAGACGATCGAATACAGAGCTTCTGACATGGCCGCATGAGACACTCTGTCTATGGCCAGGATTGGCTGTTGCATGGGCCATCTTCCTGCGGCCAGGGTTGGCTGCCGCATGGGCCATCTTTCTTCGGCCAGAGTTGGCTGCCGCATGGGCTGTCCTCCTGCAGCTAGAGTTGGCTGTCGTATGGGCCATCTGTATGCGACCAGAGTTGGTTGCCACATGGGTCATCTATATACGGCCAGAATTAGCTGCCGCATGGATTGTCTGCCTGTGGCCAGAGTTGGCTGCCGCATGGACAGACTGCCTATTTCTCTTATGCGGTCACTTCTTCGTCCGCATGGATTTCCCTTGTGCCTCCAAAAACTCAGCATCGTAGTGTTTTCTTTGCTAGATTTGGGGACAGTGGGGTCCTCTGCGGTCGGAAGCAAAGCCACAGGAGAGCTTCGATCACCGTCTTGGGCCGCAGAAGGAGATTCTTCAAGAACTTGGTCGGGGGCAACAATTTTGTGTGCCGACATCCTGCGAGTTCACTTTGGGTTGGCTCGCTTCTGTGACGGACTGGCACTCCCTTCAGAGAGCATTTCTTCAAAGGCTTGTTGGTCAAAACGAACTAAAGCATTTACTGCATAGAATCGAGCTTGGACGCATCGGATTACGTCAATAGCTTCTCATCAGAGGAGAAAGACATTCCCCAGTAGAGTCGCCATCGTATTTGCCATTAAATATCAAAAATAGGTATTACAGAAACACTTAAATTGATTGCAAACTCGCTTGTACAAAAAAAGCCTAAAAAAGAAGTCCTAGGAAACAATCTAAGTACAATTGTTTAGTTTTTGATTCTGGGGGTGATGGTGGAGGCTCGGAAAAGTGTATCAACTATGCCTTACTCCTTGGACTATCTGACGCAGTCTTTAGCTCTTGAAGAAATTCCCTTCTGAAGGTTGCCAGCCTTTTACAGGGGTGTGGCACCCTGCTATTTATAGTGATATGTGTTTTGAGCCGCATAGGTGGCCCATGTCCACAGGGCTAATCAGCATGTAAAGACCCCTCTTTGGCCGCCAGCTAGCGATTTGTTAGAATTTTATTGCAGCAAATCTGGGTGGTTGAGACTTGGTCAACCTACCATTGTCCTATCACAGGATATGAATCATTTTGAGCCGTATGAGTCTCTCAGTTTTCGACCATTGTCACCCTCATTTCCCGTATTTCTCGTATTTCATATTTATACTCGTATCTGGATTTTTGGCATGTATTTTTATTTTTCTCAGCTTATAGAATTTCGGTATTTTAGGTTTTGTCATGGTTCGGTTTTAATTGGTTTAGATGGGGTTGGTTTGATTTGGTTTATTATGCATAGGAACACCTTAACCTACACTCCACCCTCAACACACCACAACCCACCCTCTTTATAATCCCCACCTACCACTCTCTCTCCATTACCACCACCATTAATTTTCTTCTTCTTCTTCTTCTCCTTCCTCCACAACTCTCCTAACCCTAGGCAAGTGCATCTTGCCACTACATGAGAACCCTCTTTGATTTGTCCATTTGCTAGTTTAGGACATGGAGATCAACATTAGGACTTGCTATTTTGTGATTTGGAGCTTCCTTTGTTCTAGATCTAGGTTTAGCTATTTTCGGATTTTCATGGTTTGATCTACTTTAGTTGGATTTTATGGGTTTTTAATGCTTCCATGTGGAAGAGCATTTAGTTTCACCCAAGTTGGAGCTTTGGAAATCCGGATTTGGAGTTCGGATGGCCAAGTTGTGAGCTTTTGAAGCTTTGGGTTCAGCCATGGTGTTCTTGCTGTCTGGAGAAGACAGTGAGCAGTGTGTGCAGAGATGTTTAGCTTACGCACCCTGAGCTACGTGCTCTTTTTAGTGCTGCGTACGCAGACTTGAGTACGCTTCCTGTTGGAAGCGTGACTCCTTGAGCGTGCGTGACCTTTCACGTACGCAGCTCCCTGTAGCGTGCGTGACTTTTCACCTACGCTGCTCCCTATAGCGTGCGTGACTTTTCACCTACGCTGCTCTCTCAGCGTGCGTGACTTTTCACCTACGCTGCTCCATGTAGCGTGCGTGACTTTTCACATACGCTGCTCTCTCAGCGTACGTGACTTTTTACCTACGCTGCTCTCTCAGTGTGCGTGACTTTTCACCTACGCTGCTTCCTGTAGCGTGCGTGACTTTTTAGCTACGCTGCTCTCTCAGCGTGCGTGACTTTTTACCTACGCTGCTCTCTCTGGCGTGCGTGACTTTTCACCTACGCTGCTCTCTCAGCGTGCATGACTTTTCACCTACGCTGCTCTCCCAGCGTGCGCAACTTTTCACCCACGCAGCTCTCTGTAGCGTGCGTGACTTTTCACCTGCGCAGCTCTGTGTAGCGTGCGTGACTTCTCACCTACACTGCTCTCTGGCGTGCGTGACTTTTTCACGTATGCAGCTCTTTCAGCGTGCGTGACTTTTCGTACGCTGCTCCCCTGACCCTTGCTTAACCCATTGGCTCTTGGAGTTTTGGTTTTATTTCTTTAAGCTTGGCTTTTCTATGGCCCTGTATATTGATATTTATGAGATATTTTAACGCCCATTTATTTCTTTAAGTTTTGTCATGAACTTGATTGTACTTAATATGTTTGGAATGACTATTGTACATGGCATGGTATGACAAGGAACTAGCATAACACGACATGACCCGTAGTGGTGCACTCCTGACATGACCGAACTGACATGATAGTGGTCCGTCGTGGCGCACTCCTGACAAGTACCCTGACATGAGTTATTTTATGCTGTTACTTGACTTGCCTTGACACCGTGGTAGTCTTCTTGCGTGCTTGTTAAATCCACTTGTCCAGTCTCGCATCATGTCTAGATGAGACTCCTGAGTACCACGGTCGAGTAACCTACTAAAATGGATTAGGTTAATAACTAGAATAACCAGTAGTCAGGAGAAGATGACACAGCTACAGGCAATCCCGTTACCTGGGAGCTCCAGGGATTTGTAGCCTGCCGTCGAGTAGGGCGTATTTCCAGCACACTGTCTAGGTGTTGCACCCTCTATGTCACCTAAGGGTACACTGATCGTTCTGGACGATGTACCCACCTGAATTCAACCATAATCTTTCATCTGGGTAACCTGGATGGTCTGCAGGGCTTGTGGCTGTGGAATAATCTCACTGCATCTTGTTAGTAATTAGGCCTGTGATAACCCTAGTTAGTTAAAGTAGTAAGCCGTAGTATCTGCTTGGCCGTGATTGATTGAATGAGGTATAACCAGTCTAGTCATGTCTGATCCATAGCGAGATTGCTTCCTAGTCTTGATTCTTACATTACTTATCTTACCGATAAATGGTGGGAAATCAAGCTTCTGTTCAGATGAAGGGTTACAACCCGGTCCTTGTTTGGTTTACGGGTTGTAACCTGGCTATCAGAATAGTTCCATGGTTATCTCGTCGCATATCATCCTGACATGTTTTCGTAATTCTAAGTTTTAATATTAGATTTTCTTGTGCTGATGTTGGCTTTTGTTCTTATTTCATGGCTCCCCTTAGTGGCACTTGCTCTTTCAGGGGTTGACCCAGCTGGTTTTGTGTGGCCAGATTTCGGAGCAGCTCCCGGAGGATCTACCAAGCTTCCAGCCCAATGGTGAACACTAGACGAAATCCGGGCCAAGAGTGGGTTTTCTATTTTATTTCGCTCACTCTATTGTAAAAATTATTCTTTTGAGGCGTTTAGCCGACGAGCACCTGTTAGCTCGGATGCACTTTACTTACTGTCTGCCTACGGGCTGTAACATGATTAACAAATCCTAAGGGTTGATCACGTATGACTAAACTCTTGCTAGTCATAACATTTTGTAACGACTAGCTTCATGATCATGCTGAATATGTAATATTTGGGATGCCTTATTATTGTATATTTAATGATCATATCATCTTGCGACTTTACTTACTTGTGGTGATTGAGACACTAGGCTTGTTCATGACCATAAGAGATTGTTGGCTTGTAGAAAAACCCTCACATATCTAGACAGCCGTGACCATATATCGAGGTGAGTTTCCATTTCAATATACGAGCTGGCTATGTCTGCCCCGCTCTCCAGTATTCTGGTTCTGGGCATGACATGGTTTAAGTGGTGGCCCATGTAGGTCTTGTAAATCAAGAAATGTGAGGGTTACCGAATTGATGTCTCAATCAGTATTCGCCCTTGATCTCCGCCCGGTATTTTCAAATCCTGAAATCTTGCCCTGATTACATGCTTGTATCGTTGATCTGTCCTAGTCCTTCCTTATTGTTTTCCGGTGTCATTTTCCTCAGCGGCACTATACCTGACCCTGCCAATCCGCAAGGAAGAGCACCTTCCGTGGACCAACAGCAACCTGGAGATCAAGCCCAGCATTCCGGAGTCGCCTCCAGAGTGATACCTACTGGAGGAGAGTCACCAGTTCGGCCATCCAGCCCGCAGAGCCAGATGATGGTACCTTGGTAGGTCTCATCAGGACCTTGATAGCTTTCCAGGATCGTCGAAGCGACCCCTGCACCAGACAGTTCAAGATGCTTGACCCAAGGCGGACAACCAGGAAACCAGGCGGCAAACAGCTTCAAGCGCTTGAACCCTCCTTTCTACGACGGCACCGAGGATACAATTGTCGTGGATGCATGGCTTCAGGATACCGAGGTGATTCTGGAGCAGCCAGGACACCTGAGAACGAGAGGAGGTGGCGGTGGTACGTCTGCAGTTGTTGAATTTAGCTCGCAATTGGTGGGCGGTGCAGGCCATAGGATTAGTGGCACCCATTGCTTGGACAGTATTTAGAGAGAACTTCCAGACGAAGTATTTCGATGCTGTGGCTCGTACGACTTGCAGACCAGATTTACCAACTTAAAGCAAGGAGGCAGAACAGTCGACAGTTATGCATCGAGTTTTCTAGACTCAGTAGGTTTTGCCCCACCTTGGTGGCGACCGAGTTTGATAGGGCCCAGCGGTTCCAGCAGGGACTGTATTTGGAGATCTTGTTGGCGGTTGAGCAGTTCGAGCACCAGACGTTCGATGCAGTCTTGAGAGCAGCTAGGAGACGTGAGTACACCTCCCAGAGGATTGTGGATAGGACCGAAGGTAGGAAGCGGTCCCAAAGTCAGATGCACCAATCATCAGCTCCAGCCCCGGCAGCTAGAAGTTTGACCATTGGAACTCCGAGGCGGGCAGCCTCAGTAACGTCGGTTCAGTATTCGACTCTGACGTACCCGCAGCAGCAGAAGCAGAAGCAGACTTCCGCGATGGGATGTTCTCATTGCAAAAAGCCAGGCCACGTGGTGGCGGATTGTCGCAGGGCACAGGGATTGTGCCTGGCTTGTGGAGCAGCAGATCATAGGATAGGGGCTTGCCCGAATAGGGGTAGTTCATCAGCATCCAATCCTTCTAGCTCTTCGCTGAGAGGACCGGCCCCAGCACCAGTTCAGCAGCAGCAGTATCAGTCTTCGAGGCCCTTGCCGCCTCAGTCTCAGGCATTCCAGCAATAACACCCTCCAAGCAGTATGCACAAGCCCAAGCTCAGACCCAGAATAGGCAGAGAGGTTTCCAGCAAGAGGGGACCAGCAGCCAGAGAACAGGTCAGGCCATGCTGATGGCTATGAAAGAAGAAGTTGCACCAGGTAAGGTAGTGGCAGGTACTATTCTCGTCAACTCCTTTCCAGCTTCGGTATTATTTGATTCTGGTGCATCGCATTCATTCATGTATGCACGATTCACGTACACGGATAGGATTGGAGCCTGAGTCATTATCAGTGAGGCTCAATATACTTACTGGTAATGGTCTTGTGGAGTAGATCGAGTGTTTTCCTCAGTGTCGGATCGTAGTTAGCGGTAGGGAGTTCCCCGCTAGATTCATAGAGTTTCCTATGGCAGACTATGATGTAGTCCTAGGCATGGATTGGTTGAGGAACCAGTATGCTAGGATAGACTGCCATATTGGCAGAGTTGTCTTTAGTATCCCCGGCGAGCCAGAGTTTTTATTTTCCAGAGGTGCAGTGGAGCCATCTTCCCCAGCATGGCGGATGGCAGTAGCAGCAGTGCAGTTACCCCGGATAGTTGAAGAGTTTCCAGATGTCTTTCTAGAGGAGCTTCCAGGGATGCCGCCAGAGCGGAAGATTGAGTTCACTATAGACTTGATTCCCGGGACAGCACCAGTATCAGAGCGAGTGTACAGGATGGCGCCTTCAGAGTTAGAGATTTTGTACAAATGATGGAAGAACTGAGGACCAAGGGATTCATCCGTGCAAGTGGATCCCTTGGGGAGCCCCGATGCTTCTTGTGAAAAAGAAGGATGGTACGTCCAGGCTATGTGTTGATTATCGTATTTTGAAGTCGGTAACAATCAAGAACAGATACCCTCTTCCGAGGATAGATGACTTGTTTATCAGCTCAGAGGGGCTTCAGTGTTTCGAAGATCGACTTGCGGTCAGGATACCACCAGATCAGAGTTAGAGAACAGGACATCCCGAAGACAGCATTCAGATCGAGGTATGGATATTGGGAGCTCCTTGTTATGCCCTTTGGAGCGACCAATGCGGCGGCCATATTCATGGACCTCATGAATCATATTTTTATGCCTTACTTGGACCAATTTGTGATCGTATTCCTAGATGACATCCTTGTCTACAACAAGAGTGAAGCAGAGCATGAGCAGCATCTCAGAGTCGTCCTCCAGATGCTTAGGGAGCATCAGTTGTACGCCAAGTTCAGTAAATACGAGTTCTGGCTCGATCGCATTTCATACTTGGGTCACATCATTACCCGAGGAGGAGTAAAAGTGGATTCCCAGATGATTGTGGCTATCGAGTCATGGCCGGTACCCAGCTCAGTGGCAGAGGTTCGTAGCTTCCTTGGATTGGCCGACTACTACCGGCGGTTCGTTTCAGATTTTACAAGGATTTCAGCGCCGATGACCCAGTTGACCCACAAGGATGTGCCGTTTGTTTGGACAGCAGAGTGTCAGGAATTATTCGAGAAGTTGAAGCGAGATTTGATAACGGCTCCCATTCTCACCCTTCCAGATGGGATTGGAGGATTCACAGTTTATTGCGACACTTCAGGTAGAGGATTGGGGTGTGTCTTGATGCAGCATGGAAAGGTAATATCTTATGAGTTACGCCAACTTCGTGATCATGAGAGAATTACCCGACCCACGACTTGGAATTGGCGACGGTAGTGTTTGCTTTGAAGTTGTGGAGACACTACTTGTACGGAGATAGAGTGGAGATCTTTACTGATCATAGGAGCCTGAAGTATGTTTTCACCCAGAAGGATCTTAATATGCGGCAGAGAAGATGGCTCGAGCTATTGGTGGATTATGATGTGGATTTGCAGTATCATCCCGGGAAGGCCAACATTATAGCAGATGCATTGCGCAGGAGAGCCGGAGTTTATCTCCTGACGGCGTAACCAGAATTATTGGCAGATCTTCAGAAGATGGGAATTGAAGTGGTTCTTCCAACCAGTGTAGCATTGATGGCCAGCCTACAGGTTCAGTCCAGCATAGTTGAGAGAATCCGGGTGGCGCAGTCAACAGATTCTAAGATCCAGCGACTCAAAGCAGAGTGTGAAGGAAGAAGAAGGCCAGAGATATGTATCCATGAAGATGGTACACTTCGGCACGGTACTCGTCTTTGTGTACCTAGTAGAGATATCAGACAGGAAGTCATGGCAGAAGCCCACAGTTCACAATATTCTATTCATTCGGGTGGTACGAAGATGTACCGTGATATTCGTCAGCATTTTTGGTGGAATGGCATGAAGAGGGAGATAGCCCAGTTTGTCTCTCGGTGTTTGGTTTGCCAACAGGGTAAAGCTGAACATCAGAGGCCCGCTGGACTTCTTCAACCCTTACCGATCCCAGAATGGAAATGGGAACATATAACCATGGATTTCGTGACCGGATTACCCAGATCTCCGGCCGGCAGAGATGCTATTTGGGTAATTGTGGACAGGCTTACCAAGGTGGTACACTTTCTTCCATTCAGAGTTGGACAGTCGACGGCACAGCTAGCAGAGATGTACCTCAGGCAGATCGTCAGGCTTCACGGTGTGCCAGTCAGTATCACCTCAGACAGGGATTCAAGATTCACATCACACTTTTGGCGCAGCTTACAGAAGAGTTTGGGGACTCGTCTTCAGTTCAGCTCAGCTTATCACCCACAGACGGATGGTCAATCAGAGCGCACAATCCAGACTCTTGAAGATATATTGAGATCCTGTACCCTTGACTTCGGTGGTTCATGGGAGAATCATCTGCACGTGGTGGAATTCTCGTACAACAACAGTTATCAGGCCAGCATCCAGATGGCACCTTTCGAGGCTCTTTATGGCAGGAAGTGCAGATGCCCGCTAGCATGGGACGATGTCGGAGAGAGGCAGATGCTCAGACCCGAGTTGATTTCCCAGACGGAAGTGGTCAGGAAGAAGTCAGAGATCACCTCCGAGTTGCCCAGGACCGCCAGCGCCATTGGGCCGATGCTCATCGGCGTCCCTTAGAATTTGTTGTCGGTGACCATGTATTCCTTAGGATCTCGCCTAACCGCGGCGTCCATTCGCTTTGGCATGCGGGGAAAGCTTAGTCCTAGTTATATAGGGCCGTTCGATATTCTAGAGCGAGTAGGAGATGTATCCTATCGTCTCGCTCTTCCACCGTCGCTAAGTGAGGTGCATGATGTATTCCATGTGTCCCATTACGACGGTATATTCCGGACCCGAGCCACATCCTAGACCATTCGGAATTGTTTGTTAGTACCAACCTTTCGTATGAGGAGAGGCCCGTGTCTATTTTGGACCGGAGGAAAAAGATACTCAAGAACAAGACTATTAAATTAGTCCGTGTTGCTTGGGGTCATCACTCTCTGGGTGAGTCAACGTGGGAGCGTGAGGACGATATCCGATCGCGATATCCCTACCTGTTTGACTCGTGAGGTATAATGTCTTTCTTATGCCTTACGTTTTCCCTTCCTTGCTTGCATTGTATGATTGTATGATTGAACTGCTTAGTGTAGCTTGTCGTAGCAATCTCTAGCTCCTTGATTAAATTCCGAAGACTGAATTCTTTTAAGGTGGGTAGAGTTGTCATCCTCAATTTTTCGTAATTCTCGTATTTCGTATTTATACTCGTATCTGGATTTTTGGCATGTATTTTTATTTTTCTCAAACTTGTAGGATTTCGATATTTCTCGTATTTTGGTTTTGGCATGGCTCGGTTTTATTGGGGATGGTTCGGTTTGGTTTCGATTTTATGTGTTGGAACACCCTAGCCCTATGCAACCCTCAACCCACCATAACTCCCCCTCTTTATAACACCACCTACCACTCTCTCTCTTCATTACTTCCTTCATAAATTTTCTTCTTCTTCTTCTTCTCCTTCCTCTACACAACTCTCCTAACCAAGGCAAGTGCACCTTGCCACTTCATGAGAGCCCTATTTTCTTGGTTCATTTGCTAGATTAGGACATGGTGATCAAACATTAGTTCTTGGCATTTTATTGATTTGGAGTCTCCATTGTTCTAGATCTAAGTCTTCCTATTTTTAGATTTTTGTATGTTTTGATCTATTTTAGTTGGTTTTTTCTATGAGTTTTGATGTTTCCATGTGGAAGAGCATTTCAATTCCACCCAAGTTGGAGCTTTAGAAATCCGGATTTGGAGTTCGGATGGCCAAGTTGTTAGCTTTGAAGCTTTGGTTCAGCCATGGTATTTCTTCTTGCTGTCTGGAGAAGACAGTGAGCAGTGTGCAGAGCTGTTTAGCTTACGCCCCTGAGCTACGCGCGCTCTTTAGTGCTGTGTACGCAGACTTGGGTACGCTTCCTGTTGGAAGCGTGTCTCCTTGAGCGTGCGTGACTTTTCACCACGCTGCTCCTTGAGCGGTGCGTGACATTTTCACCTATTTTCACCTGTGCTGCTCCCTGTAGCGTGCGTGACTTTTCACCTACGCTGCTCTCTCAGCGTGCGTGACTTTTTACCTACGCTGCTCTCTCAGGGTGCGTGACTTTTTACCTACGCTGCTCTCTCAGCGTGCGTGACTTTTCACCTACGCTGCTCCTCAGCGTGCGTGACTTTTCACCTACGCTGCTCTCTCTAGCGTGCATGACTTTTCACCTACGCTGCTCTCTCAACGTGCGTGACTTTTCACCTACGCTGCTCTCTCAGTGTGCGTGACTTTTCACCCACGCAGCTCTCTGTAGCGTGCGTGACTTTTCACCCACGCAGCTCTCTGTAGCTTGCGTGACTTCTCACCTACACTGTTCTCTGGCGTTCGTGACTTTTTTACGTACGCAGCACTTTCAGCGTGCGTGACTTTTCGTACGCTGCTCCCCTGACCCTTGCTTAACCCATTGGCTCTTGGAGTTTTAGTCTTATTTTTTAAGCTTGGCTCTTCTATAGTCCCGTTTATTGATATTTTATTAGATATTTTATGCCCATTTTATATCCTTATGCCTTTTGTCATGAACTTAATTTTACTTAATATGTTTGGTATGACTATTGTACATGGCTTGGTATGGCAAGGAACTTGCATAACACGACAGTGACCCATAGTGGTGCACTCCTGACATGACCAACCTGACATAATAGTTTTCCGTCGTGGCACATTCCTGACAAGTACCCTGATAGATTTAAATTGATAACTTGATAGTGGCCCGTGACGACGCACTCCTGACTTGACATGACCTGAAACTTAGCTTGACCTGTCTTGACACCGTGGGTGGTTCTTTCTTGCTTGCTTGTTAAATCCACTTGTCTAGTCTCGCATCATGTCTAGGATGGGACTCCTGAGTACCACGGTCAGGAGTACCTACTAAAATGGATTAAGGCTAATAACTAGAATAAACAGTAGTCATGAAGAGATGACACAGCTACAGGCAATCCCGTTACCTGGGCGCTCCAGGGATTTGTAGCCTGCCGTCGAGTAGGGCGCATTTCCAGCACACTGTCTGGTGTTGCACCCTCTAAGTCACCTAAGGGTACATGCGTCTCCTGGACGATGTACCCACCTGAATTCAACCCTAATCTTTCGTCCTGGGTAACCTGGATGGTCTGCAGGGCTTGTGGCTGTGGATAATCTCACTGCATCTTGTTAGTAATTAGGCCTGTGATAACCCTAGTTAGTTAAATTAGTAAGCCGTAGTATCTGTTTGGCCGTGATTGATTGAATGAGGTATAACCAATCTAGCCATGTCTTGATCCAGTACAGGATTGCTTCCTGTCTTGATTTCTTGGCATTATTATCTTATCGATAAATGGTGGGAAACCAAGTTCAGTTCAGATGAAGGGTTACAACCCTGGTCCTTGTTTGGTTTACGGGTTGTAACCTGGCTATCGGAATAGTTCCATGGTTATCTCGTCGTATATCATCCTGACATGTTTCGTAATTCTAGTTTTAATATTAGATTTTCTGTGCTGATTGTTAGCTTTTGTTCTTATTTCGTGGCCCCTTTGTGGCACTTGCTCTTTCTGGGGTTGACCCAGCTGGTTTTGTGTGACCAGATTTTGGAGCAGCTCCCGAGGATCTACCAAGCTTCCAGCCCAATGGTGAACACTAGACGAAATCCGGGCCAAGAGTGGGTTTTCTATTTTGTTTCGCTCACACTATTGTAAAAATTATTCTTTTGAGGCGTTTAGCCGACGAGCACCTGTTAGCTCGATGCACTTTACTTACTGTCTGCCTACGGGCTGTAAACATTATTAACAAATCCTAGGGTTGATCATGTATGACTAAACTCTTGCTAGTCCTAACATTTTGTAACGACTAGCTTCATGATCAGCTGAATATGTAATATTTGGGATGCCTTATTATTGTATATTTAATGATCATACATCTTGTGACTTTACTTACTTGGGGTGATTGAGACACTAGGCTTGTTCATGGCCATAAGAGACTGTTGGCTTGTAGAAAACCCTCACATATCTAGACAGCCGTAACCGTATATCGAGGTGGTTTCCATTTCAATATACGTAGCTGGCTATGTCTGCCCCCGTTCTCCAGTATTCTGGTTCTGGGACGTGACAACCATGTTGGGCCGCATAAGACTCATGCGGCTTAGGTCGTAGTCTTCCTTAGTCTGCATGTAGCTAAAAGACTTTTGAGCCGCATAGATTCTATATTTTGGGCCGCATAAAGCTCATGCGGCTTAGGTTACAGTCATCCTTGGCCGCATGAAGCTCAGAGACTTTTAGGGCCGTACAGGTTGAGTCGTATAAGGTTTATGCGGCTCGGGTAGCAATCCTTCTAGCCGTATGACTTTGTCTGATCACGTCTTATCTTTTTGTCAGAATGTCAGAGCTGTCATTTTTGTTAGATTTGACAGAATTTGTCAGCTTTATCAGACGGACTGACCAACTTGGCCGTATATCTTTCTTCTGTGGCTCGAATCAGAGACGGGCCGCATAGGGTACAATTTGTCATGCGGTTCACCCTTATGCAGACCAGTTTGGCCCGAAGTACTTATGCGGCAAATTGTGACCCGCATGAACCCCATATTTTCCATGCTTCTAAAAGGCCCCCTTCAAAATTTTAAATTGCAAATTTGGAATACTTTAAGAAGCATGGAGATATGTTAAACCGCAGGGAGTCTTCAAGTCAGGAGAGACTTTTAGTCGCAGGGAATTTTCAAGCTGCAGAGAGATCTTGAGCCGCAGGGAAATCTTGAGCCGCATAGAGACCCCATCCTGCCTGCCAGCTGTCACTGCTGTATTTAGTTTCTTGATTCGATTTTAGATTTGGGTTCTCTTTTCGAGATAAAGCCGACTGTTACTAGGGATAAAATCCCCAAACGTTGTTATTATCTTTAATGATCACGAGAACCAAAGAGTCAACGTGGGAACGTGAGGATGATATCCGATCACGGTATCTGCATCTATTTAACTCACAAGGTATATTTCTTTCCATGTACCTTAATTGTCTTGATTCCTCATGCTTCTCACCCTATGGTTAGAAATTGCTTGATGTCGTAGATTGATAAATATAGATAATTACTTGCTATTCATATTGTAAGATGATTGCTTGCTTGCTAGAATTGATTGTAGTTGGATTAGTCTAGCTCTGATGTTTCTAGCCTGCTTGGATTTAAAATTTTAAGGACAAAATTTTTCTAAGGAGGGTAAAGATGTCACTCCCATTCCCGGGATACATATTTTTAATACGTGTACTACTTGACTGTATTTATTTAGTATTTATCATGCATTTATTCTGTATTTAATTCCTTTAATTACATGCTAATTATTTTTCTGTATTTTATTTCTGCTTTTGCTTAGCTCTTGGTTTATTTTGGTTTATGTTGAACCAACTTGGTGTGGCTTGGTTCATCATGATAAGGGGTGGATGACCTAGATTATAAAGGGAAGGAAAGGGTGGTGGAGATCAAACTTGGAGAGGCAAGTACATCTTGCACACCATGAGGGATTTCATGCATCCATATTTATTTTAACTCCATGTTGTTCATCTCCTCTTTCTCTACAAGTTTAGGTCTTGAAGTTTTTGATTTCCATGGATGGTTGTGTGTAGATCTAGGTTTTAAGTTTCAAATTTTATGGGTTTTCGTGGTTTCGATCTATCAAATTTGTTGTTTTCAAAAACAAGTTGTTACATGTTGTAGAGAATTCAATTCTAGTTAGTTTTGACCTTTATTTTGCCCAATTCCTAGTCCGATAGCCCAAATTATAGCCACTGAAAGTTTTTGAAACTCCATGGCCGAAGCTTGCTGGTGCAGAAGCATCCATACTATGCACCCACATAATTGTGTGGCCATGCGCCCACATAATTGAGTGGCCATGCGCCCAAAGGCACTATGCGCCTAAAGGCACTATGCGCCCAAGGGTATTCTATGCGTCCAAAGGCACTATGCACCCAAAGGCATACAATGCGCCCAAAGGCACTATGCGTACAAAGGCACTATGAGTCCAAAGGCATTCTATGTGCCCAAAGGCACTATAAGTCCAAAGGCATTCTATGCGCCCAAAGGCATTCTATGCGCCCAAAGGGACTGTTATGAGTCCAAAGGGACTGCTACGCACCCACAGTAAATCAGTGCATTCTCCACCTGTGTTTGCATAACAGTCGTTTAGTCCGCGTGTTTCGATGAATTTGCGCCATCTGTCTTATCCCGCGCGATTCACCGAATTTGAATGCTTCATCTTATCTCGCACGTTTCGCCGGATTCAAGCATTTTGTCTTATTTCATACTAATCGTCGAGATTGTGCTTTTTTGTCTTATCTCGCACCATCGGTCTAGATTGTGCGCTTTGTTCTATCTTGCACATTTTGCTGGATTACGCCACTTGATGCATGTTAGTATTTTAATACATATTATTGTGTGGAGTATGCCTCGTGTCTTGATTGGCTTGTGGGCATCCAATATTACTGGTACTTAACACTGAGAGTTGTAGACTCGACCATACTAAATACTAGTTTGACTTTCATGCCTTGTCACGAATTGACATTTATTGTTACCTTGACTAAATGATTGATCATGCGTACCTAGTTGGAAATAAAAGACTGGCTAGTCGTCTTATTGAATTGAAAGAGACACTTTCATGTATCAACCATGAACCATTGCGATCGACTAGCCGATCCTGAACATTGGCATACGGACATGTGCTGACTTCAACTTCTTTCTACAAAAGCAGCATATGTACCTTATAGTCAAGTATGATTATCCCGTGGCTAGGTTTGATTATTGTATTGCTCCATCTAAGACCTACAACCTAACCGCACTGGAGTCATTGTAGAGTTATGCATATCATACTCTGTACGAAAGTACTCATTCAGAATGATCATGATTCACGTCATGAGATTTCACTTAACGTAGGGACTATTAAGTTAAATAAAATAACTATTGCATGGAGAGAATGTATTTCCGAGTTCTTACATGGCAGCCATCTTGGGATAATTAGTGCACCAACATGCCGGCTGGTTCCCACGGATACTGCAAACCTGCCATACGGGCAGGGAGTGGTATATGTTTATATTTTTTTGCATATTGATGATGGGCGTCCCGCTGGGACACATCTAATTCATGATTGGCGCAATTGATTATTGGATAGACTAGCCTTGCTCGTACATTATAAGAACTGAGGAATCCCTTATTACATATTTCCAGGGTAACTTGGAACTTACAGTTAGCAAGCCGTAGTAGTTGTATTGCCGTTTAAATTAATTTGTTTGTGTACTGTACCTACTCTTTTAACTACTAAGATGGGCAAAATGTCAGGACATGACGGGTCAACTTCTGTCCTTGTTGGTTGGGAAGTTGGCTTGAAGTGTCGTGATGTTGTGTGAATCCCAGTAGTAAATAGAGACTTATTTATCATATTCTTAACTCTTATCACTAGTTCTAATTCTTTATGTCGTGCTGTCACGACCCCACCTACTATGAGGGTACTGTTTGCCATGAAATAAAAGAACAGAACAATTATCGGAGGACCGGACTTTTACTTCACGTTACAAACTCGCTTGTACAAAGAAAGCCTAGGGACGAAAACCTAGGTACAGCAGTCTAAGTACAATTATTTATTTTAGATTCTGGGGGTGACGATAGAGGCTCGGGAAGGCGACGGCAGCCCTGCCTTACTCCTTGGACGATCGGTATGCAGCCTTGGCTCCTTGTGAAAAGATGATAGGCGTTGACGAAGAAATGCTCTTCTTGCTCCTCTGTTGCTCCTCTGGCTTCTCTCTTTCTCTCTGTGTATTCTCTCCTCTCTGACTATGGGAGAAAGTCTCTCTGTATATATGTTTTTTCTCTCTGATCTTGTATATCTCGCAAGGGAATGGCACCCAGCTATTTATAATAGTGGGATGTGATCATTAGGGTTGCCAATGATTAGCTCTTGGAGATGACGGCGGCTTGGGGATTGGTCAATCCAGGCCATTCGTTTTAATTTATGATGAATCTGGGCCATTAGGAGTAGATTACACCAAATCCCATGAGCAATTAATGCTGATTGGAATAAATCTTCCTTATATTGATTTCTGATATCTGCGAATAAATCAGATCTATTCTTCTGCCACGTGTCCCAGATTATTGGGATTTGACCCAATCTTTAATGGCAACCAATTTGAGGAATCAATTGGTTTAGGACACGTGTCCTACAAGCCGATGGGGGGATTTGGGCTGCATGACTAGTGAGCCGTATATGAATGTGAGCCGCATATGGTTAGGCCCACGCGTCAGGGCTGCGTGGGCAGTGGCCCTCACTTGAGCCCTCGAACCACGGGGGAGTAATTCTTGTGGGCCGCATAAGTATATATCCGCCTGAGCCGCATGGACATGACCCTCTCGAACCGCATAAGAAGTCCTCGCTCGAGCCGCATGAGGCTTTCATGGCCTGAGCCGCATAGGATAGATTCACTCTGAGCCACATGGGAAGTTCTTTGCTCGAGCCGCATGAGGCTTTCATGGCCTGAGCCGCATAGAACGGATTAACTCTGAGCCGCATGTGATTTATTCTGAACCGCATGAGCAGTGAACCGCATACGAATGCCTACGTGGCAAGGCCACGTGGCATTTTTATGGTTCTCGGGGATTTGTGTCAGAGATCTCTTTTCCCTTCCCTAGAGATTCATCAATAGGACAGAGCCATAATTACCTGCTTTGGTATCAGGGCTGTCAACTTTTCAGAGGGGTCAGCCGTCAAAGCAATTAATGCAGCATGGGTGGAGGGGAGCACTATCAGGCCACGTGTCTTCTGAGCCGCATGGAATGCTTTGGGCCGCATAGCTCCTTGTGCCGCATGATTCCCTGAGCCGCATGAGTTTTCTGAGCCGCATGGGGTTCTTTGGCCGCATGAGTCATTTTCTTTAATATTTTCCATGCTTCTACAAGACCCCCTTCAAAGTTTTCAATTTGCAAAATTGAAATACTTTGAATAAGAAGCATGGTCGTATTATTCTGGCCGCATATAAAGTTCTGACCGCATGGATATCTTGGCCGCAGGGGACTCTCGAGCCGCATAGTTGCTTTCAGCCGCATGGCCATTTGAACCGCGTATGCTCTTTGCCACGTCATTATGCCATACGTGTAGACTTTTTTGGGACAGGATCCCAAGAACTCAGTCTTTAAATGGCTGGTTTGGCTCGATAGCCGAAGAGTCGATCGCGTTTGTACGAGGCGTCGGTCCATAGTTCTCTGTCTATAAATAGAACGACATTTGGACGATCTTCTCTCTTAGACTCTTTTTTGACTCAGATTCTTGTCGTCTTTTCTTTCTCTGTTCATCAGACAACAATGGCGCCCAGAGCTTCTAAGGCTGTGAAGAAGGCTGTGGCGAGGAGTAAGAAATCGGCTTCGCCCTCGACTGTCGTGCCCTCCGTTCGTCTTGACGTTCATATTGCCATCGAAGGTAAGGATTAGGTAGTTGATTTGAAACCCTAACAGAGCCTGCTTTACTGCGTACTTCGTGTACAAGACTTTGATGTGGACTTCTCAAACTACATGGCCCGTATACACGTCCCATGATTGAGCCGCATGAGGATATATCCCATGTCTGAGCCGCATGAGACTTGTCTAAAATGAGCCGCATGATCATTTCTGACTGTTTTTATTTTCTTCATCTTTGGTTCTCGCAGTATCTCCACCGAAGGCTGAGACTGCGGCGTCAGAGGAGCCGCAGCCTCATGTCGTCAGCCAGGGGTCTCCCTCTGTTAAGGAGGAAGTGAAGAAAGAAGAACTTGCGTCTGAGGGGGACAGCAGCCCTCCAAATATCGAGACTGCTGAGGGTGGCAGCGCTGGGAACTCTGTTTCTCCTATTCTGGACGAGGATGCTCTTCACTTGCATCCTTCATATGTGAGATGGTTGAGGGAATGGTATATGCGTTCCTGTAACTAGGATGTAGGGGCTTCTCGTGGTTGTCTGTCTGTAGTCTTTGTTTTGTTTCGCCTTTGTTCTTGTCTTCATGAAGAACTCTTTTGACTTGCTTGCAATCGTGTGGATGTAGCTGATTTTTGAATGAATGGAATATATATTTGCTTCACTCTTTTGCTTTGTAATAATCCTCTTATTGGGTCATTTTGCGTGGACCCATTGTCCCTAACGTACCCTGGTTTTGGATATGGACAATAAGTTTAAAAGAAAAGAACCAATCATACTGACTCAGAGGTGCTGAGGACATGGTGAGCATGAGGGTTTCTTTGACATGGGGGTACATAGAACAACTCAGAGGTAATAAGGACATGGAAGTTCTATGTAGGGGGTGATTTGTTTTGGGCGAAAGTGGAACGGCTCAGAGGTAATGAGGATATGGCCGTCTTGGAAGTTTGTGGACCCGTTACCTTTGTTGTGCACTGGGAGTGCAGGTGTTAGATCATAAGGGAGGATCTCTTGTAGGAAGAAAGTTCAGCGGTATGGTTATACATGACTTTCTTTCAAAAAAGTGACCAGGATGTAAGTTCAGGGGTACCGATGGGTACATAACTCGACAATCCATGAATGTTGGAATCAAAGTGTAAGTTCAGAGGTACCAGCAGATACATGACTTGGAAATTTGGGAATGGTGAGTGTGAGTTCAGCGGTACCAGCGGGTACGTGACTCAATGATCTGGCAAACTATGAGGGTGAGTTCAGTGGTATCAGCGGATACGTGACTCGATAATCTAGAAATTTATGGAGCGAGTTCAGTAGTACCAGCGGGTACGTGACTCGAGAATCTGGAAAACTATAAGGGCGAGTTCAATGGTATCAGCGGATACGTGACTCGAGAATCTGGAAAACTATGAGGGCGAGTTCAGTGGTATCAGCAGATACATGACTCAATAATCTGGAATTTTATGGAGCGAGTTCAGTGGTACCAGCGGGTACGTGACTCGATGATCTGGAGAATGCTGTTTAAACATAGTATTTCTTCAGGAACTTGCCGTTGACGAGCAACATGAGCAAGTCTCCGTTCTGTTTTGCGAGGCGGTAAGCACCGTTGGAGAACATGGCCTCGATGATAATGGGCCTTCCCATTTTGGCTGGAACTTGCCGACGGTCTTGTGAGTCATGACCATCGGCCTTCGGACTGCCAAGACGAGATCGCCTACCTGGAATGTTCTGATTTTGACCTTTTTGTTGAAGGCTCCAGAGATGCGTGTTTGGTATAGCTCAATTCTTTGCTGAGCTAGGAGGCGCTTTTCATCTAAGGCCTCTAACTCTTGCAGTCGACGTCGGTAGTTGTCCTCCGTCGTCAATTGATAAGTGAGGGCGACGCGGAGTGAGGGTATTTGAGTCTCTAATGGGAGAACTGCCTCACTTTCGTATACTAGAGAGAATGGTGTATTCCCGGTGGCGGTCCGAATTGTGGTGCGATAAGCCCATAAGCATTCACCGAGCTTCTCGTTCCAGTCGCGCTTATTGGAGGAGACGAACTTTTTGAGGAGTTTGATGATTGTTTTATTGAACACCTCTGCTAACCCGTTTGCTGCCGGGTTGTACGGCGTCCATACTATATTCTGAATACGGTGTTTATCGCAAAACCGATAGAATGCGTGGCTTGCAAACTACGGACCATTATCATGAATGATCCTTCGGGGCAGTCCAAAGCGGTAGATGACGTGATGCTTGAGGAAGCTGATCACGTTCGAAGTTTTGACTTCTGCAAGCGGAACAGCTTTCGCCCATTTGGAGAAGTAATCAGTGATCACAAGTATGAAGCGAAGTCCTGGAGGAAGGTGGGGTGATTAGACCAATGATATCCATTTCCCATGCTTCGAATGGCCAGGACGCCACTGTCGGATGTAGAAATTCTGATGGTTGGTGGATGAAGTCCGCGTGGACCTGGCAAGCTTTGCATTTTCTAGCATAATCTATTGCATCTGCCACCATCGTGGGCCAATAGTAGCCCATTCGGCGAAGGCGATCTTGTAGTTTTGGGCCGGGCTGGTGGGCCCCGCAGACACCGTCATAAGCTTCTCGTACTGCTTCTTTGGCTTCTGTGTTTGACAGACACCAAAGCAGTAATCCATCGTAGGAGCGGTGATAAAGCTTCTTCGTCTCTGTATCATAGAAGAATCTGAGAGAACGCCTTCTGATGGAAGTGGCTTCCTTTAGGTTCTCGGGCAGGATGTCGTAGACGACGAAGTCGATGAATGGTTGTCTCCAATCGAGGGCATCATTGACCGTCTGTGTGGAATAACTTGCCACGAATTGCACATTATTTTTGGGACAGACCAGTTTGTGGCCTATCACATCCTCTGATTGGAGATCTGATTCATGACTGCTAGGGAAGGGCAAGACCAGCTAGGGCATCGACTTCAATATTTCGGAGTCTGGGGATGTGCTCGATAAAGAATCCCTAAAATGACGAGATGATATCGATCGCTATTTGGTGATAAGGGATCATGTCTTCATGACGGACTTCGTACGAACCCCGGATCTGATTGACGATTCGTTGGAAATCGCCGTATGCTTCAAGGTATTCTACCCCCAGCTCTCTTGCAAGTTGGAGGCCAATGACCAGAGTGTTGTACTCGACCACATTGTTAGAGCAGGGTTCGGTGAGGGAATAGACACGGTTAATCACCAATCCGGAAGGGGAGACCAGCACTACCCCGACTCCGACGACTATATTGCCTTTGGGTCGGTCCTCGAAGCACCGTCGAAGAACATCGCCATATTCTCGTGAGAGGTTGCATGCGAGTCAGCGACCTCGTCTGGATCTCTTCATATATTCTGGAGGACTCCGAGCCTGGGTGGGCTGCTAAAAAGTCCGCCAGGGCTTGACCTTTGACTGCCTTTTGGGGGACAAAGATCATATGATAAGGGGACAGCAATATTGCCCATGTAGCGAGGCGAGAGCTAAGTGCCCCTGGTTTAGTCATGAGGAATCTGAGAGGGTTGACTCGTGAGATCACATGTATCGTTTGTCCGATAACATAGTGGCCGCGTTTTCTGAATGGCAAACACCAGGGCGAGGCATTCCTTCTCCACAGGTATATCGGTGCTCTGGGCCAATCATCATTCGGCTGAGGTAATATATGGCTTGCTCGTGGCCTGTGTCGTTGTTTTGTGCCAGCAAAGCCCCGAGGGAGTGTTCTATTGCTCGTACATAGAGCAGGAATGGTTTTCCAGGAACTGGGGCTACCAGAACTGGAGGATTTGACAATATTCTTGATGCTGTCGAAGGCACGCTGGCATTCCTCGTCCCATACGAATGAGACTCCTTTTTTATGAGGTGCATGAATGGTCGGCATCGCCCGGAGAGGTTGGAAATGAATCTTCTGATGTAAGCTAGCATCCCTTGAAGGCCTCTGAGTTCGCGGAGATTTTTCGGGGGACCCATCTCCATGATTGCTTTTGTTTCTCAGGATCTACATGGATACCCTTTGCAGTGATGATGAAGCCCAAGAACTTCCCGCTGGATACGCCCAGAAAGGACTTCATAGGGTTCATTTTCAAATTGTGCTTTCGTATTAGGTCGAATACCGTCCTTAGATCCTGCAGATGGTCTCCATTGCTATGGCTCTTAATGGCTATATCGTCAACGTAGCACTCCACCGTCTTGCGTAAGTGGTCTCTGAAGATGATGCTCATGGCTCTTTGATATGTGGCACCAGCGTTCTTTAAACCGAAAGGCATGACTGTGTAGCAGTACGTGCCAATCGGTGTTCGGAATGAGTATGCTTTCGTCGTCAGGAGACATTTTGATTTGGTTGTACCCCGAGAAGCCCATGAATGACATGCGTTTGAAGCCGCAAGTATTGTCGATCATGATGTCTGTGATAGGAAGAGGAAATTCATCTTTGGGGCATGCCTCGTTCAGGTTGCGAAAGTCGATGCAGATTCGAATCTTTATCTTCTTGAGGACGGGTACTATATTGGCGACCCAGTCAGGATGTTGCTCCTCACGGATGAAGCCGCTGGCTATTAGTTTATTGACTTCGGCTTCGATTGCGTCCATGATGCCTGGGCGGAAGCGTCGCTGTTGTTGCTGACTGGCTTCGCATCTGGCCGAATGTTGAGTTTGTGAAGAGCAATGTGGGGATTTAACCCCGGCATGTCTTCATAGCTCCAGGCGAACACATCAATGTATTCTCTGACAAGTTCTAGCAGCGACTCCCGGTCTTCGTGTTAGGCTTTTACTGACGAAAATTAGTTCGGAGAGGATTCACTTCCGAGATCCATTGTATGACCTCATCTTCAGTAGGAGGTTCTCTTAGTTCGAACCGCTTTTTCCATTGTGCGTCCAATTGTTGGGCCCATGGTTCTAGCTCAAGGATTTCAGGGATGTCTTCGTCTTCTCGTAAGCGTCGACGAATGCCATGTTGACTGACAGGACTTGTCTGAATATATCTCCGATGCTGGTATCCGAGTCAGAAGTTGGTGACCCGGTTGAATGTGACTGCCAGTCACACTCTTCATCTGAACTCTCAGGGGTCATTGTGGAGTTACATACCCTAGCCCGCATCGAGTTTTGCTATAGTAGTCTCGTGGTTTCCCCGCCGGGACCGGTGGCTTCAAAGGTAATCGTCGCCCAGTGCCGTAGTTCAAACTGGCGTCGTCTCCAGATCATACCCTATTTTTGCATGAGATATTTGGACTGGGGGCTGATATAAGATACAGAGGCAATCTCCCGACATCTGACCCAAGATCAATTCTTTATGGTGAAGGGGTGCGGATCGTCCTTCCGGACGAAGTGATTGGATGGTCCCCTCCCTCGATTATGCGGTAAGCGTCTTCTGCTGGAATAAGCTGGATACGGTATCACATTTGTCACCTGTGTGTGTAGATGAGTGCCTATACCGTGTTCCATAGCATACATCGTACATAGCTTATTGAGTTTGGTGTAGTTCAAAGAAACCCTTATTGATGAAGTAAGGTATCTTTTTTAGGGGATTACATCATCAGCGGAGGGACGTTGGTGTGGTAGCCATATACTTGGCTAGCTTCGGTTCTCTTCGGCTACCCCATGTGTAAATGAAGACTGAGGACGACCTGGGAGCATGATTGTCAGTGGTTCAGTTGACGGGGCAAAGCGTGGAGTTGTTGGCAGACTAGCGAGCCCCCAGTTTGGCACTCGAAGTGG
>JANAVB010002851.1:0-26914 GCA_029216955.1 Iris pallida
CTCATCTACTACTAGAGGGCGATGACGGAGGTGGCTGAAAGGATGGCAGGGGTACATCTGGTGTAGATGGTCTTCTTCGAGATGTCGGATATGTGCAAGTGCTAATAGAATGGTCCTCTGTTCCACGCAGAAGCATCGCCTATTGGCGTTCGACAAACTGATCTAGAATTCCCTAACTTGCCACAATAGGTACAGGCTTGTTCTACCCGATATTGATGCTGCTTTTGCTGCCTCTGAGCTCACCGCTGCCGAATCGGCGCTGGTGCCTGCTGGTTGGAAGGCTGGAAGGATCACGATTCAGCTGGACTCCACCAGGGACAAACACCTATCATGTGGTATGGTGATCCGCACGCTAAACATAGATGGTTAGCCCTCCGACAGGTAAGATGAGTGTGCCATTCCCTCCCACAGAAGGAACATACGACGGTAACTCCTGGCTCGGATATGGATGTTGGTCTACTGGTACTGGTGATAGACGTCGGGGTAAAAAGCCTGGTACATATGGATGGTTCCACTTACGACCCTCAGTTCTGGATGCGGTCCTTCTAGCTTCATGTCCTTGCTCTCGTACTTCCTCTACAGTAGGTCGGGCTCGATATGCTGACGGGTTGGATGACTGGGACTGTCTGCCTCTAACCTGCACTTTCTCTGGCTGTATGTGCCCGGCTTGAAGTTTCTCGAGTATTTCTTGTACACTACGGTCTATCAACATCTGGATACTCTGCTGGAGAGCGAGATCTCGTCGTTGTTGTGACTCTATCATTTTCTTAATAATCCCTATGAGGGCAGGTACATTGGGCTGACCTGGTATTACCTCTGCTCGGGCTGCTGATTGTACGGGCTGAGTTGGTTGGTCGGAATGGACTGGCACCTCTGCCCTCGAGTCAACTCTCGACTCTTCATCTGAATGCTGAGACTGATCCTCCATAACTGGCCTAACAAAAGATTGCTGACCTGCCATCGACAGAATCCAAACAAGGTAATCGGAAGGATTAAGAACAGTGTCCCTGAAAGTTAAAGAACACAAGGATCAAATCGAGGGAACAGGAGAGATCAACGATCAAGGCAGATATCAGGTCAAAGAATCAGAGATAAAGAAAAACACGAAGAATATCAATAAAGGATAATTGTGATTGAGATAACTAAACATTACTAACCCCCACATATCTGATAAGTCAGACCTGCATAAGCCACCACTAAAACCTATGTCACGCTCCAGAAACAGAATACTGGCAAGTGGGGACCGACAAGGCCAGCTACATAATACCAAAGTACACCAGTACTATGAAATCACGTATAAGCTGTCAAGACATGGGGGTTACTTCTACAAGCCAACAGTCGATCCTAGGTTAAAACAATCCTAGGTATCTCAATCACAGGCAATTATACAAGGTACAAGAGTATGATCATCAGACATACAATAGTAAAGCGTCCCAAACCATATATACATGGATGATCATGAAGCTAGTATACAAAATGAAGAAACTAGCAAGAGTATTAGTCATACATGATAGCTCTAGCTGCAGTCTAGAATACGCACATCATGTTTATGCCCGTAGGCTAAATGTCAAGGACCAAAATACGAGCTAAACACGTGCTCGGAGGCTAAACGCCACAAAAGAATAATTTACATATCAAGTGGGAAAATAAAATAAGAAACCCACTTGGGTACTCTGGTGTTCTGGATGGTCACCGTCGAGTAGATGGTGCGGAAGATCCTTTGGGCTTCTCTATCAGATCTGGCCAAGCAAAACTAGTGGTGTCAGACCCCCAATAGCAAGTACCACAAAGGAAGCCAAACTATGAACTAAAACCAGCAATCACTAACATCAACAATTGGAGATACAAATAAGTAAGAGCAGATCGAGACTCGTGCACTACCTACGCACTTATCCCGAACATAGAAAGACAATAAGTAAAGCATCTTGGAGCATAAAGTAATTCACATGTGGCATAATGTAAAGTGTAGACCTGTTAAGTGAACAGAAGCTTGAGAATATGTAAAAGCAATTGAACAAGGGAACTTGTAAGATAGCCAGGTCATAAGAGCATGGTGACCCAACATAGGGAGTCATGTATAGCTTGTGAGATAATTGAACATGTGAGCATGTAAGAATTATAGAAAGACAATGATAAGTGGACCTAGGAACTATTCTGAAGTCAAGTTACAACCCTTAAACCAAATAAGGACCGGGGTTGTAACCCTTCTTCTGAACTGAACTTAGCCTCTGATCATTTATCGACAAAATAAAGCATAAACTATGGTGTACTAAAATAAACATACGGACACTGCCTAGACAAAACTAGACTGGACTGGACTGGACTGACTCCATCCATCAATCACGGCCAAGCAATGAGTACGGCTTGATACTTTAACAAACTAGGGTTATCACAAGCCTAGTTACTAGCAAGATGCAATGAGATTTCCAAGTCCAATTACCCGCCTGCTGCTACCTGAGTGACCCCAGCAAAAGAAAAACAAGTATAGCAGACATACTGCAGTAAGATACATGTGTCCTAAGGAGGTGCCCCACTCGATGGCGGGCTGGAAATATGCTCATCATGACAGATAGCTCCAAGTCCCATTTATATATTATATATAAGGCCGGGATCAAAGGGCAACAGGTAACTGGGAAAGTCTCTTCATGAACTACTTGATCAATCTAGTCATTAATCCTAGCCAGATTCAGTATGAATCCCTGACCGTGGGAAATCAGGAATTCATGTCCTAGACATAATGCAATACAGAATATGTAGCTTGTACAAACACACTCAAGAAAAACACCCACGGTGTCCAAATTATTCATTACTTGTAAGCCAATAAAGCTGTCGAAACTGCATTAATGGTTCATGTGTCATATCATGTTACTTATCTAGAGTACACCACGATGGGTCACTATCATGTTAAGAGTACTTGTTAGGGGTGCGCCACGACGGGCCATAATCATGTTAAGCAAAGAAGTGACACGTGACTTGAGTGTACCGCAACGGGTCACTATCGTGTTAAGCAAAGAAGAAAGACATTCATTATGAGTGCACCACACCGGGTTACTATCGTGTCATGTTACTTGTTACTTGCTAAGAGTGCGCCTTAACAGGCCACTATCATGTTATATCCTTATATTATCATGAATGAAAGAAATTTGCATAAAATAGCTAGTAACATATTCTTGAAGCTAAGGAAAAGATCTATAACTTTCATGTTGGGGGTTGGGAGAAATTCTGGCCACAATTCAGCCAAATATGACATAAAATAACCAAAAATAGCCAAAATAGGCCCTATGCGGCATTCTGCGGCACTATGCAGCCTTCTACGGCACTATACGGCACTATATAGGCCATGCGGCTGCGGTACTATTCATGCGACACTATTCATCCATACGGCTGCGGAACTATTCATCCATGCGGCTGCGGCACTATTCATTCCTGCGGTTCTATTCATGCAGCACTATTCATTCCTATTACTGCAGTACTATTCATCCATGCGGCTGCAGCACTATTCATATGGCACTATTCATTCCTGCGGCTGCGGTACTATTTATCTATACGGCTACGGCACTATTCATTCCTGCGGCTGCGGTACTATTCATACGGTACTATTCATCATGCGGCATCGGTACTATTCATGCAGCACTATTCATTTCTGCGGCTGTGGCCTATTCATCCATGCGGGCTGCGGTACTATTCATGCGGCTCTATCCATTCCTACGGCTGCGGCACTATTCATCCATGCGGTTGTGGTACTATTCATGTGAGACTATTTATCTAGCGACTGTGGCACTATTCATTCATGCGGCTGCGGTACTATTCATCCATGCGGCTGGGCACTATTCTTGCGGCACTATTCATCGTCCCTGCCAAAATCAGCACAGATTAACATAGAAATGACCAAAAATGTTTTTGGCCATAACTACCTCAAAACAGTCAAAATCTAACTTTTCAAAGGTCTATTTTGGGTTAAAATTGAATCCTCTACAATATGGAACAATCAAAACTTGAAAATAATGAAGTTAGTAGATCAAAATCCAAGAAAATCGAAAAGGCTATACACTTAGATCTACAAAAACTTGTCCAGCAAAATAAAAAATGCTAAGTTCTAAAGATGCTTAGAATCATGTAAGGAATAGTTTAGAACAAACAAAATAATATTTGTCCAACGTTTGGCAAGATGTACTTGTCTTAGGTTGGAGGAAGAAGATGAAGAGGAATGAAGAGAATGAAAATAATAAAGGAGAGAGAGAGGAGTTGGATTTTATATAAACCTTCCCATCTCAAACCCACCTAAACCAAACCAAGCCCTATACCAAGTTG
This sequence comes from Iris pallida, assembly GCA_029216955.1. Lineage (NCBI taxonomy): Eukaryota > Viridiplantae > Streptophyta > Magnoliopsida > Asparagales > Iridaceae > Iris > Iris pallida. Next base: position 4,312 of record JANAVB010002851.1, read on the forward strand.
AACCGAACCAAATTAAACCAAGTCAAAAACAAACCAAAGCAAGGCTAAGAAAGACAAGTCAAAATATAGGTCTCCTTGACAAAGGCCAGAATTCCGTATACGTACACTGAAAATACGTATAACAGAAAATGAGAGTGACAGGCATGCCATCGGCATACAATGGTACACTGGCGATATGTCGGTCAAGAAGAAAATCTATAAGTTGGAAAAAATTTTAAACACTACAAAAATAAGTCATATTAGCGACGAATTTAGCGACGTTTAATTAAAACGTCGCTAATTTCTTTGAATTTAGCGACATATAAATTTGACGTCGCTGTTCGTCACCATGCCCGACGTTCAGCGACGTATTGCAACTTATTTTTTGTAACAAAATGTTACGTCACATAATTGTCGGAAAATGTCGCTAATTTCTTAGAATATAGCGACGTTTAGCGACGTTTTACGACTAACATTTTAATAACAAAATGTTACTCGCGTAATAGTCGATAAACGTCACTATATTCTAAGAAATTAGCGACGTTTAGCGACGTCTTACAATGACGTCGCTAATGTATTTCTAATTTACAGATCGGGTTTTCCTTTCCACCCAATCTCACTCGAAAATTTTCCAAAACTTTCCTTTCCCCCCCACCGACCCACCGACGACCGAGCTCCTCCTTCCCGACGTCCCCCTCTCCCCCAGCGACCCCTCTCTCCCCGAGCTCCTCATCCTCCTCCACCGACGACCAAGCTCCTCCTCCTCCTCCTCCTCCTCCTCCACTGACCCCCACTTCCCGGCGACCCCTTCTCCCCCGGCGACCCCTCTATCCCCGACGACGCCCCTCCTCCTCTTCCTCCACCGCGAGGTCCTCCTCCTCCACCACCGAACTCCTCCTCCTCCTCCTCCTCCTCCACCACCACGAGCTCCTCTAAAGGTAAACCCTAACCCTAATAAAGGTGTTTTTCGTGTCCAAAATAGACACGGGGACACAGCACGACCCCGTGTTTACTGATACACTGTGTTCGTGTGGTTTTGGACACTTTGTGTCCATTTGGATCAAAAAATACATATTTTAGATAATGATTTGAAAGTGACGAGTCTCTATGCACAGATCCAACTAATAACGAATTATTGTATTGGTTGAACAGAAGTGACGAGTCTCTTTGAGCTCGGTCAAATGTGCCTTATGTTAGGTCTCTGTCTGTACAGTATGTGGATGTGTCAAATGTGCCTTATGTCCTTAATAATTGATAATAAATAACTTTTTAAATCAAAATTTTATAAATAAATTGTTAATTCAACCCTAACTAAATTGAAATCGTGCTCGTTAAGCTTGAAATCAAGCTTAATCAGCTTGAAATAAAGTTGAGCGAGCTTGACGAGCTTGAAATCAAGCTTAACGAGCTTGTTTATCAAGCTTGATCAAGCTTGATAAACAAGCCAAGCTCAAGCTCAAATCAAGCCAAGCTCAAGCTTAATATAAACAAGCTCGAGCCAAGCTCAAGCTCTAAAATAAAAAAATTATCAAGCTCGAGCTCGAGCTTGAGCTCGATTAATTCTAGTCAAGCCAAGCTCAAGCTCACAAAAGCTTGGCTCGGCTTGGCTCGTTTGCAGCCCTAGTAATTATTCAGTCCCTTAAATAGCAACCATCACATGTTCATTACTACTGTGCTGTCCACTTCTATGGTTGTAACAATTTCCATTGATGTTAGTATCAGTCGAAGGAAGAGGAATGGCTCAGGTTAGAAGTGGGTATTGGTTTAGCCCGGGTCCTGTACTGCCTATGAGGACAGTCCCTGTCATAATTGGGTATCAATCCACTTACATGAATCTGTCCTGCATACTATAGAGTAGTCCCTCCTTCACCAGGCTTATCTTGTCCTTGTGTGTAAGTTAGATGTCCTGTTCATCCCTCTTGAAGGTACTGCATGTCCTTAGTTCAATCACACCCTCAAATGTTCACATCAGATGTGTGTTGAATATCCTGCATTTTGCCTTCACAGCATACATGTGCCTATTGTATTACCTGTCCATCTTGTTGTATAACACACTGCATATCATATTTCAGTCCACCCTAGGTATATGTTCAGCCCACATAACCATGTTGCAGTCCATCTCATTAGAGTTCAGTCCATGGGTACACATGAACATGTAGGTGGAATACAGAACATGTACATTTATGTATAACATTTAACATTATTAGTTATAATTAGGAACGATTTGCACATTAAGAAGTTTTTCCTTCTACAAACTACCCAGTTGACAAGGTGGTAACCCTGCCAATTTTCCCTCCAATTTGCACATTATCACTTATGTCAAGCTCGACGATTAGCTCTGATATTCGAGTCATGAGTGGAACCATATTCCCTTCAATTTTCCCCCTTGTGAGGAAATTGATTCTCAAGTTTGTGGTTACCAAACAAAGGAAAGGAACAACTTTCCTTTCCTAGTTCCTTAAATCGGTGAACCAAACGAGGCCTTAGGATAATGTGTATAGATGAGGACTAGGACAATAAGTATAGGTAACTTCAAGATAGGAATTGTTTTACCTATGAGTATAGGTAATGGCTTTACCTAGAGTGATTAGGTAATATATAGGTTTAGGAAGCCTATAGGTTTAGGTAATGGGTTGACACATGGGTATAGGAGATACCTATGTTGTAGTGTATGGGGTATTGAGTTTGGGTATTGGTTTTTACTAGAGTTAAGGATAGGCTAGTGTATAGGTAATTAGGTAAATATGCCATAGTAATGGTTTTACCTATGTGAATAGGATATTGGTAGGGCAAATACATAGTGTATTAGCCTAGTATAGACTAGAATACCTTGGTAAGGCAACGTATGGCCCTAAAAACCTAGGTGTGACCTAGTTTGACCAAGTTTGGCAAGGTATTGACCCAGTTGTCCTAGTGTGACCTAGAAATGACTTGGAGACCTAGAATTGACCTAGTATATCATGTTTATGATTCCAAAACACCAATTGACATTAATATTCTATATTTAGGTCTTCGAGATACCGTATCGGATATTGTTGACATTTTACACTACCAAAATAAGTATTGTTGACATTTCACACTACCAAAATAAGTCAAATCAACGATGAAATAAGTCAATCCTAGAGTGTATAGAGTGAGCCTCCCTACTTCCTTCCTTCCTTCTCATTTGGGTCATTCAGTCGACTATTCCGCATCATAGGATATCTACCTCAACTTTACCCTAGAGAAGTGTAGAAATATTAATGTTAACCAAGGTTCACAGTAAAAAGAAGAAAAGAAACTACATAGGATACATCATATCTATTACCACTTGTTGTATCATGATTACTTTTACAAGTGTTTAAACGATGTGCATGTATCTATCTTACAGAATTATCCTCAAATAGATATGGAGCTGAATTACTATCTGCGGAATCGTTCGTGGATATACAACCGTCATCCTGATGACATGTACGGTGTGCGAGATGAATTCATAGAGGGTGTACACCAGTTCCTGTAGTTTGCCAAGGCGTTCCCTCAGTACATGGGCGGTACCAAAATTAAGTGTCTGTGTGTGAGATGTCGCAACTTGAAATATCATCCAGAAGTGAATGTCACGTATCATTTATACTCGAAGGGTTTCACGCCGAATTACTATCAATGGAGCGAGCACGGAGAACTTGTGTCTTTAGCATCGGAGTACGAGCCTTATGTGGATGTGCACAACAACGCTTCTTACGATGATAGGTTGGTGAACATGGTTTTTGACGCGGCCGGGCCTAGTTTCGATCCGGATGATCATGATGCACCTGAGGAGGCACCGAACCCCGATGCTGCACAGTTTATGGAGTTGCTGGAGAATGCAAGGACTCCATTATATCCTGGTTGTGAGGATCATTCACCGTTGGAGGTGGTTACAAGATTGTTGAGCATCAAGTCTGATTTAACATGTCGCAAGATTGCTACAACCGTATTATGGAGTTGCTTATAGAAATATTGCCTGAGGGTGCGAAGTTGCCTAAAGACTTCTACCGGTCTAAGAGGATGGTTAGATCGCTCTAGATGGGATACAAAAAAATTGATGCCTGTCGCAACGGGTGCATGTTGTACTACAAAGACGACAAGGATGAAGACGCCTGCAGATTTTGTGATATCGATCGCTACAAAGCATGTGGTAGAGGAAAGTCTATCGGTGCCAGAAAGCCTACCTCTTCGATGCACTACTTGCCGTTGACGCCGCGGTTGCAGCGGTTGTTTATGGTGAAGGAAACTGCAGAAAACATGAGTTGGCATAAGCGAGAACATACCGAAGGAGTGTTGGATCACCCATCTGATGGAGAAGCATGGAAGCACTTTGATCGAGAGTATCCAGATTTTGCTTCTGATGCGTAATGTCAGATTGGGTCTCTGCTCCGACGGTTTTACCCCATTCGAACTTTCGGGATCCCAGTATTCGTGTTGGCCTGTGATCGTCACCCCGTACAATCTACCGCCTTGGATGTGCATGAAGACTCGTATATTTCCTCACCGTTATTATCCTAGGTCCGAACAATCCGAAAAGGAGCACCGATGTGTATTTACAGTCGTTGATTGATTAGTTGAATCAGCTGTGGGAAGTAGGTTCCAACACGTACGATGTATCTAGAAAACAAAATTTCCAGATGCGAGCAGCACTTATGTGGACCATCAACGACTTTCGGCCTATGGAATGTTATCTGGATGGAGCGCATGGTCATCTTTCATGTCCATATTGCATGGACAGCACTAAGGCTTTCCGTTTGAAACACGGAGGCAAATCGTGCTTCTTCGATTGTCATCGACAATTCCTGCCGAAGGATCATCCGTACCGAGGAACAGGAATATTTTCGTGCTGGCGTTGTGGAGAAGGCTAATCCTCCGCCAAGGTGGCCCGGATACACGATATGGAAGAGGTAAAAGATTTACCAAGACCTATTGAGCAGCCTGCGACGGGCTACAAGTGTGACGGATTTGGTCGCACTCATAACTGGAGGAAGAGGAGTATATTCTGGGATCTTCCATATTGGAGCACCAATCTGATTAGACATAACCTTGATGTCATGCATATCGAGAAGAATGTATTTGACAACATAATTAATACTGTAATGGACGTAAAGGAGAAGACGAAAGATAATCCAAAGGCTAGATTGGACTTGGAAGAAATATGTAGACGTTTGCATTGCATTTGATAGAGGACGGGAATGGGAAGTTGAAGCAGCCTAAGGCAATTTTCTCACTGGAGAAGGAGGATAAAATGAGGCTTGTAGGTGGATTCAAGGTCTGAAATTTCCAGATGGGTATGTTTCAAACTTGAGAAGATGCGTCAACCTCAAGGAGAACAAAATGACAGGTATGAAGAGCCATGATTGTCACGTATTCATGGAGCGGTTAATTCTGATTGTATTTCGGGAATTCTTATCGCAGCAGTTTGGGATCCATTGACGGAGCTTAGCATATTCTTCAGGACCTTTGTTCTAAGAAATTGCTCGTTGATCGTCTAGAAAAGCAGGAGAAGGACATTACGGTAACACTGTGCAAGATAGAGAGGGTTTCCTCCTGGATTCTTCGACTCTATGGAGGCATTTGTCGATTCATCTTTCCTACGAGGCACGTGTTGGTGGACCTGTCGAATATCGATGGATGTACCCGTTCGAGCGACATTTGAATCACCTAAAAAGAAAAGGTAAAAAATAAGGCTCGTCGAGGGTTCTATTTGTGAAGCCTATATTCTCGAGGAGATTACAAATTTCTACTCCTCCTATTTCAAACCTCATCTTGCTACGAATAGAACGAGGGCTCCAAGAAATGACGACGGATATCAAGAATTTAATGATGGAATACTGAAAGTATTCAATGCGTCCGGAAAGCCTTCGGGGAAAATAAAGAAGAGATATTTGAATGACGAAGAGCTAAGGGCTGCTCAGTTGTATGTATTACTCAATTGCGATGAGAATGAAGTGGAGAAGCTAGAGGGGTAAGTAACTCAGGATAATGAGTTTACGTCATCTCAATGTAATAGTATAAGCTAATATTATTGTACTAATCGCGGTTGTTTCGTTATTTTCCAGCACATATAATGATGAGTTGAGGCTGGTTAGACCCTACCTAACAGACGAAGCATTAGAACAAGAAATGAGATGTCATTTTCCTTCTTGGTTGAGCGAATATGTAAGTAGCTCGGTAATTACTGGCCTCTTCTAATGCAACTGCGCAATAAATAACTTATTATCTCTTCTTTGATATTCAGGTCGATCGTCTAATTTCCCGAGATTGAATTAATTAGAACTCTTGCCAAGGGACCAATTACTTTTGTTAAAATATGGCCAAGTTACTGTGTTAATGGCTTTCGGTTCAAGTCGACAAATGCTCCGATCAGAGACAGCTTCCTGGATCTTGATTCACGAAAAATAGTTGCTTGTGTATCAAGTCTTGAACTACAAAGACGTCGATCCAGGAAATGATTTCTTTGGCATCTTGGAGAGATTATGAGTTGTCATATAATAATGGCAGAGAAGCTGTAAAGATCGTGTTGTTCAAGTGTGAATGGTTCGATCCGATTGAAAATCAAGGTTGAAAATTGACAAGCATGGTCTTGTGGATATAAACTACAAGCGTAGATATCAAGGCTACGAACCGTTTGTCCTAGCAACTCAGGCTCAGCTCGTGTACTTCACAGCTTATCCGAGATGGGAGCAACGAAGTCTGACTGGTGGCAGTATGCAAGACTAAAGCTAGAGATACTTTTGATGTTGACAAAAAAGCTTACCAGAGGACGAGCTACCTCTTGTAACCAATATTATCGATATGGACTCCATGGAAGTTACGCATTAGACGACACATAATGTAGAAGATGTAGAATTATCTGAAGAGGAAGACGAAGCCGACGAAGGCGAAGATGAAAGTGAAGATGAGGAGGAAGAGGAAGATGAGGTCGAGGAAGACGAACAAGATGATTATTCTGAAGATGATTGAGAGAGATATACTTATCTGAACTTAGATGTTTCTTCTAGAATATATTATCTGGACTTAGATGTTTATTGTAGAATGTATCATCATATGTTGTCTTGGTTATTATCTTGTCTTTGTTGTACTTTTATATTCTAGTCTCTATTATTTGTTGTACTTTCATATTTCTAGTCTCTTATTTGTTGTATTATCATATGCTGTTATCAGGTATGGTAGGTCGTCGTGGAACGTTCCGAGGGGGACGACGAGGTCATGATCCTCCGGTACTTCCTAACAGGTACTGCTAGAGGACAGAGTTTTCCTTCGGTACCTCCTACTGGTACCGGCTCTGGATCTTCGTGCCGATTACTCCTCCATATCGGACAGTAGCTGGGCCTGCTGGGACGACATCACGTGGCATATCTCCTGGGACGAGTAGTTCCAGGCCTGTTGAGAGTGCTCGCCCATCTAGCATTCCTGCTGCTGATACGACGATGGAGACGGATGAGCAGATGGCGGTGGCTGTACCGACGGCCGACCAGCATCATGCAGATGATGCGTGCGTACCTCCGGAGGAGAGGAGGACGGAGATCTGGGCCGACGGTACAAAGTAGGTGTTTTGGTTTATAATTTTTTTCTGTTTTTATCATAAATTAACTTTTTTCATGAATATAATATGTCTGTATAGATATCGTCCTCCAGAGGTACAGAGACGTCTAGGCCACATGCTGAGGCATAATTATGGTGGTGCTTGGATTAACTACTCTGATGCTCCGGACGAGAGGAAGGCCTACTGGTTTGCGCGCTTCAAGGTTAAAACATGTTTTCGTTTTAACATGAATCATATAATGTTTTGCATATTACATATAACTGATAAATATTTGGTTTGCGCTCTTCTAGGATGTTTTTCTTTCCACCGCACCGGACCGAGCTTATCGAGGGAATATTTCCTGCCGTCGCTGCCAAGTTGATCCGCGACGCTATTAATGATCAGAAGAATCGTGATCGTGCCGAAAAGCGATCCATGGTTGGATCACCCCTGATCAGTGGAATGCGATAAAGGCTCGATTCGATGAGCCAAGGTACAAGGAGAAGTCGGAGAAGGCCAAGGCAGCTAGGCAACATGCCTCGAAGTGGTACGGTGGGTCGATTCCGATGACGGAACATTTCGTCGTCTGGTATATCTTTCTCTTTTAGAATATTATTTTATTGAAAAACTGATAAATTATTACTAAGATAATATATTTAATTACAGTAAGGAAGGTCGGTAACGCCGACATGGTGACCGTCTTCCTGGCCACCCATCGTCGCGGCGGTGACCTTATTGACGAGAGGGCCGAGCAGATTTATGTAAGAATTACAATACGTTATCTTAATTTAATACTTTGTCAATTTTAATATAACTTAGTAAATATGATGCAAATAAATATTCATGTAGTTAATAATAAGTACATTAATTAGAAATTAGAAATTATAGAGTACTATCCATACTTTCTAGGCCGAGTATCAGAGGCTGGAGAACGGGCGGCTGCTAGTGCATCTGATGCAGGAGAGGCCGGTACTTCCTCGCAGCCCACTCAAGCTCCGTCGGCGGACGACCTGTGGATGACCGTCGCTGGTGAACTCCGTAGGAGTACGTACTACGGTACGAGATCCTATGGCGCCCTAGTTACGACCCAGTCCTCTAGGGCATCTCCTGCTAGTGTGCAGGTCTACAGCCGTCCCAGGAGTCTGCCCGAGTCCACCAGATGATGGAGTCTTCCGTGACGACCTGCTACGACGGATCGAGGAGCAGTCTGCACCCTACGGACGATCCTGCGCTGCTACCACGATTGGATGCGCTCGACCACGGCATTATGGAGCTCATGGAGACGACTGAGAGGACAGCGTACCGTTGGAGGGTTAGAGCGCACGGTGACGGAGCTGCAGACAGGACAGGTGACCATGGCCGAGAGGCTGAGTTGGCACAGGATTGATGGTCCAGAGCAGTGATAGAATATTATCTATTATGGATTCATACCACCAGCGACTTACAGCGTTGGAGCGTGCTGGTCCTCCGGGTGCCTTCATCGTCGTCGACTCCGTGCCTCCACCGCCTTCTTCTTTGACACCGACTCCACCGACGTCACTGCCTGCTCCATCGGTATCGATTTTACTTGAGGAGTATGAGTTGTTCTATCCCTTCGTCGCAACGGTGCCCCTCCTGCACCAGATCCCTAGTAGTCCTAGTTAGGACTATTTGTTTGTGTTTGATCCTTTGTTTGTGACTTGGATCTCTATTATTTGTGAAGACTTGGATTTGGATCCTATTCTATTTGTTGGTTGTGTGTAGACTTGGATCTCTATTATTTGTTTGTTGGTTTGTTTGGATCCTATTATTTGTGTCGACTTAGATGTTTGGATCCTATTCTATTATTTGTTGGATGTTTGGATCTCTATTATTTGTGTAGACTTGGATGTTTGGATCCTGTTTGGATCCTATTCTACAGTGAGGGAAAACAGTGTGTGTGTGATTGTGTGTCATTCACATGGGTGTGTGTGTATGGCCTGTGTTCAGCAAAATAGGGAACCAAATCTCAGGTTTACATATTCCAGATTTTGAAAAACATCCTATATTGGTTATCTTTTTAAACTGCAGAAGAAAAGGACATTCTGTATTTTATTTTATTTTTATTTTTTTTGCAGATTTAGTGACGTTTACCGACGTCCACCGACGTACGTTTGCGTCGTAAACGTCGAAAAATCTGCCAAATTTTCTAGGGTACCGACGTTTACGACGTCCTTATACGTCGGAGAATGTCGGTAAACGTCGGTGCACGTCGGTAATAATCCCAAGAATTACCGACATTTACTGACATTTTAAACGTCGGTAAATCCCCAGGACTTTACCGATGCGTAGCGACGTTAAACACGTCGCTATGCCACCGACGACACGACGGTAGACGTCGGTAATATACCGACGTATATTTAAACGTCGGTACACGTCGGTACTTGCGACGTTTGGCGACGTTTTGAAGATCAGCGACTTACGTTTTCGCGACAAGCCAAAAACGTCGGTAATTGCGTCGGTAAATATGTTTAGCGACGAAATTTATCGTTTATCGACGTCTTTAGGCATCGCTAAAATGACTTATTCTGGTAGTGAAAGCATTCCGAAAATTAGAAAAATATAAAACACAGTACAAAAATACGTATCCGTATATAAATACTGATACAGTGAGACGAGTCTCACAGCAACCACATGGGCCACCACTCTCCATGTGCACATGTCAATACAACGCATAGCTAATACTGAGATACGCATTTGGAGGGTTTTTTCCCCCATTAATATGGGACTATCTTTCTAGTGGCCAAAGAAAAAACAACGTTCGCAATACCAGTATAGGAATCTCTATCAGACCATTCCTATGAGTATCATGATTGGAGGTATCGATAGTATCGGAGGTTTCGGATTGGAGTATCGAATTTTTTGGTATTAGAAATCAAATAATTATTGATAAATTATCAATATTTTAGAAAAAATATGTCACTTCCCGTTCCCAGAATACGTATTCTAAATACATGTACTGCTGGAATATATTTATTTAATAACTATCAGTATTATTCTGTAGTTAAACCCCTTTAATTTCATGTTAATTGATTTCCTGCAATTTTATTTCTGCATTTATTTTCTGTTTTTCATACTCTGCTTTAGCTTTACTTTGGGTTCGGCTTGGATTGGTTAGTTAAGTTGGTTCATCATGAACCGAAACAAACCCCCACCTACCACCCTCCTTCATTTAAAGCCCATCCCCTTTCTCCTCTTCATTACTTCACCATTACTCTTCTTACACTTCTTCTTCCTCCATAACTCCTCCCCCACCTACCAGCCGCCAAGGCAAGTGCCAAACTTGCTTCATGATAGAATCCCAGTTTATTGTTCCATCATCTTCCTTACTTGATCTTAAGCCTCTTTAGTACTTAGCATTTTCATTTTTCATGGCTTATTTCTTGTAGATTTAAGTTTTACACTTTCGAATTTCTTAGGTTTGATCTATAACTTTGTTATCTTCAAGTTTTGATGGTTTCATGTTGTAGAGAATTTGTTCTACCCCATCTTGACCTATGGAAGTTCAGATTTGGGCTTGGAATGAAGGATTTAGAGAGCTTGGAAGCAACGGTTTTTATGGTTCTGTCCTTAGAAAATTCGGAGAAGAAGAACAGATCCTGGCCGCATGCCAGTGCTTGATCGCATGAGTCTTCATGCGGCAAGTCATCCTGGCCGCATGGGCTTAGTTAGCCGCATGGGCTTAGTTAGCCGCATGGGCTTAGTTAGCCGTATGAGCTTAGTTAGCCACATGGGCTTAGTCAGCCACATGAGACTTATCTGCCGCATATGCATTTAGTTCCGCAGCGTATGCGTACTGTCACATCTTAGCCGCATAGGGTTGTCTCCCTTGCCACAGCTTAGCCTCATGGAACTTATATCATCTTCAGCCGCATGGACTCAGTTTAACTTCCAGCCGCATGGCGCTGATCATTCTCAGCCGCATGGTGCCGCGTGACTCCTTAGCCGCATATAGGCTTGCACTTATTCAGCCGCAGAGAATTTCCCTTGGCCGCATGGGTGTATGTTGCCCGTAGCCGCATGAGCCCCTTTTGTTTCTAGCCACATAGGGCTTCGCAAATTTGGCCGCATGAGACTATTCTATTCCGGCCGTATGAATCATAATTTCCAGCCGTATGTAACCCATTTCATTCCCGGCCGCATGAATCAATAATTTTCCAGCCGCATGAATGCTAGCCATAATGCCCTTTTTGGCTGATTCTTGTTTTAAATTGACATTGATTGAGATTGATTGACATTTATTACCATTTATTGATTGATATTAATTATTGTCTTAACATTTATAAAAGAGAATTGTCATCTTAATTTAATAATAGATCATGCGTTCCTAGATGGAACTAAGAGACTGGCTAGTCGTCTTACTGAATTGAATGAATGAGACACGTTCATATTAACTATGAACTATTGCAATCGACTGGCTGATCTCGAATATTGGCCTACAGGCACCTGCAGTTTCAATTTATTTATTTATTTATTTATTTATCTTATCAAAGCAGCATGTGTACTTTATGGTTAAGGCATGATTATTCCGTGGTTAGTTTTGATTGTTGCATTACGCTATGTAAGACCTACAACCTAACCGCACGGTATCGTTGTAGAGTTGTGCATATCGTATCCCGTACGAAAGTACTCATTCTGAATGACCATGATCCACGGCATGGGACTTCACTCAACGTAGAGACTATTAAGTTAAATAAAATAATAATTGCATGGAGAGAATGGATTCCCGAGTTCTTACATGGCACCTCTCGGGACTATTAAGTACCCGACAGGCCGGCTGGTTCCCAGATACTGCAAATCTGCCACACGGGCAGGGAGCGGTATCTACTTATATATTTATTGTATATTGTATATTGATGACGGGCATCCCGCTGGGACTCGTCTAATTCATGATTGGCGCAATTGATTGACTGGATAGACTAGCCTTGCTTGCACATAGTAAGAACTGAGGAATCCCTATTGCATAATTCCAGGGTAACTTGGAACTCACAGTAGCAAGTCGTGGTAGTTGCATGGCCGTTTAAATTGATTTGCTTGTGTACTGTCTTTACTCGGATGACTAACTAAGATGATCGGAATATCAGGACATGACGGGTCAACTTCTGTCCTTGTTTGGTTGGAAGGTTGGTTCGAAGTGTCGTGATGTGATATGAATCCCAGTAGCCAGCAGAGATCTATTTATTATGTTTCCATTACTGGTTCATTCCTCGTATCGTGCTTCCTTGCGGTACTTGCTATTAGAGGTCTAACCTATCTGGTTTTGCATGGCCAGATTTAGAGCGGGTCCCCGAGGATCCAGCTTACTTCTACCTCCAAGATGGTCAATACTAGATGGATGATCGTAGGAGGACTCGAGTGGGTTTCTACTTCCCCGCTCGTTTTGTGAATTACTTTATAATTTACCGTTTGGCACCGACATGTTAGTCGAATTATTTGTACCTACTTTTGCATAATTGTAACTAAGTCAGACTGCAGCTGATGACAATTGTGTATATTTACTACATCTGTCTATGTTTTGTAAAGTCAGATATCAAGAACATTTTGACTGGGCGTTTGGAACGCCTTACTGCTTTATCTCACATGTTCCCTATTTCTGTTTCTTGTTTGAATGATTGAGATAATAGATGTGAAGTGACCATAGCAAGACTTTTATGTATATGTACCCCCTGTCTTATTAGACAGCATTGATCGTATTATACTGTATTATCTACCCGTAATACGTAGCTGGCTGAGTCATTCCCCGCTCTCCAGTATTCTGGTTCTGGGGCATGATAAGATTTTAGTGGTGGCCCATGCAGGTCTGATTTCAGACTTGTGGGGTGTTTTGATTTATAGGATATCTCAATCACACATGTTCTCCCTTGATCTCATGATTCGTCGATTCTCAACTCCAGCTTGACATTCCAGTATCCCTTGACTTCATTGATCCTTCGAGTCCGATCGTTTGATTGTTCTCGTCCCTTTTCTTAGGGGAACTTCGTCCGCACCTATCAGAGCTGGACAGCAACAACATGGGCAACATGACCAGGTTGTCAGCAACAAGGGCCAGTACTACCTCAAGAGACTATCCAGGAAGAAGTAATAGTGGAAACAGCAGCTGGATCGCAGTATCCGGAGGTTCCACCACCACCAACAATTTTACCTACCCCCGTGGAAGTGGACACACCGGCCCTTCTGGAGATCATGAGAGGGATGATGGCTACTCAGCAACATCAGATGTTAGCCCAGCAGCGCATGCACGCTCAGTTGCAGGAGCAGAACGTACTACTCAACCAAGGGTTGCAGACGGCGTTGGACAGAGGGGCATGGCCAAATTCATGAGCATCAACCAGATTTTGCAAGTTTAATCCCCGCCGTTTCGAGGGCACGGAAGATGCCATCTCAGCAGATGCATGGCTTAAGGATATTGAGCTATTTTGACAGCAGCTAAGGTACCGACAGAAGAACGTGTGGATCAGGTGAAGTTGCTACTTCAGGCTCTCGCACGTGATTGGTGGGAATCAGAGAAGTAGGTATCCGACGTCCTGTTGCTTGGGACGATTTCACAACAAGGTTCAAGACGAAGTACTATGGAGTTGTAGCGCAGTTTGAGCTACAATAGAAGTTTATTAACCTCAAGCAGGCCGGCAAGACGGTAGATGCTTATGCAGCGGAGTTCTGCAGATTGAGTAGGTTTCTCCTAGAGATGGTAGCGACGGAGCGCCAGAGGGCTATGAGATTTCAGCAAGGATTTTATCTTGAACTCTTACAATTGATAGGGGCACAATTAACAGACTTTCGATGAGGTATTGACGGTAACCCGAAGGCATGAGATCACCATTCAGGGGATCACAACAAGGACTGGAGGTCAGAAGAGATCCCACAGTTAGATTGAAGGAGGAGGGGAGCAGCGTCCCGAACAATAGCACCATCCCCTGGCGTTCGCATCCACGATGTGGCAATGCGAGGCCCAGCACCACCACCCAGGCAGCAGCATCAATAACCAAGGAAGAACCAGCAACCCCCAGCGGGCTGCACTTATTGTAGGAAGATAGGGCACACTAGAGATGTGTGTCGGTCATTGAACGGACTGTGTTTGATATATGGAAATCCAGATCATCGGGTTACCACCTATCCCATGAATTCGAGGTCAGGAGGACCATTGCAGCAGTTTCCTGCTCTGCCAGCACCAGGGGCAGGTCAGTATCGAGGACCAGCAGTGGCAGTGAAACCATTGGCCCAACGTCCGTTGATGCCACAAGCTCAGATGTTTCGACAGCAGGGACCGCTGATGCAGCAAACCAGCATAGACCACCCCAGCATCATCAAGGTAGGGGCCAGCAGCAGCACCAGGCTAGGCCACAGCATGGGAACCAGCAAGGAGGTCGAGGGCAGGCATTCACTGTCCTTGGAAGAGGCATTAGCATCGGGAGATATTGTGGCAGGTAACATTCTCGTCGCCTCATATCCCGTAATAGTATTGTTTGATTCGGGAGCATCGCATTCATTTATATCTGCACAATTTGTGACACGTCTAGGAATAGAGTTCGAGGCATTGCCAGGGAGGTTGAATATACTCACTGGCAATGGGCTCGTAGGAGTTAGTAGAGTTATTCTAGCGTATAGTGTTGTAGTTTGCGGGCATCCTTTACCCGCCCAGTTGATAGAATTTCTGCTGAAAATTTTGACGTTATCTTAGGTATGGACTGGCTGAAAGACAGTCATACGACAATAGATTGTCGTATAGGGAATGTATCTTTTGATATTCCAGGCATGAAGAGATTCATCTTAGTCAGATCAGAGGCAACTCAGCAAGAACAGGAAGTAGTAACGGCAATGGAAGAAGTTCAAGTTCCGAAGGTAGTTAAAGAATTTCTAGATGTATTTCCCGAAGAACTTCCAGGTCTACCACCGGTTAGAGATATTGAGTTCAGCATAGAATTGGCACCTGGAACTAAATCGATATCAGATCGGATTTACAGAATGGCGGATTCGGAGCAGGTCAATGTATATCAGCACATAGAGGAACTGAAGGAGAAGAAGTTTATCCAAGCTAGCATATCGTCGTGGGCAGCACCAGTGGTACTTGTGGGGAAGAATGATGGATCATCCAGATTGTGCATTGACTACAGAAACTTAACGCGGCAACAGTGAAGAACAAGTACCACTACCAAGGATCGACGACTTGTTTGATCAGTTGAGCAAAGCTAGAGTTTTCTCCAAGATAGATATTTGGTCAGGCTATCATCAAGTGAGGGTTCCAAAGGAGGACATTCCCAAGACAGCATTCAGGTCGAAGTATGGGCATTATGAATTCTTAGTAATGCCGTTGGTTTGACCAATGCTCCAGCAATATTCATGGATTTGATGAACCGCATCTTTATGCCATACTTAGATCAGTTTGTCATTGTGTTTCTTGACGACATTTTCGTATACTCTGCTAGTGAAGAGGAGCATGAAGACCACCTCAGAAAAGTGTTGCAGGTTCTGAGAGAGAACCAGTTGTATGCCAAGCTCAGCAAGTGTGAGTTCTGGATGGACCATATTTCATTTTTGGATCACATCATATCAGGAGCTGGAGTAGTAGTGGATCCCAAGAAGGTAGAAGCAGTAGAGAGTTGGCCAGTACCCAAGACCGTAGAAGATGTAGAGTTTTTGGGATTGGCAGGTTATTACAGAAGGTTTGTATCAGATTTTGTAAAACTTTCAGCACCCATGACCCGCTTGACACGGAAGGATGTGCCATTCGTTTGGTCGGCAGAATGCCAGGCATCATTTGAGGATCTGAAGCAGAAGTTGATATCAGCGCCTATTCTTACATTGCCAGTCGGACCCGGAGGTTTCACGTATTGCGATGCGTCAGGTAAATGACTTGGATGTGTCCTCATGCAACATGGGAAGGTAATAGCATACGCATCTAGGCAACTTCGGGACCATGAGAAAAATTATCCAACTCATGATTTGGAGTTGGCAGCAGTAGTATTTGCTTTGAAGCTATAGAGGCATTACTTATATGGTGACCGAGTGGACATGTACACAGATCATAAAAGTCTGAAGTACATCTTTACTCAGAAGGAGCTGAACATGAGGCAGAGAAGATGGTTAGAGCTGATCAAGGATTATGACGTGGAGCTTCAATATCATCCAGGCAAGGCTAATGTAGTAGCAGACGCTCTTAGCAGGAGAGGCGCGCATTTATGTTGACAACACAGAGGCATATCTTAGAAGACCTTCAGGAGATGGGCATCGAAGTTATACTTCCTAGTGATGTAGGAGTTCTAATAAGTCTACAAGTTCAATCCGACTTGGTAGACAGGATCAAGACAGCTCAGGCACAGGACCCAAGGATTCAGAAGCTTAGGGCAGAATGTGAGTCAGGGCTCAAGAAGGAGATGAAAATTTATGAAGATGGTACACTTAGGTTTAGATTGCGTCTATGTGTGCCTAGAGGAGATATCAGACAAGAGGTTATGACAGAAGCTCACAGTTCTCAGTATTCTATACACCCTGGAGGGACCAAGATGTACCAAGATATCAAGTAGCACTTCTGGTGGAATGGAATGAAGAGGGAGATAGCTAGATTTGTTTCCTATTGCTTGATATGTCAGCAAGTAAAGACAGCAGCAGAGGCCAGCTGGATTAATGCAACCGCTTTCTATCCCGGAATGGAAGTGGGAGCACATCACAATGGACTTTGTGACCGGTTTATCGAGATCACCAAGTGGTAAAGATGCTATTTGGGTGATAGTGGACCGGCTTACAAAGGTAGCACACTTTCTTCCTTTCAGAGTAGGGCAATCTACAGAAAAGTTGGCAGAGTTGTACATGCAGCAGATAGTCAGGCAACATGGAGTCCCTGTCAGTATTATGTTAGACCGAGATACCCATTTTACATCACATTTCTCGAAGAGTTTACATCATAGTTTGGGTCCCAAGTTAAGATTTAGCACGACTTACCATCCATAGACGGGGCAATCAGAAAGGACAATTCAGACTTTGAAAGATATGTTACGAGCTTGTACCCTAGATTTTGGAGGATCTTGGGAGAGCCACCTGCACTTAGTTGAGTTTTCATATAACAACAGTTATCAAGCCAGCATACAGATGGCACCATTTGAAGCACTATATGCTAAGAAGTGTAGGTCGCCACTAGCATGGGATGATAGGGGAGAGGAAAATGCTAGGTCCAGAAATGATTGTCCAAACAGTTGAATTGCTTAAGGGAATTAGAGAGCGACTTCGAGTTGCGCAAGATCGGCATCGTCATTGGACAGACCAGCATCAGCTAGGCCGCTAGAGTTTTTTGTTGGGGGCCACGTGTTCTTGCGGATCTCACCTACCCGGGGTCATTAGATTTGGCGTTCGCGGGAAGTTGAGTCCGCGATACGTAGGACCATTCGTTATCCTTGATAGGGTAGCGATGTTGCTTATCGTTTGTCCCTTCTACCTTCGTTACGAGAGGTACATGACGTATTTAATGTATCTCAGCTGCGGAGGTATGTATCGGACCCAAGCCATATCCTTGATCATTCTGAGCTGGTTGTTGGTACCAACCTGTCTTACGAGGAGCAGCCTGTGTCCATCTTGGACCGAAGAGAGAAGATACTCAAGAAAGAACAATCAACCTTGTCCGGGTTGCTTGGGGTCATCACTCTTTGGGAGAGTCAACGTGGGAACGTGAGGATGATATCCGATCACGATATCCGTACCTGTTTGACTCACAAGTTATATCTTCTGTATACCTTGATCGTATTAGCTCCTCATGCTTGTCACCCCATGGATAGAACTACGTGATATCATAGATTGTTAAATAGATATGTTATCTAGTTAAACATTGAAGAATGATTGCTTGTACAAGTTTCTTGTACTTAGATGAGTTTAGCTTTGATGTTCCTATCCTGCTTGTATTGAGAAATTCCGAGGACGAAATTTTTCTAAAGAGGGTAGAGATATCACTTTTCGTTCCCGGAATATGTATTCTAAATACATGTACTGCTGGAATGTATTTATTTAATAAACTATCAGTATTGTCTGTAGTTAAACCCCTTTAATTTTATGTTAATTAATTTCCTGCAATTTTATTTCTGCATTTTATTTTCTGATTTCATACTTGCTTTAGCTTTACTTTGGGTTCGGCTTGGATTGGTTTAGTTAGTTGGTTCATCATGAACCGAAACAAACCCCCACCTACCACCCCCCTTCATTTAAAGCCCATCCCCTTTCTCTCTCTTCATTACTTCACCATTACTCTCTTACACTTCTTCTTCCTCCATAACTCCTCTCCCACCTAGCAGCCGTCAAGGCAAGTGCCAAACTTGCTTCATGATGGAATTCCAGTTTTATTGTTCCATCATCTTCCTTACTGATCTTAAGCCTCTTAGTACTTAGCATTTTCATTTTCATGGCTTATTTCTTGTAGATCTAAGTTTAATGCACTTTCGGATTTCTTAGGTTTGATCTAGTAAACTTTGTTATCTTCAAGTTTTGATGGTTTTATGTTGTAGAGAATTTCGTTCTACCCCATTGACCTATGGAAGTTCAGATTTGGGCTTGGAATGAAGGATTTAGAGAGCTTGGAAGCAACGGTTTTTGTCACGACCCGCTACCCAATTATTGGGCCAGGCGAGTCATGCCCAGCCTACGTTGAGATAAAACGTAGTAAGCTGTTCTAAAGACAACAGGATAAGACTAAATGTACTAAAAGTTCTATAAGTGAAGAAGAATCTAAATGCTCCAAACACAAAAGTCATCGTATATAGAACGTCCAAGTACAAGTAAACTGAAATGTAAAACTGGATACATGTCCAGTTACAAAATGATAGTCTAATACATGTCTACTCTCAAAAGTCTAAGTAAACAAAAGACAACTAGGCGAGGTTCCCCGCAGGAACATCCTCGTAAAGCAGAGCCGGGTCCTCGGCAGTAATCCCATAATATATGTCGCAGAGTAACTCCTCCTCAGTAAGGACACCTACAACGTATCCTGTCAGGACGGGAGCAAGTACTAAATCTAGCAAACTAGCATATGAAACATGGAAATGAACATGAGAGGAATAACTGGAAAGCATGGCATCACTAGTCTACCATGGCAAGGACACATGTCATAGAAGACAGATATATGTAATGTTTAAAACTGTAGTAGGTATTGATCGGTCATAGATGTACAATGTGGGGCACATAATGAATGTACATACGTACAAGTGTAAAGGGGTAGATGTACATACGCACAAATACAGCTTGAGATAAAGGCCTACGGCGTAGTAACATATAAATAAAACTTGCTCGGTACTGTAGAGGGGGTATGATCACGTACACTACTATCAGTTCCCTAACCCATATCTAATCATGTGAAAGATACATCAAGACTGTTCTAAGCATGGTAGTAACTGAAAGTACAACATGTAGAGATCTAACTTGCTACCCCAAGGATCAGCATTTAACATGGTGGGGTTGTAGTTCATTTATGTGACAATATGTAAAGTTCGTAGAAAGTACTTGCCTCTAGCAAAGCAAAACAATACAAGCTGCGATAACAACTATGGATGTCCGGTAACTCGTCGTGATAAGGTAAATACAATAACTTAGTTTTTACACTAAGCTAAAACACTAGGACACTAATTGGTGAACACGACTTGTGATTGGGCCACCTAGCCAAAATGATGACTTTGGCATAGGAGACCAAGTGGGGTGACACACTAGTTAACTAACTTTCTAGGGTCTTTACACTATGGAGGGATGGGGTTCAACATGACTAAAACTCCAAATAACACAAAAAGCTACAAGTCGTAATAATCAATAAATAAATCAAAAGATCATTGTGTTCTAACAATTTTAGAGATAGACAAAAAGCCTAGTTTTTCAAAGTAAAGTACTAAAGGATCCTTGTTAATCATAGAAATTTATTATAATTTTTCTGGAATTTATTAACCAGTACAAATATTTTATAAAAATCAGTTTTCCTAAGTATAGAAAATGAGTTTTGGTTTCATATGCCAAACTAGGGGCAAAAAGTAAACTTAAATACTACAAAAATTATACTAAATTATCCAACATAACATAGTATCTAAATACTATTTTTCCATAATTGTAGCAGCACTTAAGTATTTTTAGAAAATCAAAAACAGCATTGCACATAATAATTACTTATCTGCGTATTTTGTCATGTAGATAATTTGAACCAAAGTTCAAATACAGGACCCAGGCCATGAATCAAGTCCAATATGATTTGTACAGGTCTTGAATGTGTGAAAAACATTTGGGCCCAAATACCCATGCTAGGCTTGGACACCAAATGGTTGCAGTAATTTAAATACAATAAAAATATAACTTGGTTAAAAGTACAAAAATAATATTAATATTTAAAAAAGTTCAAAATAAATATACATACATATGTTGAAAGTACATATATCTATGTATAGGAAAATACTTAATTGTAAAGTATCTATATATATATACAAATATATATATACAAGAAATTTATTTATAAACTGTATATAATATATAGATAACACATAAAAAAATATATACACATAAAATATATACAAACATTATATAAAATTACTACATAAAGTATATTATAGATAATATATATTAATATATATATAAAATACTGTTAAAAACATATACATATATACATACATTAATACATATATACATATACATATATATATATATATTATATATATATATAATATATAATATAAATATATATACAAAACAAAAGGAAAAAAGAAAAGAAAAAAGAAAACAAAAAAAGAGAACAGAAAGGGGCTCGAACTGGAGCCAACAGAGAGGGGAAGGGGTTTATTTATTGCGCGTGGCCAGTGGGCCAGTTGGCCCGACTGTTAGGATTAGACCTAGGTTAGTTTTATTAGTTTAGGTTAGCATTTATATAAAAAAAATATCTGTCTTGTGTCCTGACAGTTAAGGACACAGGGTTTCTCGTGTCCGTGCTACGCACGACCGACGAACACTGAATCACGTGTCCATCTACTGGACGAACATCCCCGTGTCCTGGCGAGTCTCATATGTGAAGACGAGACTCGCACGACACGAATCGAAGCTGACACTTACGTGTACTTTCCACAAAGTTTCGAAGGCGGAGGCGGCAGCTTGGGGCGTCGGGACGGTGGCGGAGCGGTGGCGTCGACGCGTCTTGTCGGGGCGCGTCGAATGTGTGGTGGTTGGGGGTGAAGGTCGTCGGTTGGGGCGGAGCAGCGTTCGCCGAGTAGGGTTAGGGTTTGGGTTTCGTCGAGAAGAAGGGGGTTGTCGGTGCTGTGGGAGAATTTAGGGTTAGGGTTTAGGTCGGGGAGAGTGGGGGTTTAAATAGGGGGGTTGAGGTCGGTGGGGTCAGCCGAAAAGGCCGGGGCAGGGCGGTGAGTCGGTCGGGGCAGGGGTCAACGGAGTCGCGGGTGAGAGCTGGAGGAGAGAGAGAGTGTCGTGTGTAAGAGGGGGGGTTTGGTAGATTTGCAATTAGGTTTTCCTAGATTAGGAAAATTGCACACAGGAATTATTAGTGAGTAAATGTAAAACAGAATTTGCATTTCCTATTTAAAAAAATTCTTTTAATTACAAACTGGTATAAAACATTTTAAAATTTGCAAAATGATATAAAATATTTTAGAAAATTACAAATCAGTATTTTTGTATTTAAAAACTCATTTAAAATTACTTAAAAATTCTAGAAAAATTCCAAAAATTCCTAATATAATTATTTAAGGCTATAAATGACAAAAATTAATTAGCACCAATAAAAACTAAAATTGAAAAATAGGGGCTACAATCTTCCCTCCTTGAAAAATTTCGTCCTCGAAATTCGCAAGGATTGAAGACCCGACAATATTCTAACATAGCAAGTAATGCAACAAAATGACTAAGGCTGCGATCGAAACTAACCTCTAAGTATCAAGCGGGAACGGGTGGTTCCCTCGCAGCGGTTGGATCGAACAAGTAAGGGTATCTCTCCCTCATGTTCGACCCCTCTCCCAAGTAGATTCACCTGGGGAGTGACGGCTCCAAGCTACTCGTACTAGGGGATAACCTTGTTCCTCAGCCTCTTCTCTCTCCGGTCTAATATCTCCACTGGCTGTTCAGAAA
>JANAVB010002852.1:0-85034 GCA_029216955.1 Iris pallida
TGTGTGGGTTCTTGGTCGGGCTCGGGAGTACGACAGTCCATGAGATGGCGTGTTACGATGTTGGGGATAGATGGGCGTGTCACGATGTTGGGGATAGATGGGGGCTGTATGCACCTTGTAGTCATAGTGGATTTCTTGCCCTTCGTGGCGGCAGAAGCAACCTTAGAGGATTTGGGGGCCATGGCCAATGATCGGAGAAGAGAAATGAGGAAAGAAAGGCAAGATAGCAAGAGTGGGACGAAGGAGAAAGTAAAGAACTCCCCCGAGCATACTCATCCATATTTATAAACAAAAGTGAAGCGTTTCGATCCCCGGGCATACACGCAGACCGACTCTTCGGTTATCAAAATGAGCCGCCGAAAATGGAGGCTAAGCTCCTCGGATCCCGCACCGAAAAGTGGCCTTTAAAGCTGACAGTAAATCAAACATCATTTAATGCAAAGGATTGCCATACGTGGCAACGATGATGTGGCCGAAAGTTCTATGCGGCTGAACTATCTATGCGGCTAAGTCAATTCATACGACTGACCTATCTATGCGGCTTAAACACTCATGCGGCAAGGGCGGCATATGCGGCCAAAAAAAAATAATAAAATAAAATACAACCATGCTTCTTATTCAAAGTATTTCAATTTTACAAATTGAAAACTTTGAAGGGGTCTTGTAGAAGCATGGAAAATGACCCATGCGGCCAGGGAACCCCATGCGGCTCAAACAGCCCATGCGGCACAGAAAGACTATGCGGCCAGGGAACCCCATGCGGCTCAGACAGTCTATGCGGTACAGAAGGACTATACGGCTCAGGAACTATGCGGTCTGAAATATTTCATGCGGCTCAGAAGACACGTGGCATAACAGTGCTCCCCTTCGACCCATGCTGCATTAATTACTGTGACGGCTGACAATTCTGAAAAAGTGACAGCTCTGATACAAAAGAAGTAATTATGACCCTGTCATAATGACAAGCCCCCTAGGGAAGAGAAAAAGATCTTTGACATAAATCCCCCGAGATCCATAAAATGCCACGTGGCCTTGATCACGTGGACGATCATATGCGGCTCGAGCGAAGACTTCCCATGCGGTTCAGAATGAAGCCGCTCCATGCGGCTCAGGCCGAGACATCCTCATGCGACTCAAGCAGAGGCCTTACCATGTGGTTCAAGAGGACCATTTCCATACGGCCTAGGCGGATGCATCCATATGCGGCTCGCAATGATCATCTCCATGCGGTTCAGGGGTTCGAAGGGGGGGAAGCCACTACCCGAACAGCCATGACACGTGGCCCCAACCTTATGCGACCCAAAATCATATGCAGCTCCATCGTCATGCGGTTCAGATCCCCCCAGTGGCTCCTAGGATACGTGTTCTAAGTCGATCAATCTCCCAGATTTATTGCAATCAGAGATTGGGTCAAATCTTAATAAATCTGGGACACGTGGCAGGAGAATAAATCAAATTTATTCGCAGACATCAGAAGATCATTATGAGGAAGATTTATTCCAATCAGTATTAATTGCTGATGAGATTTGATGTAATCTATACTTAATGGTCCGGATTCGTCACAATCAAAAAAAGAATGGCCTAGATTGACCAATCCACAGGCCGTCGCCATCTCCAAGAAGCAATCATTTACAACCCTAATGATCAGATCCCATTCCTATAAATAGCAGGGTGTCATTCCCCTGCGAGAGAGAGGAGACACATAGGCAGAGAGATACAGAGAAGAGTACACATATAGAGAGAGAGAGCACCAGAATACTTGGAGAGGAGAAGCAGAGAAAGCAAAGAGAGCATTTCTTCCAACGCCAAGCAATCTTCTGGAGCCAAGGCTGCATACCGATCGTCCAAGGAGTAAGGCAGAGCTGCCGTCGCTTTCCCGAGCCTCTATTGTCACCCTCCAGAATCTAAAATAAACAATTGTACTTAGATTGATGTACCTAGGTTTTCATCCCTAGGCTTTCTTTATACAAGCGAGTTTGTAACGTGAAGTAAAAGTCCGGTCCTCCGATAATTGTTCTGTTCTTTTATATTTCATGGCAAACAGCCACCATGATCACTTCAGATACGAGTAATCATATAGCCTTTTTCGTTTTGGACCTTTTTAGCAAAAACCTTAAAAACTGAAATGGTATCATTTTTATTTGCAAGAAAGAAAACCCAAGTAAATCTTGAAAAGTCATCAACGATAACAAAAGAATAGAATTTACCACCAAGACTGGCTACTCTACTGGGACCAAATAGATCCATATGAAGTAATTGCAATGGTCGGGTACTACTTACAGTGTTTATGGATTTAAAGGAAGATTTGGTAGCCTTATTCTTTTCACATTCGGCACATACCATGTCTTTCTTGAATGTGATGTCTGGCAAGCCTCTTACTAGCTTCTTGGTTGATAATCTGGATATTGTATCCATATTGGCATGACCAAGACGCTGGTGCCATAATAGTCTTTCGTCTTTGTGGGCGTAGAGGCATCTTCTTGCATTGTTACTATCTCTAGATAGATAGAAAATATATATGTTATCTTCTATTATCCCTTCAAAAGTGATGTCTCCAGTTGATCTATCATAGAAAAAGCATTTAGTTTTCCCAAAGTTAATATCATATCCGTGATCAGCAAGATGACTAATGCTGAGCAAGTTATGCTTTAACTCGATTACTAAATAGACATCCTTAATGATGGGAGAAGGAGGATAACCAATTGTACCGTTACTTACGATATAGCCTTTCAGATTGTTGTCGAAGGATACATATCCTTCCTTTTTCATCGATAGTGTTGCGAATAGATTAGCATCTCCAGTCATATGTCGCGAGCATCCACTATCGAGAATCCATTTGCTTCTAGTTTGAGAAGAAACGTCCACCTACACCATGAGTAGATGTGACCTTTGGTATCCACTTTCTTTTGGGTCCTGAAAAGTTAGTCTTCGGTACCCATGCATATAGATTGATATCAACTAGTTTTCTAAATCTACCCTGCGATGATATGTGTCCATGTAGACCACAGTAAGTGCAGGTAGTATGCATATTGGTATTGGGTAGGATAATAGTTGTGTCTATATGTGGGTTTAGGATGATAATAGCTATGTGTAGCAGTAGGATGACTGTAGTGAGTGTATGCAGCAGCATGATGATAATGGTGATTATGTGCAGCAGGATGATGATAAAATTTACGTGTGTATTTTTTGTGCTGCATATGAATAGGTGTACATAAAGGCATGATTTTGAGTAGTATGTGGATGAGTGTTCTTGTGGTGATGTGCTCGCTTGTGTTGAGCCGTCTCGTGTTTGAAAGTATTGTGACTATGAGACTGAGTTTGAGGTTGAATAACCTTTTTGCCCAGTGTAATCTCTAATTTCTTAGAGGCAACATGCAACTCATCATATTTAGTAGTAAGGCCATATATTCTAGCAGTAGCAAGCTTGTACTTGTTTTTCTCTTCAGCAAGTTCTTTATTTAAAGCAGTGATATCATGTGTTTGCTTCTCAATAAGAGATTCGGCATCGTGTAAGCTTAATTTAAGCTTAGATACCTCCTCAATGCTTTCCGTGGGTGTAGTATTTCTAACATTCTCAAGTAAGCAAGACAGTCTATGGATCTCGACTTCATGGGTCTTGATCTTTTCCTTAGCATGCTTATACTTATTAATAACCATTTTGTGGTCTTCAAGAAGATCACTAAAGGCGTCACCCAGTTCATCAAAAGAGAAATCTTCAAAAGTGTCATTTACCTTGTCCGAAGTTGCCATTAGGCAGACATTTCCAGTGTCTTGCAGAGAGTCCTCTTCTTCGTCTGAATCGCTGGCCTCGCTTTCGTACCAGATGCTAGTATTGGCTTACTTCTTTGAGGTTGGCCTTTTGTACGATTTTTCGTATATGCTTTCTTTCTTTGCTATAGGACAATCTTTTTTGACGTGTCACGTCTTCTTGCATCCGAAGCAGGTGGGTTCTTCTTCATCGTCTTTTTGTTCCTTCTTCCTTCGGTTGAAGCGTAGGAACCTCTTAAAATTTTGAACCATGAGTGTTTGATCGTCATCTTCAGAATCGTCGTCATCTGTTTTCTCTGTGATGGTTCTTCTGCGATGAGATCTCAAGGCAATTTCTTTTTCTTTTGGAGTCGTTTCTTCAAAATCTTTGAGGTTAAGCTCATAGGTCATCAGCTTGCCCATCAAAGTTTCTAGTGACATAGTCGTAAGATCATTCCCTTCGATAATCGTTGTGACCTTGGGGTTCCAGATCTTTGACAATCCTTTTAGCACTTTGCGTATCTTCTCATGGTTGGAATATGCTTTGCCAAGGGAAGATAGAGGGTTGACGATGTCGAGGAATCTGGTAAATATTTGAGTAATTGTCTCATTTGGCTTCATTTTGAATGCCTCGTATTCTTGTGTCAGACGGCTGATCTTTGATTCTTTAACCTGTGTGGTTCCTTCATGAGTCACCTCCAGAAGCTTTTATACTTCGTGTGAGGTGGAGCATGTAGAGACCATATTGAATTCAGTCATGTCTATTGCACAAAAGAGAGCATTAATAGCCCTAACATCTAGACTTGCATGTTTCTTTTCCTGGTCAGAATATTTGTCGTATGATTTTTCGACAAGAGTCCCCTCGACAGCTATTCTGGCAGGCCTTTTGTAACCATCCGTGACGATGGTCCACAGATCAAAGTCTAGAGACTTAAGATAAAAAAAAAACTCATCCTAGTTTTCCAATAGGTGTAGTTAGTTCCATCAAATAGGGGTGGCTTATTTATGGATTGTCCCTCACCATAGTTGAAAAGTGTAGGTTGTGTGGTTGCCATGGATCAGCTCTTAGGATGTTAGTCTGATATAAGAGAATAGAGCTCTGATACCAATTGAAGTACGTATAGGCAACTCTAGAGGGGGTGAATAGAGTATGTGTCGATAATACCCAATTAAAAATAACTCTTTTCAAGTTCATCCAACAGAAATAATAATCGGAGTATAAGTGCAGAATATAAATAGAGATTAGATAAGCATATGCAGACACAACAGTTTTTAACCTGGTTTTCCTCGTGGAGGACTAGTCCAGGCCTGAGAACTCTAGCTCATGATTGAAATCCACTATTTGTGAAATAGCGTACAACCATGTGCCTTTACTCAGAAGAGCACGCCAACTTCTTACGGATTCGCAAATGGCGAGACTTGGAATTGTCCAAGTGACTTCTTTTGGAACACTTGCACACAAACTTCTAGTCGACTCGCACTGAGCACCTTGGGGGCTTGGGAAGTTTTGTAGCTAGTTAGATGAGAAGAATAACCTCTTGAATGTATAGGCTATAGAAGAAGAGAAGATGAGAAGATTGGATGATTGAAAATGAGAGAAATCAAGGCCTATATATACTAGTCCAGAGGGGCAGAGTTCGGCCAGAACTCTATCCCAAATATTAAAAACTTTAGCCGCTGGACAACTAGCAACCAGAAAACCCTAAAAATTAGGTCCTGAAATTAAGGGGGCAGAGTTCGGCCCGAACTATGTACGGGGCAGTGTTTGGCCCGAACTATGTCTCCTTGGGGACAGAATATTCAATGGGCTATTTTGGGTTTGGTAGGTTTTTGGACTTTTGTTTGTGGAGCTTTGGGTGTAAAATCTAGGATTGAGATACTCAGTGCGACTCAACTTACAATAGCCTAGACTCAATAAAAAATAAAATATAGACTTAGAGAACAAGTAAACAGCAGCATGTCATAGTAATTGTTGATGATGTTCGTCTTGAGCTGATGGAGCTTGATGTGTGGTGATTGTCTGTTTTGGAGCTTGATGGAGCTTGATGTGTCAAGTTGGATCATAATAGATATCAGCTTGTTAATTATCAAAATTAGGTTGACTGCAATCTAGTTTGGGTCAACATTGTGCACGGTCCACCGGAATCTAACTTTGGACATACGGTTCTGTAGACATATAATTTGACGACTTTAGAGACCTGAAATTATGACAACTTTAGAGACCCGAAATTATGATTTTGCCCCTGTATCTGTAAAACCCCTAAATTTCTACTATATTTTATATATATAAAGTAGTACTGATTTTTTTTACTTGTATTTGTACGTTGCGCACGAAATTTTATTTTTCATAATTGCTTGACGAGTGCGAATATGTGCGAGCATACATATTTTTAGAAAAACATTTTTCTATTTTTTCAAAATAATATATAATAATTATTCTTGCTATCGTACCAAAATTTTCTAAGTTTGCTATTTTAATTATAATAGCCTTTCGTTTATAACAGTTATTAATAATAAATAATATTCTTCGTGCATACATATATATTAAATAAATATTTTATTAGTTTATTTTTAAATAATAAAGTAATTTTCGAAATTATTATTATTAGTATTTTTAGAAAATATATTTTGAAATTTTTGTAGCAATTTAAATCTTGATTTGATTTTATGGATTAATTTAAATAGTTTAATTAATATCTATATTTGAAATTTGATTTATCTTATATGAACATGAACTAAAAGATGGAATGTAATTATATTTAAATAGTTTTGGATTTGGATTTGAAATTATTGAATTGATTTAAATTAGAGGTAGCAATTATCTAACGGGGATTTAAACAAATCCAATCATTATCAAACTAGGAGCAACACCTCCTATATAAGGAGAGGCTCCATATTCTCTTCTCCCACAATTCCACCAAACCGATTCCACCACCATGTCTGTGCATCGTGTCCGTGTCTCCATCTTCTGTACTATTTCCTCTATTACATTTACATTGTCACCTTCTTTGTGTCCACACACGGACACATGCCATCATCCTTCCCCGACACTAAGTCCTAAACCTAAAACCCAACTCTAGAGAACCCACAATAACATCTGATTCCCATTGTCGTCTCTTCCCTGTCGACCACCACCGGAGAAACCCGTTGTCCGCCATCATCACCCCTACCAGAACCCGCCATCACAGCCCCTTTCTTCCGACTGCCGGACCCCACAGCAAACCCAGTACCACCACCCATCGCCATCAGCCGCACTCAGCAGCAAGCCACACCAAACCACAGAACAACCAAACTCCTTCCTCTCTGCGACCAACAGCAGCATCCCATACCAGCCCCACCAAACTAGCGCCACTGAGCCCGACTCTACCAAACTAAAATCGGACCATCGTTCTCCAACCTCATCGCGACCACCATCCCGACTTCAACCAGCCCCCACATGACCAACACCTATGGCCACCACTCTGTCACCACCAACAATCGCAACTCTGCGGCAACCATCTCCTCCGGCCAACCCAACATAATCCGGCCACCGTCGCCTGTTAGTGTCATCACCGTCGTCACCCCTTCTCGCCAAACCTACCAAAAACCCTAAATTAAACACATCACCACCACCAGCACTTACCTCCACCTCCTCGCCGAATTCGTACAGCTGCCGCCTCCTCCGAATGCACTCGCGTCCTCCGGCCATCCCGACCCGATCTCGCCGTGAGCCCCACCCGGCCATCCGAGTCCGCCGTCGTCGTGTGTAGGAGCAGCACTGCCACGCTCCAAGCGTCTTCCGACACAGTGCCGCCGACGTCTTGTCGACCCCAGCCGGCGAGTCTCCTTACCATCCCCTCTCCTTTCCTCTCTGTCTGTTCCTCTCTCCCTCTCAGCTTCCTCTCATTTCCGACCGCCCATCCCTCACTCTCTCGCTCCCGCTTCTCTCTCCTTCCGCTCCTCCTCTCTTCTTTCTCTTCTACTTATTCTTTGGGTTTTGTTTTTCTAATCCTTTTTCCAGACTCTCTCTCTCTCGAAAAGCGAGAATACAGCAGATATCTCAATTTTAAGTAACATTTTATATTATTAGTATTGCATTGTTTTTTTGATTTGAGAGGACAACTGATCTCATTTTCCCTACTAACACTATTAGTCCTTAATGTATTCTTGGTTTAGTGTTTGTTACAGTATCAACTCTGATATTTTATTTTAATCAAAGTAGTTATATACAATTTGTCTTATTATTATTATTATTATTATTATTATTATTATTATTATTATTATTATTATATTTTTACAAAAGAATCGATTGTGCAATATCTTAATATTATCACTAGGTAATATTTGTTAATATTGTTATGGGGTTTATTATTTAGTAATATTATTATTGATTTTTATGTTATTATTTCTATTTGTTCTTAATGATATTATATAGAACTATATATTAAATATTTTCAAAAACTATATTGTGATAATATGTAGTATTGGGCTTGGTCCTGCATGTAATTTCAAATCGTGTTTAGAGTTTTAAATTATTATATATTTTATGGTATTAATTATGGTTGTAATATTTTCTACAAGCAAATTATAGTTTTAAATAGTTATAAATATTTCTCAATTTTTGAATAGTCAATAAAGTATAGATTTTTATCAAGATTTTATTTTTACAAAATATGTTTCTTAGCCTTAAATAAATTTTCTAATAGTATTTTGTTTCGCTTAAAATATTTTTGATTTATAAGATATGGGTTTCATCGTAGGATATTATGTTGACAAAACTTACAGTTTTGTCTTAAAATGACTTTTAATTTTTCGGATATTTGTTTGAAAGTATATTTTTGACTAATAAAATAGTTTTTAAATTTTAATTGAGTAGTATTTATATTCTACTAATAAAAAATAGCTTTTGAATAATCATATATATATTATTATTTATTAAATTTCTTTGATTAACCTTCCATTCATGGTTAAACCCATTATTCTCGTTTCCTCGCCAATTTTGACTTCACTATGTCAACCCTAACTAATTTGACCTTTCTGGACCCAATGGAACTGTTCGTGCCACCATCAGAGGTCACCTTATGTAATTGTTACCCGAAGTCGCAGTTCGTGCCTCATTGATCATTGTAGTACACCAGGCGTCCTATCAGGCAAGATACCTTGTCATTAGCTGTTTATTTTACGTAATCTCATATTCATGCATTTATTCATCATTTATTTTTCTGTAAAATAAACTATGCTACACTGTCATGATTAGATTGATTTTTATTATGTAGTTATATTTTTTTCGTACTGATTATTTTTATGCAAATCAAACTTAGATTTAAGGGACCACCATTTGTGTGTTGCATTCATAGGCCTTGACACATTTTTACCATGGAGTTGCGAGTCGCATGTAGAACTCGGACATGCGTGACTGGCTGGCCACCGGTACGTATAAGCCGTGCGATAGAAATAACCGCTAATAGAGGTTGTATGCTTAGTTTGACTTAGCGGTTAATAGAGATTTTATGTTGTGGATACAACATAGTAGGCATTGGGCGGGAAGGACAATACCTTAGCGTATGGGCTACTATGCACTTTCCTTTTTGTAACCCGTGAGCTCCGTCGGAGATACGGGTGAGATTACCCATGATTACTGACGACCACTGACATTCTGCGGAACATTATGCTCTTATTGATTGGGCCTCTGATGTCCCAAGGGGGACCATGCCGATCCCATTTTAGCCAGGTCCCATGCGTTGAAGGTTGTTCTTTAAAACTTCATACATTTAGACTGGTTAGGCTACCTTATCCATTAGGTATGAGTACTCTTGGTTTGGGTACTTGTATCTGACCGTGGCATAGAACAATAACTTGTTGCGGATTAGTTCTGTAAAACCCCTTAATTTATTACTACAATTTTAAAATTTGGTATCGATTTTTGTTTTGTAAATCGTACGTCGCGTACGAGTTCGCATTTTCATATTTGTACATCGCAAGACGTTATTTATACAAATATTTTATTAAAATATTTTTTCGAATAAGTATTTAATATTGATTTATTGTGTCGTGTCGAATTTTGGCAAACGTTATTTATTTAATGATATTTATTTTACTTTACAATTATAAGTGATAATTTAGAAAAATTATTATTTTATGAAAATATATTTTGTGTGCCAGTGACATGAAATTTATTTCATGTCCACTTGATTTCACCAAAAATGAATTATAGTTATTGCAAAAATAAAAATTCTAATATCTAAATATTTTATTGATTTTCGAAATTAATTAATTATTGATATTTAAAATTTATGGAAATATTTTTAAATGAATCTATAGTGATTAAAATTGAATTTTTGATTTTATTGGGATAGATTAAATAGTTTTCTTTTAAGCTATTATCTAGTTTTGATTTGAAGAATTTTATCTAAAATGGTTTTAAACGAGTATAAAAGAATTTGAATTTAATTATGAATTATCTACTGGGGGGATTTAAACATCCTAATCCTTATCCTAATGAGAATTTCCACCTCCTATAAAAGGAGAGGTACTCCTCCATAATTCTCTACCATCCACAAACGTGCATTGTGTCCGTGCCGTGCCTCTTCCCATGCACTACATGTTCCCCATTACAAATACAAAAATTATGTCTCATCCGACAATCCCGGACGTCCACCCAGCCATGTCGGACACTCCCGACGTGGCGACTCAATCCTAAACCTAACCCTCGTCACCATCGCCACCCCGACTCCGCTCGCCCTGGCCAACCCAAACACCCACCTCCTTCTCCGACCACAACCGCCCGACATCACCCTCCACCAGCGCCGCCACGGCCACCACCTGAACCCCATCACAAAACATCACTGCCACCTCCATTAAACAGCTTGGCCTCCTTCGCCGTTCACCGACGCACCACCCGACCCCGTTCTCGCACAGCCGCCTCCCGGCAAACCCCAGTAAACCTCTGCCAGCCCATCATCATTGTCATCATCCCCACAACCACCTGCCTCCGCCTCCCCGGCACCCGACTCCGGCTACAACGCCCTGAACTCCTTATCTGACTCCACCACCATCATCAATCAACTCCGGCCATCCCCAGTACGACCACCACCAGCGTCACTCCCGTCGTGGCCATCTCGGCCACTACGACCCAAATTGAACCCCCAAAATCGTCACCACCGCAACCATAAACGAAAAAAATCAAAATAATTATACACCACCACCACTCTTACCACTGTCCGCCTCGGCCAGCTCTCGTGCCGCAGGACGCGACCACCGCTGGTGAAGCGACCGCCCCTCCGACTAACCCTCTCCGGCCGCCACGAATTATCGCCACCTCCGCGCTCCGATGAAGAGCTCCTCCGAAAACCCTCACCGCCGTCCTCCAGATCCTCCGCGACCCCGGCCCAGCGCGGCCGAGCTCCGCCCATCAAGAGTCACCGTCGGCGTATGTCGCCCGTGTCCGCACCGTGCATCCCTCCCGCGGCCGGCGCGCACGGGGCGCGCCTCCGCCATGCTTCCTCCGCGCAGCCGGCCCGCCTCCCGTGCGGTCGGAGCTAGCGCCGGCCGTCGAACACTTCTTCCCGCCACACTCCCTCTGTAAGTCACAAAACCCCTTCTTTTTTTATTATTCCTCTTCCTCTCTCTCTCTCTCTCTTTTCCCTTTTGATTTTCTGTTAACCCTCGCTTTCGACCAACAGTATTTTTTTTACTTTTTATTTTATTATTTTATTTTTATTTTTATTTAACTGAATTCATTGGTAACATTATTTGTTTAAATTAGTATAATAATATGCTACTCTTAAACAATATAATCTTTATATATATATATATATATATATATATATATATATATATATATATATATATATATATATATATATATATATATATATATATATACATATGGTTAGTATGTTCAAAAAAAAATATATATGGTTAGTATGTTCAAAATATATATATATATATATATATATATATATATATATATATATATATATATATATATATATATATATATATATGTATATGTATATGTATAATTATACATATGGTTAGTATGTATTTAAATAATGGTTATTGTTTAGATATATTTTTTATTATTATCTATTATCTGGTGGAAAATTATTCTTGTGAAGATATATTATATCAAGACTTGAGCCATATATCTATTTTTCAATGAAGTTAGAAACCTAAACCTATTAGTGTAGTATTTTTATCTAATTTCAAAACTGACTTTTTTGAATTTTTAACTATTTATCTAAAATAAATTTTTTGGAATAATTATCTGCAAATATTTTGATCAATAAAATATAGTTTTTTTTTGTTATTATAAATAAGATATAAATATCTTCTAAGCAAAACATATATCTAGTTTTAAAATAGTATAAATATTTTCTTCTCAAATTCTCACTATCTACCTATCTTGATCATGACTGATTATATTCCTATTTTCTCGTGACTTCGAACCCCCTACATATTGGCCTTGAAAATTGGACAAAACAGGACTTGTTGGATCATTGCACCACACCAGGCGGTAACCCAGGCAAGACACCTTGCCTTTACTGTTTATTTTCTTGCTCAATATCATGCATGTTTTATTTCTTATCAAGTTGTTCTTTCAAAACTATATGTAGATGCAAATTATTATACTTTATGCAATTGACTTAGAATTAAGGGACCACCATATGTTTAGAGCATCTCATAAACTGTCACGATGTGCCACGGATTGTGTGTGAGTTATGATTCACATATAGCTTCGGACTTGCGTACCGACCGTACATCGGTACGTACAGGCCGTGCGTTAGGATATAACTGCTAAAAGGTTTGTGTAGAAGACTTGGCAGTTATTAAGGATTAAACAGTATCGTAGAGACGACCCATGTATAGTATCATGGGGGGAGAGGACAGCTATTAGCGTAGGGGCTATATTTATTTTTGTACACATTTTGGGCAGATAGTGACTCGGATGAGCGCTACTTACTGCCCCAGGCTGATGGACATTCTTTATTACTCTGCTGATCCTACAGCCTCTGCGTAGAACGTTGTCCTCAAAGTGCATATCACATAGAATGGTTAGGAACCTTTACTCGTGCATACTTATCTGTTGAGCTTTTATTATTCAGTTATTGACATGATATTATGTGTCTTGTTACGTCCCTCTGAGGACCTGGTGATCCCTCCAGGTGTGTGTTTCGTGATTTCTTGCAGGTGCTCTAGCTAAGGCCATACCTTCCTTCGTGATGATTGCTTTTGGACTCGTCACTTGCTCTCGTTCGACTAATTCTTTCTTTATATATTTTTTCCATATTTAATTTAGTTGGTAGTGGATTTGTCTCCGCCCAACTATTGTATATATGACAAACTCAAAGTTGCTTTTATAATATTATTTATCTTCGTGGATGGGATCTAGTGTTTTGGCTTTCTACATTTACAGCTTATGTATACATACGAGCCGTATATCTACTCGTATGTATACAGCTGGCATGATACGTATCTAGTCCCAAGTATTTTGGGACTGGGGCGTTACATATTTTTGTGGTGGCCCATGCAGGTCAAGTTTGCTGTTTCGATTACATGACTGTACCGAACGGGCCTGCAATATAGGACTAGAGTCTAGCATCTCATCCACCTGCTTGACCCTTCCTTGACTAAGTTTTTCGAATCACTTGTTCAACTTCACTGATCTACGTCTTGCTTGACTCCTTCTACCGTAAATTCCTAGTTACGTGCTTAGTAAGATGACTACACTAGTACATGCTCATAGGTTAAACACATGGCTAGAAGGTTACATTGATAATTTATATGCATTAGGATTTTATTTGAGTTATAAAGGCATTTATTTTCCTAGAAATATGAACTTAAGGATTAGTTAATTCCAAGTTGGGTAGCAGCATATTACCGCCATCAAAGGATAAGTTATTTTGATATTACAAGGTGGTATACACAAGAGGATAGCTAGATCGAGAAAACAAATTTTAGAATTATGATTTTTGAAATTGAGAAATATTTATGATTTATTGGAGGATGAAATCGATTTGAGAAATATCTTAAAGTTTTAAATTGTGACGCATGATTTACGGTTAAGTTTAAGTTTGGAGCGTAATATGCTAAAGTTATCTCGAGAGTTATTAAAGAGTCTTAAATTATAACTTATGGTTTGTAGATTACTAAAGAATATGGAAGCTTAGTATAAAAAAAATCAAATGGTGTCATATGATCAAGGATTTATAAAGTTATTTTTCGAGGTTAAAGTCTTGATTATGAATATTTAAATTTTGGGTAAAAAAATTAATTTGAGTCACATAAATTGCGATTAATGAAATAGGCTAAGAGTTTATCTCGAGATACATTTGAGAATTGAGAATTTTAAAAGTGATGGCTTATTATGAAAGTTTAGTTGTGCTGTATTAGATATGATGAAGGTTATTTGGAATTTATTTAAGAAAATTAAACTTTAAGTTATGATTAGATATTTGATGGAGTATCTTGAGATTTTATTTCGAAACTTTTGAGGAACTTGAAATTTGAAATTAGATCATATATTGGTAGAGGACCAAGAAGCAAGCAAGTCACCCTAATGGGATACAAGTATTCCTCATTAATTGCCATGATAGTTGTATATACTCGAGTGTAGTTAAGTCATCTGCCAAACTATGTGAAGATATCTCAATCTTGACATTTCCCTCAAATCTAGACCTTTATCCGTGATAGTCTAATCGTGGACACTTAGAAATAAATAAAATCATTTCCTTGACCATACCCTTATCTAAGAGACTATCTTCTCTCTAGAAACTGTCACCCTAACTTACTTTACCTTAATCTATGAGGTTTCCTAAATTATCTTTATTTCACGCTTTAACTTGGTCATTTATTTTGTGCGTTAATCATTATCTCATGTACTCCCACTTTCTATTTTAATGTCTTTTGTGTCCTTTACCATGACTTGGATATTTGGAGCACAACACAAGACTGTTCCCTCCAACAAATTCCATATGTAAAACCTAGACGAGCCCACCTATGTAGGTATATCACGTGCCACTAAAACACGTCTTCTTGTACTCTACTTTCATGATATGACTTTTGGGCCAAAAAGACTAAAGTGTAACCCTTACCATGATACCGATATATTTATCGACCATGGATCTCGACTCAATTCCTTCAACCCAATAAATGATTTTGGTCCACCTAATTCCTTAAATACTCAGCTTGTGCTTTATGTTGATTGCTACCCGTGCTTTTATTTTTGTGCCTTATCTTGATTTACTTAGACTCATACCATCTTTACTCCCCATGTAACATTAGCAACTTTTACTTTCCTCCTTTCCGACTAAATTGCTTCACTCATATTTTACCTTAATTCCACCGGGGTTCATGCAACTTTGTTCATTTTATGATTTCCTCGTTTTAAGATGAAAATGGATCATGACTTCCTTTGGATAGCAAGAGATTGGATTAGAAACTCCATAAAGGAGATTAGTGTTATAAATTTAAAAAAATAGGATTTTTAGGCATAAGTTGAACTAAGTGATGAGTGCTATTAGGTGGGATTGAGAAAGGTGTATGTTTTTACAAAGTGATATGATCAAAAGTAAGTATACTGGCGATTGACAAATTATTTTAGAATTTAACAGATGATTGAAGATGGAATTTTTTTACATTAATAAATGAGTATGAAATTCTTAATAGAAGGAATGGTTTTGTCTCGATGAAATTGATTAAAGGTAAATTAAAAGTTCAAGAAGGTTATAAAAGACAAATTTTGATTTAAGGAAGATACTTATATCTATATATGTGTGTTGGAGAAGTAAATTTCGAGGATCAGCAAATTAAAATTTTTGGGACTTAATGAATTTCTATCTTTGAGATATTAGATTTGATATATGAATATAGATAGGATTCCAAATTACGTGAGAAAATTTTGGAGGTTAACCATCAAATTGAATGGGAGAAAAGAAATATAGATTTCAAGAAATTAAAGAAATTATGGAAAAAAGATTTATGAAAAAATTTAAATCCTTGTGGATTATGAAATTTGAAGAGACTGTATAAAGTATTATTGATAAGACGATTCGAGATATGCCGAAGAAATTTTGAATCAAGAATATCGAGCTAGTAAATTTTTGCGATTGGAAGATTCTTACATTTTGTGAGTTTGCACGCTTGGATAAATGATAGTCATTTTTATTTAGACATTTATTGGGATGCCATGAGATATCTCCTAAACTATACCAATTTTTATCTAGATTATTGTTGTTCAAATTGCTTGCTGGATTCCGTTTTCGAATCGTCGCTTAAACTTCTTATCGATAAACTCTCGTGCCTATGATTTTACCATCTTGACTAATAATGTTGTTATAATCTAGTTTTGCAAGCTCATTGATTTATCGAGCTTGTTCATGACATATGCTATTGAGCGCGCTCACTAACATATTGGCTAATCAGAACCAGTGCATGATGGTCTGATCAACCAAGTGCACTTTGGTTCGCTTTTACCTATTGTTCTACGTGGATGGGACATAATTACAACTTGACCTCTAAAATCCCACCCACGACTGCCTTGACAATTCTTTTGAAATTATTCGGTCGTCTTTGAATCACGTATTCATAATATCGCTTTTAATCTCTTATTTTCTTTCAAGTTCACCTATTTTGGAAGGACAAAGGCACTTATACTGGGATTCCCCCTAGCCGACCTATCACTTATGACCCTTGTCACTCAATGTGCCTATATATTCGTCTTAACTTCTCGTCCTTTCCTCGGCCCTACATTTGTGTTAGAAATGAATCATTCTCGTAATCGTGCCCTCAACCCTAACTACTCCTAAATTTCGAGGACGAAATTCTTATAAGTTGGGTAGGATGTAAAACCCCTAAATTTATTACTACGATTTTAAAATTTTGTATCGATTTTTGTTTTGTAAATCGTACGTCACGTACGAGTTCGCATTTTCATATTTGTACATCGCAAGACGTTATTTATATGAATATTTTATTAAAAGATTTTTTCGAATAAGTATTTAATATTGATTTATTGCGTCGCGTCGAATTTTGGCAAACGTTATTTATTTAATGATATTTATTTTACTTTAAAATTATAAGTGATAATTTAGAAAATTTATTGTTTTATGAAAATATATTTTGTGTGCCAGTGACATGAAATTTATTTCATGTCCACTTGATTTCACCAAAAATGAATTATAGTTATTGCAAAAATAAAAATTCTAATATCTAAATATTTTATTGATTTTCGAAATTAATTAATTATTGATATTTAAAATTTATGGAAATATTTTTAAATGAATCTATAATGATTAAAATTGAATTTTTGATTTTATTTGGATAGATTAAATAGTTTTCTTTTAAGCTATTATCTAGTTTTGATTTGAAGAATTTTATCTAAAATGGTTTTAAACGAGTATAAATGAATTTGAATTTAATTATGAATTATCTACTGGGGGGATTTAAACATCACAATCCTTATCCTAATGGGAATTCCCACCTCCTATAAAAGGAGAGGTACTCCTCCATAATTCTCTACCATCCACAAACGTGCATTATGTTCGTGCCGTGCCTCTTCCCATCCACTACATGTTCCCCATTACAAATACAAAAATTATGTCTCGCCCAACAATCCCGGACGTCCACCCAGCCATGTCGGACACTTCCGACGTGACGACTCAATCTTAAACCTAACCCTCACCACCATCACCACCCCGACTCCGCTCGCCATGGCCAACCCAAACACCCACCTCCTTTTCCGACCACAACCGCCCGACATCACCCTTCACCAGCGCCGCCACGACCACCACCTGAACCACATCACAAAACATCACTGCCACCTCCACCATGAACAGCTTGGCCTCATCCGCCGTTCACCGACGTACCACCCGACCCCGTTCTCGCACAGCCGCCTCCCGGTAAACCCCAGTAAAACCTCTGCCAGCCCATCATCATTGTCATCATCCCCACAACCACCTGCCTCCGCCTTTCCGGTACCCAACTCCGGCCACCACCGCCCCGAACTCCTTATCTGACTCCACCACCATCATCAATCAACTCCGGCCATCCCCAGTACGACCACCACCAGCGTCACCCCCGCTGTGGCCATCTCGGCCACCACGACCCAAATCGCAACCATAAACGGAAAAATCAAAATAATTATAAACCACCACCACTCTTACCTCTGTCCGCCTCGGCCACCTCTCGTGCCGCAGCACGCGACCACCGCTGGTGAAGCGACCGCCCCTCCGACTAACCCTCTCCGGCCGCCACGAATTACCGCTACCTCCGCGCTCCGGTGAAGAGCTCCTCCGAAAACCCTCACCGCCGTCCTCCAGATCCTCTGCGACCCCGGTCCAGCGCGGCCGAGCTCCGCCCATCAAGAGCCACCATCGGCGCATGCCGCCCGTGTCCGCACCGTGCATCCCTCCCGCGGCCGGCGCACGCAGGGTGCGCCCTCGGCCATGCTTCCTCCGCACAGCCGGCCTGCCTTCCATGCGGTCGGAGCTAGCGCCAGCCGCCGAACACTTCTTCCCGCCGCACTCCCTCTGTAAGTCACAAAACCCCCCTTTTTTTATTCCTCTTCCTCCCTCTCTCTCTCTCTCTTTTCCCTTTTGATTTCCTGTTAACCCTTACTTTCGACCGACAGTGTTTTTTTTACTTTTTATTTTATTATTTTATTATTTTATTTTTATTTAACTGAATTCATGGGTAACATTATTTGTTTAAATTAGTATAATAATATGCTACTCTTAAACAATATAATATTTTTATATATATGTATAATTATACATATGGCTAGTATGTATTTAAATAATGGTTATTGTTTAGATATATTTTTTATTATTATCTATTATCTGGTGGAAAATTATTCTTGTGAAGATATATTATATCAAGACTTGAGCCATATATCTATTTTTCAATGAAGTTAGAAACCTAAACCTATTAATGTAGTATTTTCGTCTAATTTCAAAACTGACTTTTTTGAATTTTCAACTATTTCTCTAAAATAAATTTTTAGGAATAATTATCTACAAATATTTTGATCAATAAGATATAGTTTTTTTTGTTATTATAAATAAGATATAAATATCTTCTAAGCAAAACATATATCTAGTTTTAAAATAGTATAAATATTTTCTTCTCAAATTCTCACTATCTACCTATCTTGATCATGACTGATTATATTCCTATTTTCTCGTGACTTCGAACCCCTAATATACTGGCCTTGAAAATTGGACAGAACAGGACTTGTTGGATCATTGCACCACACCAGACGGTAACCCAGGCAAGACACCTTGCCTTTACTGTTTATTTTCTTGCTCAATATCATGCATGTTTTATTTCTTATCAAGTTGTTCTTTCAAAACTATATGTAGCTGCAAATTATTATACTTTATGCAATTGGCTTAGAGTTAAGGGACCACCATATGTTTAGAGCATCTCATAAACTGTCACGATGTGCCACGGGTTGTGTGTGAGTTGTGAGTCGCATATAGCTTCGGACTTGCATACCGACCGTACATCGGTGCGTACAGGCCGTGCGTTAGGATATAACTGCTAATAGGTTTGTGTAGAAGACTTGGCAGTTATTAAGGATTAAACAGTATCATGGAGATGACCCATATATAGTATCATGGGGGGAGAGGACAGCTATTAGCCTAGGGGCTACATTTATTTTTGCACACATTTTGGGCCGATAGTGACTCGGATGAGCGCTACTTACTGTCCTGGGCCGATGGCCACTCTTTATTACTCTGCTGATCCTACAGCCCCTGCGTAGAACGTTGTCCTCAAATTGCATATCACATAGAATGGTTAGGAACCTTTACTCGTGCATACTTTTCTGTTGAGCTTTTATTATTCAGTTATTGGCATGATATTATGTGTCTTGTTACGTCCCTCTGAGGACCTGGTAATCCCTCCAGGTGTGTGTTTTGTGGTTTCTTGCAGGTGCTCTAGCTAAGGCCATACCTTCCTTCATGATGATTCCTCTTGAACTCGTCACTTGCTCTCGTTCGACCAATTCTTTCTTTGTATATTTTTCCATATTTAATTTAGTTGGTAGTAGATTTGTCTCCGCCCAACTATTATATACATGACAAACTCA
This sequence comes from Iris pallida, assembly GCA_029216955.1. Taxonomy (NCBI): domain Eukaryota; kingdom Viridiplantae; phylum Streptophyta; class Magnoliopsida; order Asparagales; family Iridaceae; genus Iris; species Iris pallida. The sequence goes on from JANAVB010002852.1 coordinate 19,820, forward strand.
AAGTTGCTTTTATAACATTATTTATCTTCGTGGATAAGATTTAGTGTCTTGGCTTTCTACATTTACAGCTTATGTATACGTACGAGCCGTATATCTACTCGTATGTATACAGCTGGCATGATACGTATCTAGTCCCAAGTATTTTGGGACTGGGGTGTTACAAGTTCGTCACATCTTGTTATTATTTGGTTATAGGTGTGGCTTACTACTCTGATGAGAAGGTATTGAACCTTGTTGGGGTCCGGATATAATAGTGGATTCATGACTTGGAAAGATACTTCATCGTGGGTTAGTGTGCCATCTCCTGTCCTTGTTTGGTTGGGGGGATGGTACCCTAATTCAAAGGGTGAGGTATTGGACAATGTTATGATCCGATCTTACTTATTATTATTGAGCAGTATTTATTCAGTTTATATGGCATGATATTATGTATCTTGTTACGTCCCTCTGAGGACCTAGTTATCTCCCCATGTGTGTGTTCATGTCTTCCGCATGTATTCTAGCCAAGGTCGTGGTCTTCTCTATTTATTCGAAGATGACGTGTCTTGGATCTATCTTGCTACCTCCGTCAAAATCATTTATATATCATGTACTTCTTTCCTTTTATTTGGTTGGTAGTGGATGTGTCTCCATCCAACATATTGTATTAAGACAATTCATTATCATTTTATGATATGTTTTATTCATTTATTTTATGTGGATGAGATTAGTCATGGTTCTACTATATTTTATAGCTTACGTATATTTATTATACGGCTGGTATGTCTACGTTTCTTGTCCTACATATTTTGAGACTGGTGCGTTACATATTTTTGTGGTGGTCCATGCAGGTCAAGATAAATTATTTGATTACTTTACCGTACCAAGCAAGCCTGCGTATAGGATTAGAGTCTAGGATCTCATCCACCTACTTGACCTCTTTCCTTGATTTTATCTACCGCTTGACTCATTGATTTGCATCTTGCTTGATTCCTCCTACCATTATTCTTATCTTTCCTTCGTGCTTGCTAGAGGTTAGGAAGGTGACCCCTACTAGATATACATGATTCATTGTCCCAAAATACCATAAGTTTAATTCTTTTAAGTTGGGTAGAATGCCTTATGATCTAGCAATCCCTTTGTCCTTATGACCTATATTAGCAAGTTCACTTAGGTTCTAGAATTTAGAGGATCCTAACCCATCTAGCCAAGGGCTTGGACAAGAAGGCTATAGGACGACTGTATAGAGACCAACACAGGATACGACTTAGAATCGTAAGGAGTTTAAACTAATTCTGCTTCCTTTCAATCTTAATCTCACGTGCCCATGTTTTTACTATCTAGACTAATGATGCTAATGTAGCCTAGTTTTTGAAAAGCTCAATTCTTTATCAAGCTTGTTCATGACATATGCTATTGAGCGCTCACTAACATATTATCTAATCAGAACCGGTGCATGATGGTCTGATCAACCTAGTGCACTTTGGTTCGCTTTTTGTCCTATGTGGATGGAGACATAATTAAACTTGGCCTTTAGAATCCCATTCACGATTGCCTTGACAATTCCTTTGAAATTATTGGTCGTCTTTGAACCACGTATTCGTATTCAATAATATCGTCTTTTGAACTCCTTATTGCTTTCGCCTTCACCTATTTTAGAAGGACGAAGGCGTTGTATTAGAACTCCCTCTAGCCTTCCTATCACTTATGACCATTACCACTCAATGTTACTATATCTTCGTCTTAAACTACGCGTCCTTCTTCTCGGCCCTATATTTACTATCACGACCTCCTAATAATTTAAATTAGGAGTGAATCTAATCGTGCCCTCAACCTACTCTCAAGGAACCATGTCTTTAAGTTCTCAAATTTATTTCTCTTGATACCATAATATTCTTTATTGCCTGTTATCTTGTTTTAACTTTAACCCTTACTCATTTTCCTTCTTGCGCTAACCCATGATTGTTCCTCACCAATACCCCCTTGTGCCTTCTCACCCCCTATTAATTCTTAATTTCGAGGACGAAATTCTTTTAAGTTGGGTAGGATGTAAAATCCCTAAATTTCTACTATATTTTTTTATATATAAAGTAGTACTGATTTTTTTACTTGTATTTGTACATCGCATACGAAATTTTATTTTTCGTAATTGTTCGACAAGTGCGAATACGTGCGAGCGTACATATTTTTAGAAAAACGTTTTTCTATTTTTTTCAAAATAATATATATAATAATTATTCTTGCTATCGTACCAAAATTTTCTAAGTTTGCTATTTTAATTATAAAAGTCTTTCGTTTATAACAGTTATTAATAATAAATAATATTCTTCGTGCATACATATATATTTCATAAATATTTTATTAGTTTATTTTTAAATAATAAAGTAATTTTTGTAATTATTAGTAGTAGTATTTTTAGAAAATATATTTTGAAATTTTTGTGGCAATTTAAATCTTGATTTGATTTTATGGATTGATTTAAATAGTTTAATTAATATCTATATTTGAAATTTGATTTATCTTATATGAATATGAACTAAAATATGGAATGTAATTATATTTAAATAGTTTTGGATTTGGATTTGAAATTATTGAATTGATTTAAATTAGAGGTGGAAATTATCTAACGGGGATTTAAACAAATCCAATCCTTATCCAACTAGGAGCACCACCTCCTATATAAGGAGAGGCTCCATATTCTCTTCTCACACAATTCTACCAAACCGATTCTAGCACCATGTCTGTGCATCGTGTCCGTGTCTCCATCTTCTCCACTATTTTCTCCATTACATTTATATTGTCACCTTCTTCGTGTCACACACGGACACATGTCATCATCCTTCCCTGACACCAAGTCCAAAACCTAAAACCCAACTCTAGAGAACCGACAATAACATTCGATCTCCGTTGCCGCCTCTTTCCTTATGACCACCACCGGAGAAACCCGCTGTCCTCCATCATCACCCCTACCAGAACCCACCATCACAGCCCCTTCCTCCCGACTGTCGGACCCCACAACAAACCCAGTACCACCATCCATCACCATCAACCGCGCTCGGCAGCAGGCCACACCCAACCAAAGAACAAACAAACTCCTTCCTCTCTGCGACCAACAGCAGCATCCCATAACAGCCCCACCAAACCGGCGCCACCGCGCCCGACTCTACCAAACTGAAACCGGACCATCGTTCCCCCAACCTCGTTACGACCACCATCCCGACTTCAACCAGCCCCCTCACGACCACCACCTACGGCCACCACTCTGTCACCACCAACAATTGCAACTTCGCGACAACCACCTCCTCCGGCCAACCCAGCACAATCCGGCCACCATCGTCTGTTACTATCATCACCGTCGTCACCCCTTTTCGCCAAACCCACCAAAAACCCTAAATTAAACACATCACCACCACCAGCACTTACCTCCACCTCCTCGCCGAATCTGTGAGGCCGCTGCCTACTCCGCACGCGCTCGCGTCCTCCGGCCATCCCGACCCGATCTCGCCGTAAGCCCCGCTCGGCCATCCGAGTCTGCCGCCGTCGCGTGTAGGAGCAGCACCGCCGCGCTTAAGGCGTCTTCCGACACAGCACCGCCGGTGTCTTGCCGACCCCAGCCGACGAGTCTCCTGACCATCCCCTCTTCTTTCCTCTTCGTCCGCTTCTCTCTCCCTCTTAGCTTCCTCTCATTCCCGACCGCCCATCCCTCACTCTCTCGCTCCCGCTTCTCTCTCCTTCCGCTCCTCCTATCTTCTTTCTCTTCTACTTATTCTTTGGGTTTTGTTTTTCTCATCCTTTTTGCACACTCTCTCTCGAAAAGAGAGAACACAGCAGATATCTCAATTATAAGTAACATTTTATATTATTAGTATTGTATTGTTTTTTTTTTGAGAGAACAATTGTTCTCATTTTCCCTACTAACACTATTAGTCCTTAGTGTATTCTTGGTTTAGAGTTTGTTACAATATCAACTCTGATATTTTATTTTAATCAAAGTAGTTATATACAATTTGTCTAATTAATAATAATAATATTATTATTATTATTATTATTATTATTATTATTATTATTATTATTATTATTAATTTTTTTACAAAAGAATCGATTGTGCAATATCTTAATATTATCACTAGGTAATATTTGTTAATATTGTTATGGGGTTTATTATTTAGTAATATTATTATTGATTTTTATGTTATTATTGCTATTTGCTCTTAATGATATTATATAGAACTATATATTAAATATTTTCAAAAATTATATTGTGATAATATATAGTATTGGGCTTGGTCTTGCATGTAATTTCAAATCGTGTTTAGAGTTTTAAATTATGATATATTTTATGGTATTAATTATGGTTGTAATATTTTCTACAAGCAAATTATAGTTTTAAATAGTTATAAATATTTCTCAATTTTTGAATAGTCAATAAAGTTTAGATTTTTATCAAGATTTTTTTTTACAAAATATGTTTCTTAGCCTTAAATAAATTTTCTAATAGTATTTTATTTCGCTTAAAATATTTTTGATTTATAAGATATGGGTTTCAGCGTAAGATATTATGTTGACAAAACTTACAGTTTTGCCTTAAAACGACTTTTGATTTTTCGAATATTTGTTTGAAAGTACATTTCTGACAAATAAAATAGTTTCCAAATTTTAATTGAGTAGTATTTATATTCTACTAATAAAACATAGTTTTAAATAACCATATATATTATTATTTATTAAATTTCTTTGATTATCCTTCCGTCCATGGCTAAACTCATTATTCTCGTTTCCTCACCAATTTGGACTTCACTATGTCAACCCTAACTAATTTGACCCTTCTGGCCCCAATGGAACTGTCTGTGCCACTATCAGAGGTCACCTTGTGTAGTTGTTACCCGAAGTCGCAGTTCGTGCCTTATTGATCATTGCAGTACACCAGGCGTCCTACCAGGCAAGATACCTTTTCATAGCTGTTTATTTTACTTTAGCAATTCATGCATTTATTCATCATTTATTTTTCTGCAAAATAAACTGTGCTACACTGTCATGATTAGATAGATTTTTATTGTGTAGTTATATTTTTCCGTACTTATTATTTTTATGCAAATCAAACTTAGATTTAAGGGACCACCATTTGTGTGTTGCATTCATAGGTCTTGACACATTTTTACCACGGAGTTACGAATCGTATGTAGAACTCGGACATGCGTGACTGGCTGGCCACAGGTACGTATAAGCCGTGCGATAGGAATAACCGCTAATAGAGGTTGCATGCTTAGTTTGACTTAGCAGTTAATAGAGGTTTATGTTGTGGATACAACATAGTAGGCATTGGACGGGGATGACAATACCTTAGCGTATAGGCTACTATGCACTTTTCCTTTTCTAACCCGTGAGCTCCGTCGGAGACGCGGGTGAGATTACCCTTGATTACTGACGGCCACTGACGTTCTGCTTAACATTATGCTCTTATTGATTGGGCCTCTGGTGCCCCAAGGGGGGACCATGTCGATCCCATTTTAGCCAGGGCCCATGCGTTGAAGGGTATTCTTTAAAACTTCATACACTTAGACTAGTTAGGCTACCTTATCCGTTAGGTATGAGTACTCATGGTTTGGGTACTTGTATCTGACCGTGGCTTAGAATAATAACTTGTCGCGGATTAGTTCGTCACGTCTTGTCCTTGTTTGGTTGTAGGTGTGGCTTACTACTCCGATGAGAAGGTATTGAATCTTGTTGGGGTCCGAATACCATAGTGGATTCATGACTTGGAAAGATACTTCATCGTGGGTTAGTGTGCCATCTTCTGTCCTTGTTTGGTTGGGAGGATGGTACCCTAATTCAAAGGGTGAGGTATTGGACCATGTTATGATCCGATCTTACTTATTATTATTGAGCAGTATTTATTCAGTTTATATGGCATGATATTATGTATCTTGTTACGTCCCTCTGAGGACCTGGTTATCTCCTCAGGTGTGTGTTCATGTCTTTCGCAGGTATTCTAGCCAAGGTCGTGGTCTTCTCCATTTATTCGAAGATGACGTGTCTTGGATCTACCTTGCTACCTCCGTCAAAATCATTTATATATCATGTACTTCTTTCCTTTTATTTGGTTAGTAGTGGATGTGTCTCCACCCAACATATTATATCAAGATAATTCATTATCATTATATGATATCTTTTATTCATTTATTTTGTGTGGATGAGATTATTCATGGTTCCACTGCATTTTACATCTTACGTATATTTATTATACGGCTGGCATTTCTACATTCCTAGTCCTACGTATTTTGGGACTAGTGCGTTACAGTATCCAGAATTGAACTTTTGGGCAGGCATTTGTAGACATATTTTTTATACAAAAAACGTTCGTGATGTTTGTTTCAGCATCCGGAGTCGTTTGAGGGATCTGACTTTTCATTGCGACCATTCTGATCACTGGACTTGCCATTTCAGCGCACCACCCTCAGGCAAGATACCTTGCCATTATACTCTATTATTTATTAATATTTTATTTCTATTATTTTATTTAGTTTATTCTTATATTGCCAGTTTCAATCATACTGTGCGTCCAAGTCATACTTGGGTGCAAGCGACTGCATTAGTCGCTTTACTATTTTATTTTCTTCTTCTGCATTAACTTAGCACTAGTTGACCACCCCCTGAAGATAAGGTATTGGTATATCTCATATGGCCTTGACACATGTTGTATTATGAGTTGTGAGTCACATGTAGGACGCGGACTCGCATAGTCGGCTGGCCATCGATACGTATGAGACGTGCGACGGTTAGCAAATATCTGCCAATAGAATTGTATGACTAGTGGACTTGGCAGTTATTAGAGGTTCATGTATGTTATGGATATGACATAAATAGGTATTGCGCGGGAAGAACAGTTCCTTGACGTATGGGCCACATATGCACTTACCATTGTAACATGAAGCTCCGTCGGAGACGCAGGTTCACTCTTCTATTACTGATTCCCTCTGACGTTCATGAACATTACAGACGTATTCTATTACTGATTCCTTCTGACGTTTATGGAACGTTACAGACGTATTCTATTATTGATTCCCTCTGACGTTCATGGAACGTTACAGACGTATTCTATTACTAATTCCCTCTGACGTTCACGGAACGTTATGGACGTAGGCACCTGGTTCCCAAAGAAAAGGGACGATGCAAATATAGCCAGAGTGCCCATATGTTGGAGGTTGTTCTTAATTGCATAATCATTATAGAACGGTTAGGCACCCTATTGCATGCATCTTTACTTTATCTTACAGTTTATATGGCATGTTGTTTCTTGTATCTTGTTACATCCTTCTGAGGACCTGGTGAATTCTCCAGGTGTGTGTGCTTTTATGATTTTTTGCAGGTGTTCTAGCCAAGGTCGTGATCTTCTCCATTCTTTCGAAGGTGATTGTTCTTGGGTCGTCTTGCTACTTTTATAAATTCTTCCTTCTATTTCTTTCTTCTCATTTTAATGATTGATAGTGGATTTGTCTCCGCCCAACTTTATGTACAAAAGGACAAATTTAAAGTTGATTTTATGATATATTTATTCTCTTATTTATGGATGATATTAGTTGTCATGGTTTGCTACATTTTACAGTTTACACATATTTACTATACAGCTGGCATGTATACGTACCTAGTCCTACATACTTTGGGACTGGGGCGTTACAGAAGGCAAAATGGATCTTTCGCTTTCAAGCTCATACCCTTGTATTTCACTATCTTAATGGAAGTCTGGCAAGTTGAGGTCATCTTTCTAGAAACGAATCGTAAAGTGCAATACTCTAGAGGGGGTGAATAGAGTAGGCAGCAGAATTTAGCTAATTAAAAGTTAGCAACAAGATCGCAGAGAATGTATATATCATAAGTAAATAAATGTAAAGGTAGAGATAAGAAAGCAAACGCAAAGACGGTGATGTATACTGGTTTCCCTCTTGTGAGGACTATTCCAGTCGAAAGAACTCTACAACACGAAGTCCTTGCAACTTTTACAACACGAGCTTTGATACGAAGTACTCGACCAACTTCAATTGTGAAGTGTCTTTCTTCAATCAAGCCTCTGATTACAATCACTCTGAAGCTTCTAGACTGGCAAATTGACTAGAGGATTGTAACTGGCATGGGATTTGAAAATAAAAGCATTAGAGCACTTTGGAAGACGTTTAAGCTTAGAGAGATGAGATGAAAAAGTGAATGAGTGAGTTGAAATGATTGAAATCCTTCTCTATTTATAGGTTTTCCAAAGTCAGAACTCTGACAAAATTCGGGCAGAATTCGGGCAGAACTCTATGAGAGAATCTCGTCCAATAGCCGTTGCATCCGTAACAACAGAAAGACCAAGTTCAGTATCCAATGTACACTAGGCAAATTCGGGCCGAATTCTGGCCGAATTCTTCTAGGGTTATTTTGAATTTTTGGTCATTTTAAAAAGCATATTTTGGTTTTGGCTTTTTGAAAAGTTTAAGCAGTTAGGAGCTTTTGTAAAATTGGCTATTTTTTAAAACATAAGATATTTTTGAAAACGTTTTTGGGGTAGCCTATTTGCCAGTACGACTCAGTGTACAAAGTATACCTAAACTCAATAAATATGAAAAGGGATTTTTTAACTTTCATCCCACTTATTAATATGACTTTGTACTTACATCCCACTTTTTATTTTTTTTAGACTCACATCCCACTTTTCGTCACTAAAAGTATTTTTTGTGACAAAACAAATACTTTTTTGACAAAATAAATATTTTTCGTGACGAAAAGTGGGATGTAAGTCTAAAAAATTTAAAAAGAGGGATGTAAGTACAAATTCATATTAACAAGTGGGATAAAAGTCAAAAAATCCCATATGAAAATTATATTGCATACAAACTCATACGACAAAATTGGCTTCAGTCTTGAACAGATAGGTAGCAGTTCTTTAGCAACTGTCCAAATAGTCTAAGTAGCCCTTATATCGAGACAAAGTTTGATTAATTATTAAAATCAAGTTCGACCATGACCAATGGGCCAACAATCTTCTGATTCAAAGTTATTTCTACCCCCAGCTTGTTGATAGCTTGCACCCCCATAGATGTCTGTGTCAGTTCCGTACACACCTTCGTCAGGTTGGAACGATGGGTTGTTATGGACAGTAGGGAGTTGGCTACCCCCAGCTTGTGCTGTCGTCGGAGCGATAGTCCCTTGTGACGAGGACTTAGTCTTGGTGCGAGTGTGTTGGAACTGTTAATACACAAGTAGCCGACCACGTTACGTTACATACATGATTGTTAGTTTGAACATGAAGCACATGTGATCACATGAGACTACATTAGAGCACATAAGAGTACATGAATAATACGAATACAAGGAGTACATGACGTACATGAGAAAGTACATGAATATAGAATACCCGATGTACCCGATAAGGGGATAATATCTCATGACAAGATCCATATAGTACCAATTCGTGTGAACAATGTGTCAGCATCAAGTAAAATAGTCTAGAGCAGGCAATATATATTATCATGATGAAAACAATCAGAGAATGTACTCGCATGATATCCTGATCAACAACTGTGTATCGGTATGTGAACTGGCGTCGCAAGGACCTATTATGAAATTGCAGGGTTACAAGGTGTTCTAGAGTAAACAAATAGATTTAAAAGTGTTATATACATGCTGCTAGGCCACTTCTAGGTCAGAGAAGTCAAGCTAGGTCAAACTTGGTAAATTGGTCAATATTGGGTCAACCTAGATTAATTCTAGTCAAACTTGGTTTAGTTAGTCCAATCTTGGTTGCATGGGTTCAATTCTAGGATACCATGGCGTCCACTATTTAGTTAACTAAGTATACCCATTACTCATTTAGGACACTAACGTAGCCCTCTAACTTATTTCACCCATACCCCCACATATCCTTACTTTAACCCATGTCAAGCCCATTTCCCATTACTCTAAACATGTCGGTGACCAAATACTGAGATACCCTCACACTAAAATAATAATTAGTAATCAAGGACTGAACAAGGACTAATACCTAAATCCTAATGACCAACACTACAACCCATACTAATGCAAGATGGAATGATGAAATACAGGGCATGGACTAACCCAAACTGAGACTGCACAAAGGATACATGTGCTCTGAACCATACAGGGACTGAAACTATATTTCAATAGGGGACTGTATGTCACGACCCACACCCGAATATACGGGTACAAATACGTGGGCCACGCCCAGCCTACGCCGCAGTATCGGCGGTAGAGCGCTGTCAAGTACCCGATACTAACTGCAACATCTAAAGATCCATAACTAGAAATGTACTCATGTCACATCACGAAAACTAAAGAAGATAAGACAAGAAATAATAACAATATCACTAGAACAACTAGAATCTACAATGATCATAATACAGGAAAAATAATGAAGGAACAACAAAACTAACTAAGGATAACTACCAGGCAACTCACATAGAAGAATAGTGAGATCCACCTCAGCTAGCAACATCATGAAGTCCAATACTGAGGGCACAACTGCTCCTAAAATTTTGTCAACATATCCAGTCAGGATGGAACGAGTACATATATCTCATAACGGATCTCAAGATAGGATAAAAGCCATAAGACTGTAAATAGAGCATATACAATAAAATCATAGAGTGTACATATATGTATCATGGCACGGTAAGCTGTAGAACTAGAACTAGAACAGGAAAGTAGAACTGATCATGGTATGTACACAAATCAGGGTAAGCCATCTATCCAATGTGTGTGAGTAGTAGTTTCAACTTGTGATCGGCTTGGACATATGTAAGTAACTGGCCTGGCTAGTCATAAGTGCGGTATATGACTAACATTGTTCAGGAATGCAAGATGGATTTGATCACAGGCATACGCTACTACTCCCCCACCCCCAACTGGTAGAATGGATCCAAATAGGACACGTCACTGCACGGGATTCTATGAGAAGGGAGCAAGTCTTCTCTAGAATCGGTGACCATATATTACGCAAGAGCTACAAGGGAGCTTGTACAATACATCCCAAGCTAACAAGGAGTAACATCTCTCGTCGAGATCCAGGAATACCAATCCGTGAGAACCATGTGTCAGGAATAAGTATATCTACACTAAGTACATGAATCATAACAGTTATCATAAATTGGAAAAAGTTATCAGAGAATATACTCGCCTGCGATCTGGTGGAATATGTCAACTGAGTCCTAGAACAGTGCCTCGAGGACCTATAGATGGAATACCGTATCAATATAAGGGTTTGGAAGTAAAATCAAGTCATACTAAGTCAAACTAGGTCAAACCAAGTCAAACTAGGTCAATCTAAGTCAATGGTTGACTTACAATTGACTTTTGGTCAACTGGTCAACTCTGGTCAACCCTATGTCAACTCTAGGTCAAACTTGACTAACATTGACTAACAGTTGACTTTGGGTCAACTGGTCAACTTCGGTCCAGTTCTAGTCAATTTAGGCTACGGTTGACTTCCGGTTGACTTTTGGTCAAAATAGTCAACTGTGGTCAACCAAGGTCAAAACTAGTCTAACCTAGGTCAATGTTGACTCTACTTTGACGTTCAGTCAAAGCAGTCAACTATGGTCAAACAGGGTCAAAGCTAGTCTCTATAAACAGTACAGGGTTCAACACATTCAATTTCAGTGGTTGTGAAATTACTGGAATCGATTGATCTCAAAATACCACAAAACGAGAAAGATTATAATAATATGGTAAAAACCTACAAATGTTGTCGGATGGTAAAACAATCATTACCAACATGTCCAGAATGGTCAAATCAGCTAGGATAGCCTATCCATAAGTCCAATTTGGACATAGGGGCAAAAAGGTAATTTCAGGCCAAAATGGTATCCGTATCGGACCCACTTTGTACAAAAAACGTGCCGAAATAAAAGTGCACTAAACCTAATAAATTATATGTCCACGAATCCAGAATGACGATGCGAACCCAACGGTATATCCAGAATTGGATTCCGTTGACCCGATCTCAATTTGGTCCGTTGACCAGGACATTAAAATTTCGATTTGCACGGAAAAGCGTGTCGGAGCCAATGTCCTCAAATCTTGGCAAATTATATATCAACGAGTCCAGAATGACGATACGAACTCAACGGTATATCCGGAATTGGATTCTGATGAGCCGAACTCAAAATGACCCGTTGACCCGGATATTGGTATCCGACTTGCACCGAAATACGTGTCGGAACCAATGTCCACTAAAACCTAGCAAATTATATGTCAATGAGTCCACAATGACGATACGAACTCAACGGTATATCCGAAATTGGATTTCGATGAGCCGACGTCAAAAAGTCCCGTTGACCCGGACTGTAGGGCCCGCTTTGTACCGAAATGCGTGCCAGGGACCACGTCCTCCAAATCTAACAAACTTTATATGAAAACGTGCCAGAACGATGCCACGAGTCTACTGGTGGTGTCAGAAATTGAATCCGGAGTCCCGGGTTCAAAAATAGAATTTTACAAGTTGGAAATTACGAATTCGGACGGCCAACTTTGGCGTCGAATTCAACCAATCAAACGTGCTCACAATGAAACGAAACTGGAGGGGTAGGAAGAGGGTTATACCAGCTTCGCATAAGAACTGGTAGCACGCCAGACGGAGCTGCGACGACGGAGTTACGAGCCGACGAAGTTGGCTCCGCAAAACTGTCCAAAAATAACACAATTTAAACGGTCAACTTGGTGGCCGGTTTGATGTATCAAACGACGAAATTAACGGACAAAAATTGAGGGGTGTGAAGAGCTACATACTGAGATTGAGACGGAGTAAAGAAATCGCCGATCCAACGGTCGGATTTCCCAGAAAATGTGCACGAAGTCGCTATCCTGGGCGCGAATTCTGTGTTCCGTTCCCGCGCGCGCGTCGACGGAACTCCGTGCAAAACGCATGAATCGGGCTTTTCTCGCGCCGAGGAAGAGACAGTGCGCCACGGGGGCCTGCCCGGGGGTTCGCCCGGCCAAGGGGTGGCCGACCACGGCGGCGGCGGCAACACCGTGCGGCGGTGCGGCGGCGCGCAACGGCGGCCAGCGCACGCGCGCACTGTGCGCGCTGCTGCTACGGCTTGCTGCGCTGCGGTGGAGCGCCAGCCACGTGGTGGCGCACGGTGGGCAGTAGGTGGAGGAGGTGGCGAGAGTGGTGGTGGCGGTTGGTGGTGATGTGGATGATGTCAATGGTGATGGAGGAGATGATGTTGAAGAAGAAGAGGAGAAGAAGAGGAGGCTGGTGGCCGGCGGCCAGGGTGGTGGAGCTCGGCCTGCTGGGTGTTGTTCGGAAGGAGGAAGAAGGAGGAGCTCGGGGAAGGCTGCTGTGTGATGTTGGTGAAGAATGAGAAAAGAATAAAGAAAGAGAGAATAGGTGTGTATGTGTAATATATAAAGAGGGAGAGAGAGAATGAGAGATATTATGAGAGGAAGAGAGAGAAAGAGAAAGTAGAGAGAGGGGAGGCTGCTCGTATAGGAGGGCGGTGCTGGTGTGATAGGGTGAGGTGGTGAAGTATGGGAGTTAGAGAGAGATTTTTGTGTGTGTAGGTGTATATATATATATATATATATATATATATATATATATATATATATATATATATATATATATATATATATATATATATATATATAAGAGTGTAATATTTAGAGAGAGAGAGAGATAGATATTTTAGAGAGAGAGATATATATATTTAGAGAGAGGGATAAGGGTGGTGTTCGGCCAAGTATGGTGGCTGTTTGGGGTGTTTGGGTAGTCACGAGAGGACAACATGGAGCTTGGGTTCGGGTTCGGTCGAGCCGGGTCGGGTCAAAATGGACTAGGTGCAATAAATAAATTATTTTTAGGTATTTATAATCATGGGTATAAGTAGCATGTGGGGGCTCAAATAAATAGGACACAAGTGTCAGGCGGGTAGTAGGCTTCATGTGGGCCATGTCCATATTTAGGGTCGGTTAGGTTGGGTTGATGTCGGGTCCCAAAATTAAATTGGAAGTCAGGTCACAAATTACGATAGATAATTAAATGGTCTAAATTGACCCAAAAGTTGTGCGAAGAAAATGAAGCACAAGATGGTGTGTCTGAGTGGGACACGAAGGTCATGGGTGAAGAGCGTCTCGAGTAGATCATTCATGAGAAGTTGGTTCTGAGAAAATGACTGGTCTTGTGCTCCTAAATTAAAAGTCATGGTAACGTGCTTATGAGGATCAAGGAAAAGAGTGGAAAATCAATTAATAATTAAATGGTCTAAATTGGCCCGAAGTTGTACGATACGAAAAGAGCACAAGGGAACGAGTTCGAGTGGGACACGATATATCAACATGAAGATAATCTCGCCTACTACAAACTTCAAGAAGAAAGTTTTCAGAGACTGGCATCCCTGATGCTCTAGAAATCCAAGTCACGGTAGAGAGCATTAATCAAATAATAATCAAATAATATTATTTATTCAAAATAATTGATTTATAAAATTGAAAAAAAAATAAGCCCTAAATTCAGGGGCTTACAATCCTACCCACCTTATAAAAATTTCGTCCTCGAAATTAAAATCATCCAATAGGTCAAGCTAAAACATGCAACTGCTATGGCTACAGTACTCAATCTGCTACCTTTGCGATTTCCTATGCTGTTTCTCTCTACAATCATTTGGTTCAGGTTCCACAAGCTTCTTTCATAAAAACTATGTATATTTACCCCTAAGAATCTTCATATCAATAAGAACCTTTACATATATTCTAAAATATAGGTCATCCTCGAGATACTATATATCAGCAATACTTGGCCATCAACCAAAATTCCAATCTCAATAGCAATTTGTTTATTTTCCTCATCCCTTCTTAAGTATCTTTATCCTATTAATCACAAGCTCCATGAAATTATACCTTCAAAACTTATTCTTGGCATTGAGCCTTCTCTATTTTACTCGAGAACTCCTGAATAAAAACCCTCAAATTCAAACTCTTAATTCATTTACCGAATTATTTTATTACCCATGTACATATGTCCATGTTTTGTTCCTCCTATCTTCCGATCTTGCACGCAATGTTATCTCCTTCTATTTCATTCCATATATCAATCTATCCTCCAATCATAAGTAAATGGGTTGTAGATAACCAATGATCACTTGGTCATCAAAGTCTCACAATGTTCAACCCTCGAATCTAAGCACAAGATTCTAGTCCTAATTTTCGAAGTCACAAAATATAATATTTCATTACCCCTTCTTAGATACCTTAAAATCAATCTATACTATCAAACTAATCATCCTTAATGGTTTTCTAAGTCCACTATAATCAGTCACTCATATCTGCCCTATAAGCTTAACCCAATGAATCCCCAAGAAATATACTCATCACAATCACACATAATAACATATTATAGTTACACTACAGAATTTGTTAACAAGGTTTGGCTATTCGATCATCAAAAATAGAAGGTAACAATGGCCTAAGACTGGGTCTAGCAATCCATATCAACATTCAACCAAGGTAAGGGTCAAGCAAGACAGGAAAGATTTGTCAAAATATTTCTAAGAATAGTACGAGGCCAAACGAGATGCATAGGACGTAGTCAAAGTAAAACGCAAGAACCATATATCTCCGTAATTATGTCACATAAAATTACTATCGCGCTAGTGTGCATCTGGCTGCGATTAACTTCCTTGTTCCATAATACAACGGATGACTGCAGTACACAGCTGCCACGCCAGATAATATAGGTTTCTGAACTTAACTTGGCTAATCCGTGAAATATTTCCAAACAATTTCTTTGCAAAATAAAGGAGAAGAT
Organism: Iris pallida; assembly: GCA_029216955.1. NCBI lineage: Eukaryota > Viridiplantae > Streptophyta > Magnoliopsida > Asparagales > Iridaceae > Iris > Iris pallida. The sequence goes on from JANAVB010002852.1 coordinate 35,595, forward strand.
GTTAGTCAAAATGCTTAGGGAGTGGTCCAAGTAGAATTCGAGAAACATATTTAACCATGATGCCGTTATCCGAAGTCATGCCTCGCCAGTATTTCTCTGGATGCAAACTCCTGATTCCGTAATACAAGGATAAATTACTTTTCGAACCTTTCCTGAATCAACCCATGAGGCACTTTCAACAATTATCGGGAAGGACAAGAAGAATTACCCAAGTGGTTAGCGAAAAAGAGTTTAGTCAAATCATAGAAAGATGGAACACAACAATCATGTTGAGAAAATCCTAATTAAGCTGTAGATAGACAGAGTTGACCAAGACGAAAAAATGATGATAAGAATTTATTCTTGCTCATCCGGTCATAACAAAGTGATCCGATTTAAAATATAATCTGATAACCATATACGTCTTCCTGAAATTATGTTGCCAGAATTTTTGCCACGCCAGTAAGCATAGCTGCAATAACGATGGAGTCCATAACTCGGGTATACACGCTAAATCATGTCATCTGTCTTACCACGCCAACCGGTATGGCTGTAAGAAAATCCAAATTCCATAATTAGGATGGTATAACCAACATCAGGCTCCACGTCCATGTCGTGCTAGCTAGTATGACTGCGATAAATTCTAAACTCCATAAATAAAGTAGACATTTATCGTTCTCATCGAATATGTTTATCAGAATATCTTAACTCAATTCATAAAAACTGATCTTAGATACAAAGTCAAATTCAACAACGAACGAACATCAAGATTCAAAATTTAATGACGAATCAATGATAAGTAAATGGAAACAAGCGAAGACAGATTCCGATGCAAGGTTTAGGAAAAGTTCTCAGGAGAATTCCAAAGATACTATCTAGGTCAAGATTGAAAGTTATGAAATATAATCTAATAATCTCAACCTTGATACAAGATTAGCAAATCATATTTGATTCTCAACCTAGAGGGTATATAAGTTCAACTTATACCTTCCATCTGGGATACGCAACTCATCCCAAGAAAAATAAAGTTGATAACGGACAGATGTTTCAGAAATCAGGATGGACAGGAACAAATGGGGAAAAGTTTCGAAAAGTTCGAAATAAGATTCCCAGGGGTCATCCCTGGAATCTACCAAAAGTTCCTAATATGTGACTGAGTACCAAAATCCTAAAATATTTCATGACTCAACCTTAATCCTAGGGCAGGCTCGCAGTAGTACAGATAAGCTCAAGTACTACCACGACTTCGCATTAATAGCAAAGACTGACCTGCATGGGCTACCACTAAAAATGTGTCACGACCCGCACCCGAATATACGGGTATGAATACGTGGGCCACGTCCAGCCTACGCCGCAGTATCGGCGGTAGAGCGTTGTCAAGTACCCAATACTAACTACAACATCTAAAGATCCATAACTAGAAATGTACTCATGTCACATCATGAAAACTAAGGAAGATAAGACAAGAAATAATAACAATATCACTAGAACAACTAGAATCTACAATGATCATAATACAGGAAAAATAATGAAGGAACAACAAAACTAACTAAGGATAACTACCAGGAAACTCACATAGAAGAATAGTGAGATCCACCTCAGCTAGCAATATTATGAAGTCCAATACTGAGGACACAACTACTCCTAAAATTTTGTCAACATATCCAGTCAGGATGGAATAAGTACATATATCTCATAACGGATCTCAAGATAGGATAAAAGCCATAAGACTGTAAATAGAGCATATACAATAAAATCATGGAGTGTACATATATGTATCATGGCACGGTAAGCTGTAGAACTAGAGCTAGAACAAAAAAGTAGAACTGATCATGGTATGTACACAAATCAGGGTAAGCTATCTATCCAATGTGTGTGAGTAGTAGTTCTAACTTGTGATCGGCTTAGGCACCTGTAAGTAACTGGCCTGGCTAGTCATAAGTGCGGTATATGACTAACACTGTTCGAGAATGCAAGATGGATTTGATCACAGGCATACGCTACTACTCTCCCACCCCCAACTGGTAGAATGGATCCAAACAGGACACATCACTGTACGGGATTCTATGAGAAGGGAGCAAGTCTTCTCTAGAATCGGTGACCACATATTGTGCAAGAGCTACAAGGGAGCTTGCACAATACATCACAAGCTAACAAGGAGTAACATCTCTCGTCGAGATCCAGGAATACCAATCCGTGAGAACCATGTGTCAGAAATAAGTATATCTACACTAAGTACATGAATCATAACAGTTATCATAAATTGGAAATAAGTTATCAGAGAATGTACTCGCCTGCGATCTGGTGGAATATGTCAACTGAGTCCTAGAACAGTGCCTCGGGGACCTATAGATGGAATACCGTATCAATATAAGGGTTTGGAAGTAAAATCAAGTCATACTAAGTCAAACTAGGTCAAGGCAAGTCAAAGCAAGTCAAACTAGGTCAATCTAAGTCAAGGGTTGACTTACAGTTGACTTTTGGTCAACTGGTCAACTCTGGTCAACCCTAGGTCAACTCTAAGTCAAACTTAACTAACGTTGACTAAAGTTGACTTTGGGTCAACTGGTCAACTTCGGTCCAGTTCTAGTCAATTTAGACTACATTTGACTTTCGGTTGACTTTTGGTCAAAATAGTCAACTGTGGTCAACCAAGGTCAAAACTAGTCTAACCTAGGTCAATGTTGACTCTACTTCGACGTTCAGTCAAAGCAGTCAACTATGGTCAAATAGGGTCAAAGTTAGTCTCTATAAACATGTACAGGGTCAACACATTCAATTTCAGTGGTTGTGAAATTACTGGAATCGATGGATCTCAAAATACCACAAAAGAAGAAAGATTATAATAATATGGTAAAAACCTACAAATGTTGTCGGATGGTGAAACAACCATTACCAACGTGTCCAAAATAGTCAAATCAGCTAGGATAGCCTATCCATAAGTCCAATTTGGACATAGAGACAAAAAGGTAATTTCAGGCCAAAATGGTATCCGTGTCGGACCCACTTTGTACCAAAAAATATGCCAGAATAAAAGTGTACTAAACCTAATCAATTATATGTCCACGAATCCTGAATGACGATACAAACCCAACTGTATATCCAGAATTGGATTCCGTTGATCCGATCTCAATTTGGTCCGTTGACCAGGACATTAAAATTTCGATTTGCACGGAAAAACGTATCGGAGCCAATGTCCTCAAATCTCAGCAAATTATATGTCAACGAGTCCAGAATGACGATATGAACTCAATGGTATATCCGGAATTGAATTCTGATGAGCCAAACTCAAAATGACCCGTTGACCCGGATATTGGTATCCGACTTGCACCGAAATACGTGTCGGAACCAATGTCCACTAAAACCTAGCAAATTATATGTTAGCAAGTCCAGAATGACGATACGAACTCAACGGTATATCCGGAATTGGATTCCGATGAGCCGGCGTCGAAAAGTTCCGTTGACCTGGACTGTGGGGCCCGCTTTGCACCAAAATACGTGCCAGGGCCCACATCCTCCAAATCTAATAAACTTTATATGAAAACGTGCCAGAATAATGCCACGAGTCTACTGGTGGTGTCAGAAGTTGAATCCGGAGTCCCGGGTTCAAAAATGGAATTTTACAAGTTGAAAATTACGAATTCGGACGGCCAACTTTGACGTCGAATTCAACCAATCAAACGTGCTCACAATGAAACGAAACTGGAGGGGTAGGAAGCGGGTTATACCAGCTTTGCATAGGAACTAGTAGCATGCCAGATGGAGCTGCGACGACGGAGTTACGAGCCGACGAAGTTGGCTCCGCAAAATTGTCCAAAAATAACATAATTTAAACGGTCAACTTGGTGGCCGGTTTTGATGTATCAAACGACAAAATTAACGGACGAAAATTGAGGGAAGTGGAGAGCTATATACCGATATTGAGACGGAGCAAAGAAATCGCCGATCCAACGGTCGAATTTCCCGAAAAATGCGTACGAAGTCGCTGTCCTGGGCGTAAATTCTGTGTTCCGTTCCCGCGCGCGCGTCGACGGAACTCCGTGCAAAACGCACGAATTGGGCGTTTCTCGCGCCGGGTAAGAGGAAGTGTGCCACGAGAGCTTGCCCGGAGGTACGCCCGGCCAAGGGGGGCCGACCACGACGGCAGCGGCCGAGTATGGTAGTTGTTGGGGTATTTGGGTTGTCACAAGAGGACAACATGGAGCTTGGGTTCGGGTTCGGTCGAGCCGGGTCGGGTCAAAATGGACTAGGTGCAATAAATAAATTATTTTTAGGTATTTATAATCATGATTATATAAGTAGCATGTGGGGGCTCAAATAAATGGGACACAAGTGTCTGGCGGGTAGTAGGCTTCATATGGGCCATGTCCATATTTGGGATCGGCTAGGTTGGGTTGATGTCGGGTCCCAAAATTAAATTAGAAGTCAGGTCACAAATTACGGTAGATAATTAAATGGTCTAAATTGACCCGAAAGTTGTGCGGAGAAAATGAAACACAAGGTGGTGTGTCTGAGTGGGACACGAAGGTCATGGGTGAAGAGCGTCTCGAGTAGATCATTCATGAGAAGTTGGTTCTGAGAAAATGACTGGTCTTGTGCTCCTAAATTAAAAGTCATGGAACGTGCTTATGAGGATCAAGGAAAAGAGTAGAAAATCAATTAATAATTAAATGGTCTAAATTGACCCGAAGTTGCACGATACGAAAAGAGCACAAGGGAATGAGTTCGAGTGGGACACGATATATCAACATAAAGATAATCTCACCTACTACAAACTTCAAGAAGAAAGTTTCCAGAGACTGGCATCCCTGATGCTCAATAAATCCAAGTCACGGTAGAGAGCATTAATCAAATAATAATCAAATAATAATATTTATTCAAAATAATTGATTTATAAAATTTAAAAAAAAATAAGCCCTAAATTCAGGGGCTTACACTGTACAATTAGCAAGTAGGACTGATCATGTAATAGAAAACTGAACAATATAACTAGGACTGAACTCAAACTGAAACTAAAATAGTCGAGGACTGAACCAAAATAAAGACTGAACACAAGTATCTAAAGAAGGTACTGAACTATACTTTAACTAATACAAGTATCGAATAGGGACTATATCAAAGGTCCTAAATTGAGACCATATAGGGGCTGAAACTAAATCTAATGATACTCTAATAACTGATGCATGTGGCACCCCCATGACTGATAATTGTTATCAAATATGGCTAATGCTTAATCTCTGCCCCAATAGTGAACTATATGCAGGGGTATTTTGGTGTTCCATACAGGTCAGATCATATCGTATCGATTACGTAACTGTACTGGTACGAGCCTGCGACTATGACTAAACCATTAGAAATTTTAATCCACTATACCTTGGAAATTCTCCTAGAAATTTCTTTACGTCATTGAAATATCATATTTGTTCTCGATTATTCTTCCTTGCCTTCCAAACCATTGACTTTCGTCTCCTTCTATTTCGGGGTGACGAACGATCGTGTTGTTTAGATTCTGTTGGTAGAATTGTTGGCAACTAGTTAGAATATTACAAGATTTTAGTGACCGTGTTTTGAGGAGTAGTGTGACCAAAGGTGGATAGACGTCCTCAAGTATTCATAGTTATGAAATGACTAGAGAAGGTCATATAATAATTTTTGAGAAATTAAATTTGAGGAGATTAAGGTAATAATAGACTTTGATTTTTAGGGAATAGTTATGAATTATAATTTTGAGGATAAAACTTTTCTAAGGTGGGTAGATTTGTAAGCCCACTTCCCAAATTTTTTATTTATTTTGATTTTATTTGTTTATGATTAATTTTATGGTCATTGTGAGTCATGCCAAAGCTTGTAGGTGGGATATAACCATATTAAGGTCATATGACCTCTAGATAGCTTATATATGTGTTATTTAGCTATTTTATATTTTTCTACAATTTTTGGATATTTTTAAGTATTTAATATTTAATATTTTATTATTTTTAAGGACTTTCAGGATTTACTGTAAGGTCATACGGGGGTATTTTTGGACCAAATATTTTTATTTGGGCTCTAAATGACTAAAAAATATTTTCTAGAATATTTCAGAATTTTTCTGGATTTATTTAGAATTTTTGGGAATTTTTATATAATTAAAACCTATAGAAATTATATTTTATAGGCTTTGGAAATTTACTGTGAGTTCACATGATGATATTTTGTGTTAAAATATTTTATTTATATTCTAGACACTTAGAAATATTTTCTAGAATTTTTTAGAAATTTTTTGGATTTTTCTACAATTTATTTTGATTTACTTGGACTTAAAATAATTTTTAAATAATTTTTTGAATTAAATAAATAAATATCCAGAAATCCAACCGGGGGGCCCACCTGTCGGCGCCAACTGCTATAGTGACCGCCTCTCTCTCTCCTATATATATTATTATATTCGCCCACCCTAATTAAATTCCAGCAGCCTTTTGTGGGAGAACTCATATAGGGTTTCCGACTTCCCGAAGCGATTCCTGCCAACTCTGACGTGCTTTTCGCGCTCCGTTTTTTTGTTGGATTCGTATCTAGGTAAGCTTTCTGATTATGTAATTTATTTTTGTAGATATTGTTCCTAAATTTCTGGAAAATTCGTAGAGTGTCGGTTGTCCGAGACTTGACACGTTTCGGTGTTTTCGAGATTCCGGAAGGACCGAAAATCGAAATCACGAACCGTTTGAAGTTTCGGAAAGCTAACACAGAGCTCTATGACATATATTTTTTCCAGTAATTAGTTTGTTCATCTAGTATTTTAATTTTCTGTTGAACTCAGAATTGATCGGTTGATCCCCGTTTTGGTCACGATTAGCCATAACGGCGATATCTTTTGACCAAAGCATGATTTTGTGGCACGGTTGATTCCAACGCACTCAGGGCGATGAAATCTACCAAGGTGCACTTTCAAAATTTAGAGTTCATAATGTTTGACTAGATAGTCAACGGTACGTCTCGATTTGCGTGCTATGGTTTCCAAAATTAGAAAACACGACTTTTGATGGCCAAACTTACATGTTTAGATTATATTCAGATTATTTTTAGGTTAAATTAGGTTTTTAAGTGAATTATTCTAAAATTAATTATTATTAGATTAGTAACCCAACTAGCCACTATTCCATGAATTTAGAACTAGAACATTAGAATTGATTTATAGTTTTCGTGCACGGTTCATGGTGCGATATGTGTTATAGGTTGACAGCTCCTAGATCGGCATCCCCTCATCCTCGACTTGTGACTACAGTTTTTGCAAGGACCACAGGCAAGTATACCTTGCCTCCCTCTACAGTTTATTTATATGCATATTTCTATTATTATATAGTTTTACTAGTTGATTATTTACATGAGATTTGTCTATTGTGCATGCTAGTATAGATATAGTTCTTGTTCATAGTTAATTTTGTAGTTCATATTGGATTGGTTTTCTCGTGTATCGTGATTGGGTCATGACGTGTCATCACTTGTACTTGGACTGAGTCGCATCGTGTCATAGGATGAATAAGTCATAACAGAACTTCTGTACCTTGAATTCTTAAAGCTAACCTGCGAGTCCACACTAGGGGAAAGGGTTAGTAGTTATCTATATCTTGATTCTTGAAGCTAACCTGCAAGTCTACACTAAGGGCGAGGGTTAGTAGTTATCTGTATCTTGATTCTTGAAGCTAATCTGCGAGTCCACACTAGGGACGAGGGTTAGTAGATTTTTGTCTGCACCTGTGAGTCCACACTAGGGGCGAGGGTGATTTCTTGAAGCTAACCTGCGAGTCCACACTAGGGGCGAGGGTTAGTAGTTATCTGTTTCGCACCTGCGAGTCCACATTAGGGGCGAAGGTGTTTTCTTGAAGCTAACCTGCGAGTCCACATTAGGGGCGAGGGTTAGTAGTTGTTCAAACCTGCGAGTCCACACTAGGGGTGAGGGTTTGAATATTCGATTGGTTATCCATTGACATCGTGACATCGTGTTCTCTTATTCTCCTCCAGCAGTTCATTTATGCGTAGTGGTTATTCCAGTCGTGTATAGTTGCATTTTCGTATTGATTGGTCTTTTTCCGTTTATTTCCTATATTTTCTTTATTGCATGATAAACTGCTAGATAGGCATATTTTTATGTATCTTGCTATTTCCCCTGAGGATCTGATGATCTCTTCAGGTTAGTGATTGCATGGAGTTAGCTAGTAGTTCTGGACGGCAGATGTGATGATATACGCTTGCGGGATTCAGGTATCGTTATTACGTTCATTATCCTTTCGTGCTTTACATTCCTTATCATGAGATATCTTGCTTATTGATTCAGTTTAGAGACTCTTATTATATTCTTTGGAGTCTCATCGGACATATATGCTAGTAGACTGCAGACCACGACCCATAGTTGTTCATTCATGCTTATATTACTTTTGTGGATTTGAGTTATAGATTGCAATGCCATGATTTGGCAGTATACCATAGCCTTGATAGCGTTTACGTATTCGAGTCGGGCTGGAGTCTGCTTGATGTGTAGCTGGCTTGCTCATGCTCTCGCATCCGAAAAGCGGATGCGGGTCGTGACATGTATGGTCTGATACCTATCTAATTTTGGGAGTGATGCAAATGGGATAGAGAAAAACTGATACAATAGTATCAGTTAACTGATACTACAAAGGCCTTCCCTTATCATAATATAACTGATACAACTCCTACATATAACTAATGACTGATACATATAAGTCTAAATAGGGAATGATCATAGGACTGAAACATTATGCAAGTCTGGATATCCAAGAAGTCAACAACATAGGCTATATTAAAGACTTGGCTGATACTTTAATCTGCAACTGACACCAATTTGCCCAATACTCGAGGCTACAACTACTGACACTCTTACTCACACTCTTCATACCCACACCGTAAATCACATTATATTTATGTGTACATAGATACATTCAATCACTAATCACACATATGTCTACTACCTGGGAATACCCTTGCTGTTTGCCTAACCACCCAGACCTATAGTCACTGAAACATCTATTCCTAATAATTTTCTGTGATGCATATGGGCTAATATCTAATATCTTATTGACTGAACCAACAGAGGACTGATATCTACATAACAATATGGGACTGATATAAAGGTAAGTAGGACTAAAACTTTAAGGTGTATCAAGGCCTCTCACCTAATCTATTCTTCAACTGATACAAGAAATTAGTATAGGTGTGAACAAACAAATACAGGGGACGATGTAAAGGACTGAGACATATACAGGGACTAAACTAGTGTGAAGATAGACTGACATTTAAAGAGACTGATGCTAGGTATGTGACTGAACTCAGGATTTACTCCCAAATTGAGTTCATCCCTTGTATAACCATCAACTGATACAAGGGAGAAGAACTCAGATGATCCGAATCAAGGTATAGTATGGTTTGAACAATACGGGTAGAGGATTGATCTCAAGAGGATATTAGACTGAAATGATATGCAAATAACTGATACACAGATATGGGCAGGCCTGAATAATTTAGAAATATGGACTGAACAATTAAATGAACTACACTCGAGCCCTATTTTCCATTCTTTCCAACTGATACCCAGAGAGTGACTGAAACAATAGGTAAAAAGACTGATTAATCAGATACATGGATTGGAACAATGTAGGCCAATGGAATAATAACTTAACAAGGGCTGAAACTAAAGTAGAGACTGAGTAATATAGGGATGGACTGAACTCTATGTAAAAGATGATTCATATGAACAATGTCCAGTGAAGGACTGAACTATATAGGAAATAACAGTCCCCATCTAAACTTGGCCTATCACACATTCCCCAACTCAAAATACAAAGCATCAAATCTAAAGTAAATCACTAGATACTCCTACAAATGATAACTCATAATAAAACAACCCTAACACAAGATTCAAAAACTGAATTTTAGAGCGTTGGTGCTCTTTTGATCATTTTGTCAAACACTTGGCATACGTATCCAACACGTGGTGACACGTCCATGATACACACTCCAAATGGATTCAAACTTGACACAAAGCTCACTTACATACTCTAAATCATTTACAATCCCTAGATTCCTATTCTCGGATTTCTCCCAATGTGGATCAAAATGAAAAGGGAAAACCCTCAAAATTGGAAGAGAGTCTCAACTCCTCTCTAATGACACCCTAATACAATGGGGGTACTAAATGAATGCATCTACACTAATCTAATAGAAATTAATGGGTTAGAATGCTCATACAAATTGGGAGATAGATTCCCAATGCAAAATCTCTTAGATATAGAATCCCTTTAAGCTCCAAGTGCTCCAATCCCTCCAAGCTTGCCAATAGAGCCTTCTCCTATCCAAGGGGAAGAGAATGAGACTAATTTGGGGGAATTTGGATGAGAAATAAATGTAGGAATAATTTGGGGAAGCTTGCTACATTAGGGTTAGGGTTTAAAATGAAAGAGGGAGGAAGATGATGAAGTGGGGCTAAATATAGAGAGTGGGCTGCTCCTTGAGGTTAGGGTTAGAGTTTTGGATCAATGTGAAATGTCTATGAAGTCCTCCTATCTTGTCATGACAAGTTTAGAGAAAAACCTTACTCTCTAATTAATGTTTTAGCCTAACTTTTTTACAATCCTTCCATTCTAACTAGTGGCTAATTAAAGTGCAATTAGGCTTATCCTAATCATTTAGTTAGGTGGTTATATCAAGTCGGTTTAGGTTCTTTAGAGTCACTAACAATTATTCTAACTAAAGGCTAACCATATCCAACAATAACATATGCACTATATTAAATATTGTAAATAATTATTCCGAAAAAAAATATGATTACTAGTTTTGTAAAAAAAATTATCATTCAATTGTAATTTGAAATCACAATAATAACTATAAATAGAAAAAAAAAAGTCAAAAATACCCTTATTCTGGAAAAGTGGCAGTTACAAGAACACACCCATGCTGGGCACCGACAGCTTGCTACCCCCAGGTCAGAATTTGACTTGGGTACGCGGGCCAGAATGGGGGTATTCTTGGACCGCTTCTTGTGGGAAGGTGTCCCCCATGTATCATTGCGAGGCGACCAGGAGTTTGTCCTCGTCTTCAATCGGCGTCCTCTTGCCGAGTCGTTGTTGGATAGGTGTCACCGATCGCAGTCGTTGGAAAACCGACTGCCTTCTTGGTGTAGAAGTTGTTGATTGGCTACAACATCAGTTGATGGTTATGTTAGCACAAGTGTTCCAAGAGGTGGACACATTGTGTGTAACAGAGACCTCTTCTGCCTTACGTTTGTGAGAAATTACGTCCCGCAAGTCATAGTTAGAGGTATTCACTTCTACACTCACTTCGCATGCGCAATCACCTTGCGCGCATGAGTGAAGATGTGAGGAATGCGCTCCTTGACTCAATTCCTGCACGAGACATGCTTAGTTCCTGAGCAAAAGATTACTTGTAATGCAGACCTACTTTACGTTTGCAGGCATAATGTTGACATGTGTATGTCATTACGATGTTTGCCCCCTGGCTTGGTTCTTACACATGAGCGCCCAAGTGACTGTGGGCTTTGAGAACTGTATTGGTCGAGGCATTGAAGATCCCCAGCCAGTTCGGTATAGCTTGTCGTCAGCTGTGCGCATTACTGTCAAAGCATGCTTTCGGCTAACTGTTGGTGTAGCACATTGGTTGCATGAGGCGTGTGCTGCCTTGAATTTCTTCATACTATCCCTAGAAGGTGCATAGTACTCAGAGTCCAACATAGTCCTACCCAAAGGGTGGGCAAGTTTATTGACGACAAAAGTTCCTTCCTATGCAGCCGTCTTCATGTGCGGGTGGGGTGCTGCGCCTTTCTTCTTCGGCTGCTCCTTCATCTTGTGCACAGCCTGAGAGCAGCGGCCTCCACTACGCTTTCCAGCAACTGTCGTTGATTGAGGAGTTACAGCAGTAGTAGATGAAGGCGTGTTGAGTATGCCGGATTTCAGAGGAGCCTGGAGCGCATCCTCTTTAGTCTTATCGTTCGGCACAATAGCCTTTGGCACCCAGGTGCGTCGAGTCTTCTTCGGCTTTACTAGCCGCTTTGAATGACTCGAATTGCCTTCAAATAGGAGATCTTCGAAAACTTGCCGATCGAAGCGCACGACCAGCATCTTCTGAGAAGACCCCAGCAGGTTTTGTCAGATTACGTCACTACCTTCTCGTCGGAGGAGAAGGAAGTCCCCGACAGAGTCGCTATTTTGATCGAAGCACACGACCAGCATCTTCTGAGAAGACCCCAGCAGGTTTTGTCAGATTACGTCACTACCTTCTCGTCGGAGGAGAAGGAAGTCCCCGACAGAGTCGCTATTTTGTTTGCCATGAACAAAAAGTTGAACAAACTTTTATATTTTAAACTAAGAAGAGTATAAAAGATTCCAAAACAGTAGATCTAAGTACAATTTTGATTCTGAAAAAGTGTGACGAGAGAGATCGAGTACTGTAGCGGCTCCTTTACTCCGTTGACAATCTGATGACGAGAAGAACTTGCTCTGACTCTCTGAATGCTTGTGAGTGGTGATCTGGGTACGCCAATCTAGAAGAAGTCAAAGGATTCTGAATGAAAGAAGACTTCTTCTATTTATAGGTGGGTACATATACGATGTGTGTAGAAGTTTTGGCACATAAGAGCGCTACGTGCACAAGATTTCTGGCGAATCTATTGTAACTGCACGGTTGGGGCGACTGCTGAGCTGACATATGGTAGTTGTTGGGATTCACTTGTTGCTGAGATCTTGGGTGGTTAGCACCCGTTCATCAACATGACCGAGTCAATGACACGTATTGTGTATACACTCGTCGAGGATCTCGTTCTGTTTGAACAGAATAGATTTGATTGTATCTGGAGAGATACAGTTTGAACAAATTGGATTCAATTATATCTGAAGAGATTTGCCATACTGGCCACGTGGAAAAATGCTACTTTATGAGTAAGCTACGTACCGAACATAATTGAGGTGCACTTCTGGACGTAATTGAGGCAGCGCTTCTGGACATCTTCAGACGCTGCGCTTTTGGACGTCTCTAAGGCTACACTTTTCGACATCCAGTTGACTACGCTTTTCAAAATTGTGTTGGAAGATGTACTTTTGACTAACATCCGCCAACTACTATCTATCAACTGACAACTTGATAACTGTCATTTACTATCTTCTGATACTTCGTATGGGCGTGCCATTAATGCTGAAGTGATGGCCTAGTGTACGGGTCTCGTTCGGAGCGCTGCGCTTTTGAGTTTCCAAAGCGCTGCACTTTTGGCCGCTAAGTCTCTGCGATTCTTAGGACATTCGAGTCACTGCGCTTTTGGAGCATTTGAGTCAATGAGTTTATTAATTATGGCCGCTTTTACTGGGCTCGAGAAGTGATGACTAAAAACTCGGTCAAAGCTTTTATTAATTGAGATTCATTGAGATGATTTCTATGTTCATGCAATTAACTCGGAGCTTTTACCTCGCTGCCACGTGGTGTGTTGGTTTGACCACACATAACCTATACAAAGAGGAGCTTTTGGAGAAGCCATTGTCCATTGCTTCCTGTCACTCCTCCATCATGCTCGACCGCGACGTAGCTTTAGACAGCCGTAGACCTCACATAAGTCGGTTGTTGGTTGTGGATCTATTCGTTCAAAGAAGTCGTAGCCTTGGTGGAGAACAACTTCACAATTTCGAGATGTACTTGAACGTTTGGCATGATGGGTTCGAACCTAAACAACATCTTGGAGGTCTTCGAGGACTAAGATACTGGATTTGGGTTGATTGTCGGCTCTTTCTTATGCTAGAAGAGCCACAGGTTGGCTGATAAGGAGGTCACTCGCTCGTTGACCAGAAAGTGATTCGCTCTAACGAAAATCAGTGTTGTGCCTTTGTGGATTGTGCACTTGTAGGCTGCGCACTTTAGGCTAAGTATATAGTCTTTATATGTAATCATGAAGAATTTGTAATAGACCTTTGTAATCATGATTTAATAAAGCATCTTTCTTCATGTACTGCACTTTTCTATTCTTTGATGTGTGTAGCATTTTTGTGTCTCATGCGCTTTTTAGATGCTATGCTTTTTCATGCTTCTACAGAGGCAAATTCGTAAATTCAGATTTTAAAAAGTCTTGCGATACAAATGGTTTTTCACATGAGTTTTCTTGTCCTAGAACTCCCCAATAGAATGGTGTTGTAGAGCGAAAAAATAAAACTCTCATCGATATGGCTAGAGTCATGCAAAACTAGCATAATCTTCTGAAATACTTTTGGGTTGAAGTAGTAAGTATCATGTTTTAAATAGAGTGTTAGTTCGACCGATATCGAAGAAGACACCTTATGAATTATAGTTTAATCGCATTCCAAACATTTCTTATTTTAAAGTTTTTGGATGTCGCTGTTTTATCCTGAACACTAAGGATAAGTTGGGTAAGTTGGACTCTAAGGCAAACGAAGGAATATTACTTGGTTATGCTGCCAAGACTAAGGGATATAAAGTCTTTAATAAGAATTCTATGATTATTGAAGAATCAATTAATATTTCATTTTATGAGCTCAACAATCATATAGCAAGTGACAGCGATGATGATGATGCAAGAAAAACACCAAAGTCAACTAAAGATCTTGCCGACAAAGACTATCTGGAGTGTCTACCAAAGAAAATGAAATTCATGCCAGACCATCTAGAGAATCTTATCATAGGTGATGTATCAAAGAGAGTAGGTACACGTTAATCAAACAAAGATATAGCTGCAAATGTTGCATTCATTTCTTAAGTAGAATCTAAGTCAATAGCAGATGCAACAAAGTTCGAAAACTTGTTCCTAAACCTATTGGTCAATCTATAATTGCTACCAAATGGGTGTTCTGAAAGAAACTTAGTAAGGATGGACAAGTTCTACACAACAAAGATCGTCTAGTGGCTCAAGGTTATAATCAAGAAGAAAGAATTGATTATGACGAGACTTGTGCTCATGTTGCTAGATGTAACTCCTCTTACCGGATTTTCAAATTTTTTAATTATTTACATATTTTAATTATTGTATTTAATCGTCAAAATTTTTGTAAAAGATATTTTGTGATTATTTTTGTTATCAAAAACTTGTTTTAAATTAAATGATTTGAATATACTATTTAGTTTTGTAAAAAGATTTTTTGTTCTCGAATTTTAATATTTGAAATATAAAATATGTTGTTATCATTTTTGGTCTTTCAAAAGTTGGTTTCTAAAAATGGTTTTAAAAATCATAATTATCTTCGAATAATAAAAGGGTTTTGTAAATTTGTTTTTAAATAAAGATTTAGATTTATAAAAATATGTACTTTACATTATTGGATAACATCAAACATTATTTGAAGTTATTATGATAATAAATTATTTAATTTGATTTGAATTTATATTATTTAAACTTTTGATAATATTATATGTTGATTTAAATTATTGTTGTTATCTACTAACGGATTTCGATTGAATTGTTTTAAATTTTATATTTGATTCAACTTAAAGGGAGGATTTATCTCCAAGGACCAATAATCCACCATATCGAATTAAAATTTCAACTCCTATTTAAGGAGGCCTTCTCCCCTAATCATATCCAAATTAGGTACTCATAACCCTATCCACATTAATTGAATTCTAATTATGTTTAAATTAGGTATTCTCTACTCATTATATATACCTATTGAATACTTATGAAATAAAATAATCTCTCATATTTTCTTTCCCAAAATCTCTTTTTTCGTCCAAAATAGCCCAAAAATCGTCATAAATTCAACCTTCTTTTTCAAAGGCTATATCAACTTCGAATGGCTATAATTCCCAACTCCGGACTCCGTTTGACCTCTAAATGGTCTATTCTCCTTTGGAGGCTTATCCGAGGGAAGCTTCCGACCGATGACGTCATGCTATGGAGGGGCTTCTCTCTAGCATCCCGCTGTAGTTGTTGCGACGATTCGGGTGTGGAAACGCTGTCCCATCTTTTCTTTGATGAACATGCTGCAGCTCAGAGTTAGCTCTATGTCCGGATATACGGTGTCCCTCACCCACGGATCTTGCTACAGCAGATCTCCGGCGACAATAGGCTTCCGGGTGCCAATGCTCAGTTGATGGTGGCGGTGGCGGCGACGGTTTGGGTCACGTGGAAGAACATGAATAAATCCAGATATGAAGGTTGGGGTCTTTCGGTTTCGTAGAGGATTCGGGAGATTGATCGGCAGATTCGTAAGCGTTCGAGTAGGGATGCGCTGCGTCCTGGGCTTGTTACGCCGTGAGCGCCCGCGCTCCTCAGATCGATTCCCTTTTCCTCTGCGGTTTTGTTTCGTATACGTTTTGCTTCGGGTATACGGTTTGGTTTTTTCGGGTCCTTGTTTGTATTTTTGGGGCGCTCATTGGGGTTTTTTTTTTTTTCAACCAGGAGCTTTTGAGGACACCTAGTGGTTGTCCTGTTGTGTAATGTTTTTTTCCTTCTCTTTATCAATATATATATATATATACATCAAAATATATATATATATATATATATATATATATATATATATATATATATATATATATATATATATATATATATATATATATTTATCAATATATATATATATATATATATATATATATATATATATATATATATCAAAATATATATTGATAAATATATATATATATATATATATATATTTTTTGATATATATATATATATATATATATATATATATATATATATATATATATATATATATATATATATATATATATATATATATGCGTGATACAGTTAAACAAATTTATTGAAAAATAATATAAATTAGAATTTGTTATAAGTAAATATTGTTCCTTTGTTTCATAGGATCAAATCTATCCACTTAAAAAATAATAATTTATACAATTTTTAATAATTTAAAATATGTGTTTAGAGTGTCTTTGTTCTGGATACTCTTATTTTCTAAAACTAATGGAATAAGTTTAGTATATTAAATCTCAATAATGTCACCTCCATGGTAATCGAGTCAATGAGAACCGACAAAGAAAGGTTTTCTCTAAGGGCACCACCATTTTTGCTAGGGGGCAACTCTTACTTGGGGGCAGCCCAAGGAGGTGGAGATTTTGCTAGGGGGCAGCCCAACCCCCCAAACCCTTCATTCCTTTCCATAACCCATTCTACACTCTCTCCACCAAAAGAAAAAAAGAGAACTCTCCCTCTCCCTCTCCCTCTTCCAAAATCCTACTTTTTTCTTCTCCACCACTCCACTCCCAATTCCTCTACCAAGATTTCTTCAACAACATTCGTAGATTCTTAGAGATGACATGCAAGTCGAAGCAATCAGAATCTAGGTATGTTCTTCCCTAATTTTTTTTAAGAATTTTGTACATTCTATTCAAAACCCTAGAATATTTTTAATTCTCTAAAAAGTTTTGATAAATTAGGTTTAGAATCTCTTTATGGTTCATGAAAGAAATTTTCGAACACGACAAACCCACATTTTTTCTTCAAACCCTAACCCTAGAAGACAACAAATGAGCATCTCGTTTTGGCCATTCGATTGCAACAGTCGGGTTTGAATACATTAGGACTGCCAGGCCTGTGGCAGTCCTAATGTAATGAGATATAGGGGTGGAAATTGGGGGGGGGGGGAGGGTTAGTACTCTATGTTGCTCATATGGAGGGGGGTGGGTAATTGCATGATGCTCATATGCGGGGGGAGGGGGGGGGGTAACTGCATGTCCTATTTCTGTTTCTATTATTTAATAACTGTACGTTGTCCTGCAGTCCTCCGGCCACTAACCCTCGGACATTCTAAGTTGTCGAACCCTACAAACCCGGATCTCGTGACCGTCGGAGCAATTGGAGCTCTTCCTTCCAAAAACGTCTTGTGTGCTGGGTTGGTGAGGATGGTGAGTTACGTATTTGTAATTAGATTGAGATTTCCATATTTGTAGACTTAATTCACTTATACTTTCATTTACAGTCTCAAAAGGTGAAGGAATTGGCCCAGACACTCCGGAGAGGTTGCCAAAGTGACACTAGTGTCGCGGTCGCCAACGAGCTTGATCGCATCGACGACGTGGTCGAGTTCCCCTTCATGAATAATAGGGGGTCTCGTTCAAAGGCCCGACAAGATATGTAGTTGGATGTGGAATGATCATTAGTTGGATGTAATCTGGATATTTTTGTTGTTTGAAACTTGAAGGATATATTTGTTGTTTGAAAACTTAAGTTGTTGGGCAGACTTTTGAAGGATATGTAGTTGACACTTACGTTGTTTTTTTGAAGTTGGATAATTTGTCTAATATGTAGTTGTGATTTATGTTATTTTTTTGAAGTTGGATATTTTGTCTGATAATAGTTTCAAACTTAAACTCTCTGTCACAGAGAGTTTCAATTAGGACTGCCACCCCCTAACAGTCTTACACTTAAGTAGGACTGCCAGGGTGCTGCAGTCCAAATTGAAACTTGTTGTTACAGCAAGTTTCAATTAGTACTGCCAGCACCCTGACAGTCCTACATAAGTGTAGGACTGCCAGGGGGTGGCAGTCATATTTATAAAACTCTGTGATGAGCTCCTCAAACTGAAACTCTGTCACAGAGACTTATAAATAGGACTGCCAGCACCCTGACAGTCCTCATTTTGTATAGGACTGCTAGCACCCTGGCAATCCTCACTTTGTATAGGACTGCCAGGGGGGTGGCTGTCCTAATTGAAACTCTCTGTGATAGAGAGTTTCAAAAATCTCATCACAGAGACTTACAAATAGGACTGCCACCCCCTGGCAGTCCTAAATTACACGGAGAATGACCATTCTCCTACGTTTTAACATTGGGAATGGCCATTATCCGTGTAAATTAACACAGAGAATGGCATTCTCCGTATTTCTAACACGGGGAATGGCCATTCTCCGTGTTTCTAACACGGGGAATGGCCATTCTCCTGCGTTTTAACACTGGAATGACCATTCTCCGTGCTAAATTACACGGAGAATGACCATTCTCCGTGTAAATTAAGACGAAGAATGGCCATTCTCCATGTAATTTAGTACGGAGAATGGCCATTCTCCGTGTAAATTAAGACAGAGAATGTCATTCTCCGTGCTAAATTATACGGAGAATGTCATTCTCCGTGTTACTAACACAGAGAATGGCCATTCTCCGTGTAAAATAAAACAGAGAATGGTCACCCTCATGCGAAATTAACATTCTTCGTGTTCTAACACGGAGAATGGCAATTCTCCTGCATTTTATGGTCAGTTGAAACTTTGAAAGGCCATAACTTTTGACTGGGAGGTCGAAACGAGGTCCGGTTTGTCACAAAATGAGCGTATTTTCGAGGAGCCTGAGATTAACCGCTTCTCTGTTAGACGGCCTACCGAAATTTTAGAATCACAAAAAATGATGTTTGGACCTCCGTTTTAGTATTTTTGTCGTTTGTCTCGGTCTTTCCGAAATTTTCCGACGAGTTTTTGAAATTTTTTGAGGAGAAAACCTAGATTCGAAAGTGAGCAGCGTGTGGAAGAAAATGAAGTATCTTCACAGAGAGTTTTATACAAGACTGCCAACACTATGTCAGTCATTTATTAAGTAAGGACTGTCAGGGGCCTTGCAGTCCTAACTTAATGTAGGACTACAGAAAGTCTGGCAGTCCTACTTTACATTAGGACTGCCACAACCCTGGCAGTCCTAATGTTGTAAGCCACGAGTGTAGCAGCCGAACAACCACAACGATTTGTCGTGTTCTAGGGTTAGGGTTGTAAAAAATATGTGAGATCATGTTCGGAAAATTCATTCATGAACCCTAAAGTGATTCTAAACCTAATATTTATGTTTATGTTTTCTGATTTTGAGTATGAGTGGAAACTTTTTTTGGTAGCTGATCTTAGACAAATTTTGGAAAGAATTTGTGCCAAACATGATTGAGATAGGATAATTTTTTTGGAGATAATTCTCGGAAAGAAAGGAAAAAAATTTGGAAATTTTTTTGGATTAGGGTTTAATTCTATGACCTAGAAATGTTGGGAGAGAAGAAAAAAGTAGAGGGAGAGAAGAAAAGAGTTGAGGGAGAGAGAAAAAGAGTAGAGAGAGGGAGAGAGAAAAATTAGAAAAGTTATCTTTTATAACTAATGTTGGACTGCCCCTAAGTAAAAAAAAATTGATGACAAATTTGTATTATTTGTAAATATTTTTGGGCTGTCCCCAAATAAAATTGGTAGTGTCCTTAGAAAAAACCCAAAGAAAATAACGAAAAGGCCTGAATTTCGAAACGCGTCTAATAGAAAAAAGGGAAGATTTATGAAATGCCCAAAAACTAAAAAAGTTTTATGTAAAATCCACCGCTAAAAAAACTTTCATCGCGTGCCAAGAATTAGAGAAACTTATCCAAAGCGGGTTCCAAATGACCCTTTTGCCCTTCCTTTTAATTTATTGAAAACACCCACAAAACTGCTCTTAAAAAAACGTTTCAATACTCCATCTTCTTCCATACGCTGCTCACTTTCGAATCTAGGTTTTCTCCTCAAAAATCTTCAAAAACTCGTCGAAAAATTTCGGAAAGACCGGGACGAACGACAAAAGTGCTAAAACGGAGGTCCAAACATCATTTTTTTGCGAATCTAAAATTTCGGAAGGCCGTCTAACAATGAAGCTGTTACTTTCAGTCTCCTCGACGATACGCTCATTTTGCGACAAACGGGACCTCGTTTCGACCTCCCAGTCAAAAGTTATGGCCCTCCAAAGTTTCAGCTAACCATAAAATGCAGGAGAATGGCATTCTCCGTCTTAATTTACACGGAGAATGACCATTCTCCGTCTTAATTAGGACGGAGAATGACATTCTCCGTCTTAATTTACACGGAGAATGGTCATTCCAGTGTTAAAACGCAGGAGAATGACCATTCTCCGTGTTAGAAACACGGAGAATGCCATTCTCTGTGTTAAATGAAACGGAGAATGTCATTCTCCGTGTTAAATAAAACAGAGAATGACATTCTCCGTCCTAATTAAGACGGTGAATGGCCATTCTCCGTGCTAAATTAAACGGAGAATGACCATTCTCCGTCTTAATTAGGACGGAGAATGCCATTCTCCGTCTTAATTAGGACGGAGAATGCCATTCTCCGTGTAATTTATCACGGAGAATGGTCATTCTAGTGTTAAAACGCAGGAGAATGACCATTCTCCGTGTTAGAAACACGGAGAATGCCATTCTCCGTGTTAATTAGGACGGAGAATGCCATTCTCCGTCTTAAATAAAACGGAGAATGCCATTCTCCGTCCTAATTAAGACGGAGAATGACATTCTCGGTCCTAATTAAGACGGAAACGGAGAATGTCATTCTCCGTGTTAATTAGGACGGAGAATGGCATTCTCCGTCCTAATTAGGACGGAGAATGCCATTCTCCGTCCTAATTAAGACGGAGAATGACATTCTCCGTCCTAATTAAGACGGAGAATGGTCATTTCCAGTGTTAAAACGTGTAATTTAGTTTTTTTCAGGAATAAAGAGTTTCGTTCTTCTTTCAAAGCGATGATAATTCTTATGGAAAAGAAGAAGAAAGATCTTCTCTCCACAATTGAAGATCTGAGTTCAAATGTCTCCACGATGAAGATGATGATGATGGTGATGATGATGACGAGCGATGATCTGATTTCGACTGAAGAAAAACACACCGAACTACGAACGATCTTTGCGATCTCTGCTGAATATGAGAGCAATGGAATTCAGATTTTCCGTGAAGAAGAAGATGAAAATCGCAATCCAGATCTGAGTTTTTTGAATTCAAATACATATAGATGACCAATTCGCGCGGAGGGGTAGTTTCGGTATTATAAAAATAGCAGTTTCTAGCGGGTGGCATCTAAAAGGGAATCTTGGAATATTTAACGTGAAAATACTTAATTCTGGGTATTTTATAAAACTTATCCAGCGGGTGGACATTTCATAAAAGTCTACCCCGAAATTGGGTTTCTCAGCAATTTCCAGTAGAAAAAAGGTCTTAATAGACCAAAAATGTCCGACCGAGTACAGGTTAGGTCATGGTCGTTGTTGGCGGTAAAACGTACCAGTAGCCTTTCAATCATGGCCCTAATTGAGATCTTTATGGGATTTGCAAAAACCCACGAGTATGCTATTTCTATGCAAAAACACATATTCATTTGGCAATATCTGAAAAAGTCCATGAAAACCTGGCTGCTATTCTAAAATGGATAAACTAAGAGCGTGGCAATATCAAATCATGAAAGATTTGATTTGATCAAATCGAATTTACACTTTGACGTCCGCAATTACTCAAATACTCCCATCTCCATAAACAAGAAAAAAAAAAATCTTCTTTATTTTTAGGGAGAAAGTTTGGAGGAAAAAAAAAAAGCTTAATCTAAAACAAAGAAGAAGAAGAGTTCTTTGAGGTCTCCAACTCAGTAAGCCCGTCCATTGATGTTCCAATACGATTAGGGTTTTCTCTGTTCCCAGTTCTTTTACTGTTTTTTTTTCTTTTGAGAAATTTGGTCCTTCAGTTATGAAGGAGTGCATTTTAGTTGAGTCTGATGAAAAAGATTGGCTTTTGAACTGTTTATATACAAGAAATCTCTCTTTTTGTAAACAAGACCGTTTATTGTATTGAGAAATTTGGTTCTGTTTCATCGTGTTTACTTGGAAAGGATTGGTTTTAAGTTGAATATGATGAAAAAGATTGGATTTTGAACTGTTCTTGTACCAAAAAAAATCCCAATTTTTAGTTGAATTGATGATAAGCATTGGATTTTTAACTGTAACTTTTGATAAAAAAAAACTATCCCTTTCTTAACAATATAATTTCTTGGGAGAAATTTGGTTTTCTTTCACTATGTTTCCTTATGAAGTAGTGATTTTTTAGTTAAATTTGATTAAAAAGATTTTATCTTGAACTGTTTTGATACTAAAAGATGCCATTTTAGTTGAATTTGGTTCTCCCTCCCTCCCTCTCCCTGAGAGATTTGGTTCAGAATTCATTTTCTTTCTTTATTAAATAGTGGAGGTTTGGTTGGATATGGTGAAAAAGACTGGATATTGAATTGTTTTGATACAACAGTTCCAAACTTTAAGCAAGATTTTGTACATTATTTCGAGAAATTTTGTGTAATTTCATTATGTTTTTTGTAGAGGAAGGTTTTTAGTTGAATATACGAGAGAAAGATTGGATTTTAACTGCTTTGGTACACAAGAAATCACATTTTTTAAAAACATGGTTCAATAATTTGTTTTGAGAAATTTGTTTAATATCATTATATTTCCTTACAGGAAGAGGATTTTTTTGTTGCATATGATGAAAAAGATATGGCTTTTGAACTGTTTTATTGCTGAATGTCCGTGTACGGATTAAAATGTCCATTCTTTTTTTTTTTTTTTGCACAGAAAGCAAAAAGAGTAAGAAAATGTTAAAGATTGAGTTCTTTGAGATGCAATAGCCATTTATTTTCTGTGGCGGAATCTATTGTGTGCTAAATTGACCTTGGAAACATGGTTCCTTCGGGGCCTCCGGCACCGGCTGGAGGGGCCCAATCTGTCGCGAACTCGCTCCTCCGGTCAAACTCCGGATTGATGGCTGGTGGCCAATCCAACTCAATCCCTTCTCCGCAGCCCTTCTCGTCATTAGCTTCCCCTCAAACCCAGCTCAATAATGCTAACATGCCGAATGTGTCTTCCTTCATCAACCAGTCTGTCGGGAACATAATGAATCTCCAACAGTTACAACAATTCAGGTCCCCGGAGGCCGACCCACATGCCTTTGCAACGTCGATGAGTCGGCTCGTGACGGAGCCTTCTCGCCCCCAGCAGAACTTCCTGCATCAGCATTCGATTCCTCAGCAGCAGCAGCAACAGCAACAGCTTAGAGGTGGATTAGGCAATGTGGGTGTGTTAGGTCCTGGTGGCAATCAGAATGGGCTGACGCAACAGCAGTTGCAGTCTTTGCAGGGCCTTGGTTTAGTGAAAATGTCGCCACAACAGTTACAGGCTATGAGAAGTTTGGGTCCACTAAAGATGGAACATCAGCACTCTGATCCTTTGATGTTATTACGGCAGCAGCAGCTGTTGCAGATGGCAAGGCAGTCTCCTAATGCTGCAGTTCAGTTGAATCTTTTACAGCAACATCAAAGATTTTTACAGCAGCAGCAGCAACACCAGCAGCAACACCAGCACCTCATCAAGGGCCTTCCGCTGAGAAATCAGTTGCAGCAGCAACAGCAACAGCTTCAGCAGAATTTGGCTTTGAGATCTCAGATGAAACCGAACAATTATGAGCCTGGCACTTGTGCTAGGCGCTTGACACAGTATATGTATCACCAGCAGCATAGGCCTCAAGTAAAAATTTATTTTTTCTTATCACTAGTGATGCTTTTTATTGTTTCGTGTTCTTTCTCCACCAGTTTCACCTGCCTCTGGTAATGCAGGATAATAGTATCGAGTTTTGGAAAAAATTTGTTTCTGAATATTTTTCTCCAAATGCAAAGAAAACGTGGTGCGTTTCTCTCTACGGAGGCCGCCAAATGACTGGTGTTTTCCCACAGGTATGTTCCACTTATAAGGAAAACAGGTGAACCATTACACTGCAAGGTTTTGCTCTCATGTGGTGAAGCCATTTGTTGCATTCAGTATTGTTCTTGAAATAGTGATCTATTTAGAAATTGTAAACTAAAGACTATATATATACTTAAATTTTCAGGACGTGTGGCACTGTGAAATATGCAACCTAAGGCCTGGCCGTAGTTTTGGTACATGCTTCTGGTTTATTATAAGTTTTTCTCTTGCTGTTTAATATTGTTAAGTGTTGCTGTGCCTTGAAGGAAAAGGGTTAATCTTCTTGTTAATGTCTTTCCAGCAACAACTGCTGATTTTCTGCCAAGGTTATATCAAATTACATTTGCTAACGGTACTTTGGAGGAACTACTTTATGTTAATTTGCCACATGAGTCTCACACTGCCTTGGGCCAGATTGTTTTGGACTATCCTAAAGCAATTGAGGAAAGTGTATTTGAGCAATTGCGTGTTGTACATGAGGGCCATCTTCGTATTGTTTTTAATCCAGATCTAAAGGTACGTTTCTCTCTCTCTCTCTCTCTGTGAGTCTCTATTCAGATCAGCAATCTTTTGTTTCTCATTGTACCATATATTCATATATAATTAAGTTGTCCTTTTCGTAGATTTCTTCCTGGGAGTTCTGTGCTAGGCGTCATGAGGTGCTTATACCTCGAAGATCAATAGTACCACAGGTCCTGATTAAACCTTTTATTGTATAGCTAGGCTGCCTTTTGTAACTTCTGGTTTCATTCATAATATAGAGGGCTGAGAGTTGTTTGCTTCTTTTATTCAGCTCAGTCAACTTGGGGTTGTGGTACAAAAATATCAGAATGCTACTCAAAGCACACCATCTGGCTTATCTTATCAGGATTTGCAAAATAGTTGTAGTTCGTAAGTGTTTCCGTTGATTCTATAGTCTATCCTCTATATTTTTGCAAGTAATTGTAATTTTTACATTTCTTCAGTTTGCTACAGGCTCAAGTCGTGTATGTCTTTTATGATCAAGAAAGTGACAACATCGAGTATCTCCGTTATCACTAGTTACATTGATGTGCACCAAGTGCGCATCTAGGAATAAGTATTATTGTGAAATCTTTTGACGAAGTTGAAACGCTAAATTAAAATTTCTGGTAAGGCAATTTCAATTTTTAAACTTACATTGAAAACATATAAGTTTAATGATATTCCACTTTTAAATATAAGTATGTTTCCAGTTACATGTCTCCGCCGCATTTTAAAGTAACTCATATCACTTTCTTTCCCATTTGGATCTTGAATCAACCACCAGTAAGTACTTCTTTGATTAAAGTAAGCTACAAGGTTTCATGTACTAATATTTAAGGATATCATAAAGTGAATGGTTAAAGTTGTGTAACAAAAATTAACACAACAATTTGCCCATATTCTCCATAGCAATGGACCATTGATCTGATTTATGGTTATTACAACACCGGTTCTTCTTTTTAATAGTAAATGGATAAATGGCATAATTTTGGTTGCACTATATAAATATCAAAGGAATTAGTTCTAAAAGGTTGAAGGGGGATAAAACTAATCTAAATCAAGTCTTTGGCTGAAAACTTCGTCACCAGCTTAGAAAATTTTCTTAAAAATTTCCCAAGCCCTTGATACTCAGATTTTGTAAGCAGAAACTTCTAGGGGGGCATTTGGTTCAAGTTTTGGAGACTTGGGAATGGGTTTTGGATTCCTTACCCATGTTTGGTATGTCTAGGATTGGGAATTAGGGAGGAATAAGAGGGTTTCACATTCCCATCGTTGTGGGAAACTAAAATCCAAGGCCTCCCTTGGAATAGCTTTGCTTTTCTGGGAATGTTGTTTGAATGTTTTGTTTGGACTATAATATCCTCCTTTTACTTTCAAAATTCCAACTTCTATCCAAAACATATGAATTTATGTAATAGAAGCATTATGAAATTAATGAAAGGGTATTTATGGAAAACTAAACAAATTAAGATTCCTATTCCAGTCTGAACAAAACATTTGAATAGGAAAATTGAATTTTCCTGGCTACACGTTCCCAACCTAACCAAACATGGGTATGGGAATGTTGAATTCATTTTCCATGGAAAATGAATGAAAAGTGGATTTCTATGAATACAAAACCTTCATCCAAACACCCCTATAGATATTCTAACAAGGACCAAGATAAAAATATCTTCACTCAAATCTTCTAAGAAATCTTACCACTGTTGTTCTTTCGAAGTCAGAGAACTTGAGAGATGAATAATAAGCACCTGAATTTTTTGCTGACCTGATTGGGGTTTATTTCCCCTACTTGCTATTCTTCCTTGTTGAGTGAACTCCGATCTTAACTCAGGCATTCTTAATAGAATTGCTTCATTTATCTAGAAAGTAGTGTAAGGCTAGACAAGGTATACTTTGAAGTCTGAGCTACAGTAGAAATAGAACTGGCTTCCCTACTATCAAGTAAGTCATGCACAATGGTACAGATTTGACACATGGAAAAAATGTTTACTCTTGATTGATGCTTTCATGCTCAATGTTGATACCTATGCCCTGGACCAATGCTATGGCCGTAGATCAGATGAGGAAAAAGGGTTATCGTGTCAAGATCATGGGTATTGTGGTAGCCTTGGATCGTAAAGGTTGGAGATGAAGAACGAGGTGGGCAACTCAGGAGAGGTTTGTGACCGTGTATGTTTTTTTGCACCTATGCATGCAATAGCGTGAGGATGCTACGATAGACATGTCAACTTGCCACCTTGGATCACACGACGATGGAGGAAGCAAACTAGAGTTTGGTGGCAAACATGAAGTTACAAATGGAGGGAGAGAAGTGAAACAATCATATGGAGGTAGCAGCAAGCATCGTAGCAATAAAGGGTGATAGTTGAAGAATGGACTATATTGGGAAAAGGGAATAAATGAATTGATTTCATTAGGACTCTAGGCCAAACATATTATATAGAGATAAAGAAGTGTTGAAGACAAAAAAATGGACAATTGGATAATAGTTAGCCTTTGTGACATCACTAGAACTATCTAGAGATGAAAAAATATCCATATTGTTCTGAGTTTGGATGACAATCAAGTTTAGGACGGTAGAAACCGTAGAAACAACTGGGAGAGATAGTTGCGACCATCTTAGCGGTTGGAGATAGTTGAGGCAATCTTGGATGGATGGCCAAGATGGTGGGTAGAGAATGAGTTGCGTCGCTGTGAGAGTGAGTTCCCGTCTCTAGGGCATCATTACAGAGTCGTTTGCAACCTGCTTTGTCATGCTTCGGTTCCGCAAAACCAACAGTCGCCACTAGGCATGATGTCGTCTAAATTGTACTCTTACAAGGTAAGAAACAAACATGATCTATAAAACATCTCAGAAACAAAGTTATTACAGTGAAAATAAGCAAAATTTGATAAGCAAAGGGTATATGAAAACGATTCTTTTTATTGATAATTTGTAGCGGAATTTACAATGTCTCTTAGGACAAAAGAACAACTCGACAACAAACAATGGATCTTATTACAATAACAATGTTACATGACTTACAACTCATAAATACAAAAGATTTACAATGTTCCATACATTATGCCCTTTATAAAAAAAAATCTTCCAAAAGAAAATTTTCAAGTTGCCAAACGAGCTCCAAATGCCTCAGAATATCCAAGCGACTCCCGCACCTATGGAGGAGAGATCAACACATTGGGGAATGCACTGGTGAGCGGTCTCAACTCGACTCACATAAACCAACATACTAATTATGTGAACAAGTTAATTTATTATGTAATCTTTCTACTTTCTCTAGGGTCAGTTAACAGTTTCCTAAACAGATATATAAAGCATAAATATGTTACTGACAGTGAATCTTACCCAATGCCACCATCCTTCCCCCTGTCTGCCACCATCCTTCCCTGTCCTGAAAAACAAGGATTAACATATATATATATATATATATATATATATGTGTGTGTGTGTGTGTGTGTGTGTGTGTGCGTGCGCTGCAAACAAGGATTAGTGTTCATAGTATATATTAGTAACAAGTCTGTTCCTGTAAACAACTATTTAGGCTTGCAAACAGCTGTCAATAGCATGCAGCCTAACTATATGATGGTTACTAGTGACACACCATTTTGAACTATTCAAGGTAAGACGACGATACTTCCAGTGCAGGTAGCGAGTTCTACTAAAGGTCCTGAAATATCCGTACTTATACGTCAACACCAGTTATCCGTGTTCCTCTTAGGCCGAATAGGTTCCATTACCACGGATACTGTACGAGGAATTAAACCTTATGCAAAAGTTGTCAAATGACCATATGCATATGCAATTTAACTATTAAAATATAACATGCATGATAACATAAACTTGAAATAACTATGTAACACATACTCTTTTGTACTTTCAATCCTCGAACCATAACTCGTAATTCCATTCTTCCCAATCTAGGGATCTTCACGCTGGCGACTCAATGATCTCAAATATTTTTCCACAATTCTACTACTTTGTAAACAATACAATATTTCATATTTCTATACAACAAGTTAATAATAATAAGATTACTCTCTTTTACCTTGTTTTTTTTTTATTTTAGCATCAACAATATTATGGAATATAAAAACGAAGGATAAGAAGAGTTATTTTTATTAAAGTGGGAAGGTAAAGGAAGCAAGATCAAAACCACTCACCATTTGACGAATTGTTCTTCCGTCCTGATCGCATAGATTTCTGAATGATTTCTTCGCTAGAATTCAAGTCCAACTAGACCCTTCTAGCCAATAAATCAGCACAATGCACCGCGTGGAGCGGGACATTACATAGGTGGATGCGAGTAAGTTGGTGGCAGGAGAGCCTAAGTTGTGGCATTCTTTGGCAACCAGGATGTGTTGCAATTGAATGGGTCGAGTGGGGGCACAAAGAGAGTTACTGAATTTGCTGCTGATTGAGATATTGAATTGTAGGATTGAGATGCGGAGGGGACCAAAGAAACTTATGTGAGCCCGAGATGCCGTGCGAGCCTAAAAAGAGTACTGGCGAGTGGGCTAGTGGGGCCAAAGTTTGCACAAAAGAAGTAATTAGGTAATTATTTAGTGGCAAGTGGGCCAACAATTAGGAGAGCACAACATAAGATAATACATAAGAATCATTAACAGTGGTCCAAGAGGTATCTTAAAAGAGTAGACCACACAAAGAGTTAGGGTGGCTTTGCTTGCTGCTATATACAACTGGGTCAGCAGGAGGATGTGGATGGGTGACTTTCAGCCTACGTACTAACTATGTGGAGTAGAATAATGGGATGATTATTATTTATGAGAGAGTTACATATATATAGGAGAGGCTAACCCCTCTCAATATTGTTCTATCCGATGTGGAATTAAAGTCCAATACTGTTGGGCCATTGGTCATGGTCGAACCTGATTTTAATAATTGATCTAACCCTGTCTCGATATAAGGGCTACTTGGACGATTGCTGAGAACTGCTACCGTTCCGTTTAAGATCGAAGCCGTTTTGCCACATGAGTCTGTATTTCATATTCAATATAATTTTCATATTTTATTGAGTCTAGGAATACGATGTACACCAAGTCGTACTGGCAAACAGGCTATCCCAAAACGTTTTCAAATATCCTTTGTTTTGAAAATAGCCTATTTTACAAAAAGCTCCTGACTGTCTTTAAACTTTTCAAAAAGACCAAAAATCAATTTGCAAAAATCTCAAAAATCTAACTCCGAACCCCAGGAGAATTCGGCCCGAGTTCGGTTAGTCCCCGTTGAATTTTGAACTTGGTCATCCCGCAGTTACGGATGCAACGGCTATTTGCAGAGATTCTCTCAAAAAATTCGGTCCGAATTCTGTCTTTGGAAAAACTATAAATAAAGAAGAATTTTTCTCATTTCAACACATCTCTCTCTTCTCTTCTCTCTAAGCCTACTACGGTATTCCAAAGTGTTCTAAGCTCTTTCATTTTCAAATCCCAAGCCAGTTACAATCCTTTAGTCGATTTGCCAGTGCGGTACGGTCTAGAAGTTTCAGAGTGATTGTAATCAGAGGCTTGATTGAAGAAAGACACTTCACAATTGAAGTTGGTCGAGTACTTCGGATCAAAGCTCGCGTTGGAGAAGTTGCAAGGACTTCGGATGAAAACTTGCGGTATTTTTTCCATAGTAGATTCAACTGGAAGCTAGAGTTCTTCCGACTGGAATAGTCCTTACAAGAGGAAAACCAGTATACATCGTCGTGTTTGTGTTTGCGTTTGCTTTCTGATCTCTGTTTTTCATTTACATATTTGTGATATATATTCTGTAATTTTGTTGCTAACATTTTAAATAGCTAATTTTTCGTTGTCTACTCTATTCACCCCCGTCTAGAGTATAGCGTTTTACATTTCGTTCCTACAATTGGTATCAGAGCGGGTTATACAGGTAAAGCAAGGTAACACAACTATTATATTCTTATCTATACTGCTGTTACATAGATCACTTTATATCACACATGGCAACTATGAAATTCACAAGTGAATGCCAGGCCACAAACAGACTTCCATCGTTTGATGGTACAAATTACACATACTAGAAAACACGCATGAGTTTCTTCTTGAAATATCTAGATTTTGACTTATGGTCTATTGTGATTGATGGCTATAAAAAGCTTGCACGTATTCTTGTTGATGGAGAGTTGGTTGAGAAACCCCATGACAAGTATACTGAAGCTGAAAAGAAACATGTCAGTCTTGACGCACGTGCTATTAATGCTTTGTTTTGTGCCTTAGACATGACTGAATTTAACATGGTGTCTACATGCACAACATCAAATGAAGTGCGAAAACTTTTCGAAGTTACTCACGAAGGCACGACACAAGTCAATGAGTCAAAAATCAGCAGACTTACTCAGGAATATGAGGCGTTCAAGATGAAGCCAAATGAATTCGTTACTCAGATGTTTACAGGATTTCTGGATATTGTAAATCCTCTGTCTTCATTTGGCAAGGAATACAATAACCATGAGAAGATTCGCAAACTTCTACGAGCTCTCACGAAGAACTGGATTCCAAAGGCTACAACAATTATTAAAGGGAACGACCTCACTACTATGTCTCTTGAAACACTCATGGGTAAGCTACTCACTCACGAGCTGGAACTTCAAGACTTTGAAGAAGTTGCACCAAAGGAGAAGTCGATCGCCCTCAAAGCTTAACACAGAAGATCTGTCGAAGATGATTCCGACGACAGTGACTCTGACTCTGAAAATCAAGCTCTCCTAGTAAGAAAGTTCAAGAAGTTCATGAGATTCAACATAAGAACAAAAGAGCACAACAGCAGCAATAGCAACAATGAAGAAGATCCAATATGTTACGGTTGCAAGAAGAAATGACACATCAAGAAGGACTGTCCAACAACATCATCAACCAGAAAAAGCAACAAGTATGACAAGGATTACCTAAAGAAATCAACATCCAGAAGGTATGCCAACATAAGCATATGGCATGAAAGCGAAGCTAGCGACTCAGAAGATGAACAATCAGACGACGCTGCAAATGTATGTTTAATGGCATTTGATCAGGTAAACACTAACCCCCTATTTGATACATATGATGATTTTACCTTTAAACAATTAGATGAAGCCTTTAGTGACCTCTTAGGTGATTACAGAAAACTGCGTAGCAAATACCAAAACTCTAAGAAGGTACTCAAAGAGTACAAAGGTGAAATATGAAGACTTACCGGCCTACTAGCTGAGGTTAGAAGTAATGATAATTCTAGTGAGGTACGTGAGCTTTCTTCTGTTAAGTTGCAGTTACACGAGACCACAAGACTATCCGAAGAGAAAGACAAGACCATTACCAAATTAGAGGAAGACCTACTCAAAGAGAAGAAAAGTCTTCAGCAAGCACTAGTCAGAAACGATGCACTCACTGCTGACTACAATACATTGTATGACACTTCCAAAAAGTTGAAAATTAGGTTAGGAAAACAGCCTGAGGTTGCTGTCTCCTACCCTAACACGTGTCACTTATCGAAACACCGGAACACTGTCAAACCCAACGCTGTCAAACCAAACCCAAGCAAACTTTTGTCCAAGAAGACTAATAGGCATGCATTTTATTATCAATATCCAACTAGAGAACCAAGATCTACCAATCATGCACAACACACTGCATCTAACACTCAACATGCTAGATGTCATTATTGCGGCACCATTGGTCATATCTCTCCTGCATGTAGAGTTAGAAAGCTTGTTGATTTAAAGATATGTGCATGGATACCGAAGACTTAACATTTCAGGACCCTATAAGAAATGGGTACCAAAAGTTTCATCGGCAAATTCTTTTGTAGGAGGAACACCCAACGCATGCTAGAAGCAAGTGGATCATCGACAGCGGTTGCTCACGGCATATGACCAGTGAAGCTTCATTATTCACAACACTGCCGAAGAAGAAAGAAGGATACGTCTACTTCGGTAATAATCTTAAAGGGTATATAGTAGGTATCGACAATATTGGTAAGGCTCCCTATCCTGTGATTAATGATATCTACCTAGTAACCGAGTTAAAATATAACCTACTCAGCATAAGCCATTTAGCTGACCATGGTTATGGTATTAACTTTGTCAAAGACAAATGTACTATAGTTGATAGCTCAACTGGTAGTACTATCTTTGAAGGTATTAGAGAAGACAATATATATGTTATCTATTGGAAGAGGCTAACAAAGCAGGTAGATGCTTAATCGCCAAGAATAATGAGAGTCAATTATGACATATGAGACTCGGTCATGCAAATATGGACACAATTTCAAGACTATCCACAAAGAAGTTGGTACGAGGCTTACCGGATATCACTTTCAAGAAGGATACAGTATGTAGTGAATGTGAAAAGAATAAAGCTATCCGATCCACATTTAAGTCCAAGAATGCTGTAAGTACCACTAGACCTCTACAATTACTGCATATGGATTTATTTGGGCCTAGTAGAATTGCTAGCCTAGGTGGTAAGTTATATGTTTTCGTAATAGTAGATGATTTCTCTAGATACACGTGGGTATATTTTCCTGCACGCAAAAACGATGCATTATCTGAATTCGTCTCCTTTTGCAAGAAAGTTCAGAATGAAAAAGGATTCATGATCACTCGTATTCGAAGTGATCATGGCGGCGAATTTGAGAATGCAGAGTTTGAGCAATTTTGTGACACACGGTTATCTGCATGAGTTCTCTTGCCTAGGACTCCACAACAAAATGGAGTTGTGGAACGTAAGAACATGACTCTATCTGAAATGGTTAGAGTTATGTTAAACCAGTTTAGTCTACCTAAATACTTTTGGGCTGAAGCTGTCAATACAGCTTGTTATGTTCTCAATAAAGTTCTAATTCGACCTAAATCAAAGAAGACTCCCTATGAGTTATGGTTTGATAGGACACCATCTGTTTCTTATTTCAAAATCTTTGGTTGCAAATGCTTTATTCTTAATACTAAAGATAATTTGAAAAATTTTGACGAAAAGGTCGATGAAGGTATATTTTTAGGTTATGCGGCCAAAAGCAAAGGGTATCGAGTCTTCAACAAAAGGACCATGATTATCGAAGAGTCAATAAATGTTACCTTTGACGAACTGAATCAACTAACAATCGACGATGATGATGAAGACATCAGTACACCAAGTACAGCTCCTGCAGAACCTTCAAGCACGGCACCAGCTGTTCCTCCTGCTCCTCTTACTGCTCCACCTCCACTTGCACAGGACTACTCTATGTCTTATGAGGGTATTCACCAGCATCTTTCTGATTTGCAAGCGTTTATTACTGACACATCGAGGGAACGCGAGTTCCGAGATGCCAGTCGGTTTCAGGCTCTCGCAAATTCCTTTGCGGATCTGCGATTTGCTCAGACTGGTCATTCTGCCAGTTCTCTTTCCCGAGATCCAGCTGTATCTGGCTACCGCTATGAGGATAGGCGGTTCGTCACTTCTTTGAGCCCGGTAACGCTTATGATTGGTACCATGGTTCTAGTGCTACTCTACACCCTTCTGGAGCTGGCACTTCTGGAGCTGGACCATCTGGTCTTGGTGGCGTTGCTGGCGCTGATGATGATGACTGGGGATTTTTGATCTAGACGTTATGTACTTTGTCTAGTAGTTATCTAGTTAGACTTTATTTTGTCTAATGTATGCTTGGAAATGCTCCGACATTCCAAGATAGAACTTTATCTTTCTTTATTTTTTTAGCACTGAGACTTTTATTGCTGAGTTGATGTATTTGGAACATCTAGTTATTATTCTCTTATTAATATGCATTTCAGTGTGTATCGTACTATTCTCTCTTATACTGTGTATGCATTTTTTTTTTGCGTAGCACTATTTCTTTCAGTTTATGCTTCTTACATATAACTGCCTGTGAAATACATGTTATTCTGTCTATTTTTTGTATTTCTTCAATGTTTGTTTCTTATGCATGAATTGCGGGGGAGCTTCTCTCTTTGCAATTATTTTGCTAAGTGACAACGGAGGAGAAATAGGATCTAACATCTTATTGCAGGATACAAGAATTTTTTTTAATGAGGATACAATACCATACAAGCTGAACAAATACATTATAAGTTTGATTCTTTTTAAATCAAAAGATCGAGATGTTATATCGGTCAAGGTTTGTCAATTATCAAAATGGGGGAGATTGTTGGCCCATTAGTCATGGTCGAATCCGATTTTAATAATTGATCCAACCCTGTCTCGATATAAGGGCTACTTGGACGATTGTTGAGAACTGCTACCGTTCCGTTCAAGATTGAAGCCGTTTTGCCACATGAGTCTGTATTTCATATTCAATGTAATTTTTACATTTTATTGAGTCTAGGAATACGATGTACACCAAGTCGTACTGGCAAATAGGCTATCCCAAAACGTTTTTAAAATATCATTTGTTTTGAAAATAGCCCATTTTACAAAAGGCTCCTAATTATCTTTAAAATTTTCAAAAAGACCAAAAACCAATTTGCAAAAATCCCAAAAATCTAACTCTGGACCCCAGGAGAATTCGGCCCGAGTTCGGTCTGAATTCTGTCCGAGTTCGGTTAGTGCCCGTTGGATTTTGAACTTGGTCATCCCGCAGTTACGGATGCAACGACTATTTGTCGAGATTCTCTCAAAGAATTCTGTCCGAATTCTGTCTTTAGAAAAATTATAAATAGAGAAGAATTTTCCTCATTTCAACACACCTTTCTTCTCTTCTCTCTAAGCCTACTACGGTATTCCAAAGTGTTCTAAGCTCGTTCATTTTCAAATTCCAAGCCAATTACAATCCTCTAGTCGATTTGCTAGTGAGGTACGGTCTAGAAGTTTTAGAGTGATTGTAATCAGAGGCTTGATTGAAGAAAGACACTTCACAATTGAAGTTGGTCGAGTACTTTGGATCAAAGCTCGCGTTATAGAAGTTGCAAGGACTTCGGATGATAACTTGCGGTATTTTTCCATAGTAGATTCAACTGGAAGCTAAAGTTCTTACGACTGGAATAGTTCTCACAAGAGGAAAACCAGTATACATCGTCGTGTTTGCGTTTGCTTTCTGATCTCTGCTTTTTATTTACATACTTGTGATATATATTCTGTGATCTTGTTGTAACATTTTTAAATAGCTAATATTTCGCTGCCTACTCTATTCACCCCCCTCTAGAGTATAACGCTTTACATTTCATTCCTACAAATACAATTAATACTACTACTAATACTTAACATCCTCTCTTAAGCTGGAGCATAGATGTCAATCACGCACAACTTGTTACACGAAAATTGAACCTGAGGACCCAAAAGAGAATTCGTAAAGATATCGACTATCAGATCACCGGCCCTCACGTGGTGAAACTTTATCATCTCCTTTTTATACTCATGACAAACAAAGTGAATGTCGATTTCAATGTGCTGTCCTTTCATGAAATACAGGATTTGTAGCAGTATGGATAGCAGACTGGTTATCACACCACATATTTGCTGTTTTAGATCATGCTTCTTCTCCCAGTTCTTGTGGAAGATACTTCAGATATAACACATCTGTTGTGCCATTATCAATGGTTCGATATTCTACTTCCGAACTTGATTGTGCTATCATACTCTGTTTTTTGCCCTTCCACGATACCAAATTTTCGCCAATAAATATCGAGTAGCTAAATGTAGACCGTTTATCTGTCAGACTTGTACCCCAGTCAGCATCGGTAAAGCACTCAATACGAGTATGTCCATGATTCTCCATCCGAATTCTTTTTTTTTTTTGAATTCTGGACGAGATAGCACAAAATTTTGTGAAGTGTCTGCCAGTGTGGAATGTCACGCCCCGATTCGGGGAATCTTTCGTCCTCGCTTCGATTCGTACCGAATCGTTTGTCCTTGCTAAGGCGTGATGCCGTACAAGTCTGGTGTTGCACTTGTACAAGGCAAGAACGTGTACTATTATGTCATTTAGAAACATTTTGAAATCCAGCCACATTTCAGAAATATTGAGGACACAATATAGGAAGAAGTAACACTCATTTTATTAATAATTGTAGTCAGAATACAACTTTTCTCGATACTATTTGAAATACCTTTTCGGCTACATTGATTCATGAAAAGAAGTACAACTGATAGGCTGACATGAAATAACTTCTCGTTTCATACTTCATGTCCCTTTAGTACTTTGAAATGTAAGTAGCAATCTTTGAAAGCTCCGCAATACTTTGTGCGTCTTTAGGAAAAACAACTTGAAAGTAGTAGCAATTCAGAAAACCTTAGTTCGGTCGTGCGCCTGAGCCTTCTCCAGTACCTGTGGAGGAGGGGTCAGCACATTATAACAATGCGCTGGTGATCCCCGTTGGTCCACTCAGCTAAACTAACATTTTATTAATGACAAGCATTTTAAATCATGAGCTTATTAGGAACATGTAACATTTAGAGTAAATCACAATTAAGGCAACATGGAATTTCATGAAACCATGTTTACATTACCATTGGCCGAATCCAGCTTTCCTGCATAAGATACATGATAATAATAATATACTTACCGCCCCTGCATAAGACATTGATTAGCATACATCCTTACAACATGACCACTGGTGGTTGTGCACCATTTCGACGTTGCCATATAGGACTTCGTATGGTATGCGGTTGACCACTCACCAGGTTGCGAGCCCGAATGAAGGTTCCGATATCGTGCTACCAAAGCACTAATTCCCTCCTAGGCCGACTCGATACCACCGCCGCGGGTACCGTTCGAGGAAAATCCTTGTATACAAGTACATCTATGGTCATGCGAATGTGTGTCCGACTCGATAAACATTGTGTGCATAGAATATTGAAGTACTAGGCAACATGTTCATTCTCAACATTTCACATTCCATCATTTCAAGCATTAACTCATCTCATTTCAATGTTCATTTCATCGCAGCAATTAAATGTTCAAGAGACAAGCATCATTTCAATGTTCAATCTCTAGCTTCTTAGTGGTATTGACTTGTGGCATTAGCAACTTGATATCGATCAACGGATGTTGCAAGACAATTATTTAGTTGGCATGAAGGAATAGCGAGAGGGGCAAAACCACCACAAAGATCCACACTCACCAAATTAGAGAATCGCAGAGAGAGAGGAACACTTGCGCGCTTAGCCTTCCGTCACACGTCAGTCTGCAATGGCACCAAAAGTTTGGTTAATATTCCGTCTCATTATGTTTCCTTCTCTCAGAATTCTCAATAATGAATGCTATGCAAATCGTTGAAAACGGACAAGAATCAAATCATCGAAAATCATTCAGAAAAGCATCCATCAAAACCAAGCAGCAAAACCAGCAGCAAAACATCCAGAGAAAACTCTTGGACGCATTTCAAGAGAAACCAATCCATTAGTTGGAAAGCTTCATATGCATTTGTCCGTGATCGATTCGATACCGACGGTAAGTTTCCCCAATACTCAGTTCCGATCGAGTTAACCAAGCTACAAGCCTTACATAGTGAACCGCTAGGAGCGGGGCACTACATAATATACCACTAAGAAAAAGTTTCGTCTTCGAAACTTAAAGCAAAAGTCCTACCTCAAAATTATCAAACAACGAGGGGTATTTCACCCTCATCTTCTCTTCCAGTTCCCATGTCGACTCATCGACAGCATGGTTCCGCATAGCACGTTGACTAAAGACACTGTCCGATTCCGCAAAACTTTCTCCTTCCTGTCCAAAGCTCTTCAGTGTAGGATAAGTCAGCGCTCAGCTGCAACTGATCGAAGTTCACTACGTGACTTGGATCATGCACGTACTTCCACAGTTGGGACACATGGAAGACATCGTGCACATCAGCCAGAGCCGGAGGTAGTGCAAGTCGATATGCCACTGAGGCTACCTTCTCCAAAATCTCGAAGGGTCCAACGAATCTCGGGCTCAGCTTTCCTTTCATCCCAAACTGCATCACACCTCGCATGGGTGTGACCTTCAAGAAGACATAATCGTCCGCCGTGAATTCCAAAGGTCACCGATGTACATCCGCATAACTCTTCTGTCGACTTTGAGCAACTCTAAGCCTTTCTCGAATTAAGGGGACCCTCTCGACGGCCTGTTCCACAAGTTCTGGTTCGAGCACTTGCCGTTCGCCGACTTCATTCCAACATATCGGTGATCGACATTTCCGTCCATATAAGGCTTCGTACGGGGCCATCTGGATACTTGCCTGATAACTGTTGTTATAGGCAAATTCTGCCAATGCGAGATGTGCGTCCCAATTTGTCTTCAAATCGAGCACGCACAATCTCAACATATCTTTAAGAATCTGATTTACTCTTTTCGTCTGTCCATCAGTCTGCGGATGGTATGCCGAACCAAAATTCAACTTTGTGCCTAATGCTGAGTGCAGACTTATCCAAAATCGTGACAAGAACCGCCCTGTCTCTATCTGACACTATGGAAGCTGGCACCCCGTGTAATTGGACAATTTCATTCATGTAGATCTGAGCTAACCGTTCAACGCTCTATGTCACTTTTATTGGAATGAAATGAGCCGACTTGGTTAATCTATCCACGATCACCCAAATCACATTATTCCCCTTCTGAGTTCTTGGCAAGCCGACTATAAAGTCCATACAGATATTATCCTATTTCCACTGCGGGATAGCGAAATTTTGTAGTTCTCCGCCTGGCCGTTGGTGTTCGGCCTTCACACACTGACAAGCTAAGCATTGCGACACAAATAGAGCCACATCCTTCTAAATACCATGCCACCAAAATATTGTGCGCAAATCTTTGTACATTTTAGTGCTTCTCGGATGCAAGGAATACTTCGCGAAATGAGCCTCGGTCAGTATTTTCTTTCTGAGTTCCTCATCCTTAGGAACGCACAATCTTCCTTTGACACAAATAGTGTCATCTTCTACTGCAAAGTCGGTCGCCTTTCCTGCTAGAATCAACTCGCGTATCTTCTGCAGATACGGATCGTCCTTCTGAGCAGTTTTAATCCTTCCCTGGAGGCTCGGCTCAAGCTGCAACTAAGCCAACTGTACATTCTGTGTACGGATTCTGAATTCGATGTCCATCTCTTCAAGATCTCGTAGTACCTCCTTTGCTACTGCTAGTGTCCCAACGAATTTTTGACTCAAGGCATCAGCTACCACGTTTTCTTTACCAGGCGTGTAAGAAATTGTCAAGTCATAGTCCTTGATCAATTCTAACCAACGCCGCTGCCTTAAATTCAATTCTTTCTGTGTGTACTTCAGGCTTTTGTGATCCGTGAAGATCTCGCAGGACACCATAGAGATAGCGTCGCCACAATTTCAACGCAAACACAATCGCCGCTAGTTCTAAGTCATGAGTTGGATAATTCTTCTCATGCTGTTTAAGTTGTCTCGACGCATATGATATTGTCTTCCCACGTTGCATGAGAACAAATCCCAAACTAAGTTCCGATGCGTCACTGTAGATCTGAAATCCCTCGGAGCCTTCTGGAAGTGCTAAAATTGGAGTCGTGACGAGTCGCTGCTTGAGTTCGTGAAAACTACTCTCACAAACCTACGGTAGTAAAAGACGAAGCGATTCTTGAAAAGTCTTTCACAAACCTACGGTAGTACCTGGCTAAACGAAGGAAACTCCGTATCTCACTAGCTGATGCAGGCTGTTTCCAGTCTACAACTGCCTCAATCTTCTTTGGGTGACGTGCCCTAGGAACGACACGCTGTTCATCCAAAATTCGCATTTGCTCAGTTTTGCATACATCTGATTGTCTCGCAGCCTATGAAGTACTTCTCTCAAGTGTCCGGCATGAGTCTCCCTATCCTTTGAGTAGATCAAGATGTCATCGGTGAATACAACAACGAACTTGTCTAAGAACGGTCGAAATACTCTATTCATTAGAT
Organism: Iris pallida; assembly: GCA_029216955.1. Lineage (NCBI taxonomy): Eukaryota > Viridiplantae > Streptophyta > Magnoliopsida > Asparagales > Iridaceae > Iris > Iris pallida. The sequence continues at coordinate 76,434 of JANAVB010002852.1, forward strand.
CCATAAAGGCTGCTGGAGCATTAGTCAAACCGAATGGCATGACCAAAAACTCGGTGTCCATATCTCGTACGGAAAGCTGACTTAGGGACATCGTTGGGTCTGATCTTCAACTGGTGGTATCCTGAACGATGATCGATTTTAGAAAACACGGTCGCCCCTTGTAGCTGATCGAACAGATCATCTATCCTTGGCAAGGGATACTTGTTACGGATGGTTGCCTTATTTAGTTCTCTGTAATCGATGCATAGCCGCATCGTCCCATCCTTCTTCTTTACAAACAGCACCGGAGCTCCCCATGGCGATACACTTGGACGAATGTATCCACGATCTAGTAATTCTTGTAGCTGTACCTTTAGTTCCTTTAATTCAGCCGGAGCCATTCTGTATGGCGCCTTCGATATCAGGCGAGTATCCGGGAATGTATCAATTGTGAATTCAATTTCTCTATCCGGCGACATTCCAGGTATCTCATCCGGGAACACGTCGGGGAACTTTGCCACGATTTCGGTCTGATTCGAGCCTACAATCTTCATCCGAGTATCTTGAACAGAAGCGAGGTATCCTTCACACCCTGAGTACAGCATGTGCCTTGCTGTAACTGCCGATATTACCATTGGTCCTTGGAACGTCGAGCCGCACGAGTAAGAGAACTCCGTTTATCCGGGTAGACAAAACACAACTCTCTTATCCGCACAGTCGATTGTCGTATGACAGGCACTAAGCCAGTCCATTCCCAAGATGATATCGTACTCTTTGATGTCGAGTACAATTGCGTCTAGAGATAAGGTCTTGCCTCCAATTTTAATGTAGCCGTTCCTGCAAATCAAAGTTGCAGGCATATCTACTCCCGAAGGAGACACACAGAGCTGTCTTTAGTAGAGTCATACAAAATTTATTTTCTATTGCAAAATCAAATGAGATAAAGCAATGAGTAGCACCAGAATCGAATAGCACCCGGACAGGTATGCCTTTGTACAACAACATACCTGTTATTACATTCTCTGCGGTCTGGGCCTCTGTCTGAGTCAAGGCATAAACCCTTGCTTGTGCACCTTGTTGTTGATTCGGTGCATTCCCAGTTGGAGCTGGTAAGGCTAGTGGCGCTTGGCCACGATTCTGGTTGTTATGTTGGCCCATGTTCTGATTATTATTTTGACTACGAGGAGGATTCTGATTCCCTCCCCTGCCTCTACAGTCAACTGTCCTGTGACCTATACCTCCACATTTGAAACACCCAGCAGGCCAGCACGACAGTCTTCAGCTTTGTGCCCCCATCTGTTGCATTTATTGCAACGTGGCAACTGTTGCTGAGGTCCCCTGTTGTCCCCTGTGTTATGACGCTTAGGTGCGTCATTTCTCCCCGCAAACCAAGGTCGTTTCTGGTTACTGCCTTGGTAGTTCTGTGTTGTTCCACGACTAGCCGGTTGATGAAATCTCTCCATCTCGAGAGCTGTCTCATACGCCTCCCGGTACGACGTACACTTCCGACTTAGCACATCGTACTGCAGACCATCATTCAAGCCTTGCACGAATCTTCCTCGCTTCGCGTCATCATTCGGGACCATGTATCCAGCGAATGCAACTCTCTTCAAAAATTCGGTTTCATAATCGTCCACTGACATACTGCCCTGTTGGAGGGCTATGAATTCATTCTCTTTCTGTTAACGGACAACTGGTGGAATGAATTGGGCACTGAAAGCCTGCTTGAAGGTCTCCCAAGATATCTTCATATCCGGACTATTACTGCAAAGTGCCTGTCTCTGCGAAGTCTACCATTCCTGGGCATTGAGACGAAGTTGTACAGCAGTACACTCCACCCTCTTACTGTTATGTATATCCAACATTCGAAAGTAGCCCTCAAGTGTATTCAAGAAGTCCATAACTTCATCTGGCTCCGCTCTCCCATTAAACTCAGGCGGGTCGCAGCTTTTGAACTCTGAGAACTTGAAGCTCGTTCTCTTCCGTGTCGACGTTTCAGGTTTCTCTGCCGGCACTTCTACGGTCTCGGTTGCTGCGGCCTTTGCAGAAACATTGGGATCGACCGTCAGCTTGGTGACAATCTGAGACAGATTATCCACTTGCTTTTGTTGAGCATCCAGCTGCTCCTGAAACTGATATTGAAGCTGCTTTTGAAGCGCGCGATGTTGAGCTTCGCTCTGCTTCATCTGAGCATCCATTAGTTTCATCAGTTTCTCCATTGGGCCAGACGATGAATTCGTCTTCAAGCTATCACCTTTGGTCATTCTACAACAAAAATAATTCCATTAGCACTCATAAAATATTTATGGGCTTATTGTATGGAACATTATTTCATGCCAGTGCTATCGACACCATCAACCGAGAAAATTTGCATCAAGACTTCCTTTTTGGAAACATTTTCGAAATCCGAAGAATTGAAACCGAGCTCTGATACCAACTTGTCACGCCCCGATTCGGAGAATCTTTCGTCCTCGCTTCGATTCGCACCGAATCGTTCGTGCTCGCTAAGGCGTGATGCCGTACAAGTCTGGTGTTGCACTTGTACAAGACAAGAACGTGCACTATTATGTCATTTAGAAACATTTTGAAACCCAGCCACATTTCAAAAATATTAAGGACACAATATAGGAAGAATACTCATTTTATTGATAATTGTAGTCAGAATACAACTTTTCTCGATACTATTTGAAATGCCTCTTTGGCTACATTGATTCATGAAAAGAAGTACAACTGATAGGCTGCCATGAAATAACTTCTCGTTTCATACATCATGCCCCTTTAGTACTTTGAAATGTAAGTAGCAATCTTTGAAAGCTCCGCAATACTTTGTGGTCTAAGGAAAAACAACTTGAAAGTAGTAGCAATTCAGAAAGCCTTAGTTCGGTCGTGCGTCTGAGCCTTCTCCAGTACCTGTGGAGGAGGGGTCAGCACATTATAATAATGCGCTGGTGAGCCCCGTTGGTCCACTCAGCGAAACCAATATTTTATTAATGATAAGCATTTTAAATCATGAGCTTATTAGGAACATGCAACATTTATAGTAAATCACAATTAAGGCAACATGGAATTTCATGAAACCATGTTTACTTTACCATTGGCCGAATTCAGCTTTCCTGCATAAGATACAGGATAATAATAATATACTTGCCGCCCCTGCATAAGACATTGATTAGCATACATCCTTACAACATGACCGCTGGTGGTGTGCACCATTTCGACGTTGCCATATAGGACTTCGTATGGTATGCGGTTGACCACTCACCAGGTTGCGAGCCCGAATGAAGGTTCCGATACCGTGCTACTAAAGCACTAATTCCCTCCTAGGCCGACTCGATCCCACCGTCGCGGGTACCGTTCGAGGAAAATCCTTGTATACAAGTACGTCTATGGTCATGCGAATGTGTGTCCGACTCGATAAACATTTTGTGCATAGAATATTGAAGTACTAGGCAACATGTTCATTCTCAACATTTCACATTCCATCATTTCAAGCATTAACTCATCTCATTTCAATGTTCATTTCATCGCAGCAATTAAATGTTCAAGAGACAAGCATCATTTCAATGTTCAATGTTCAATCTCTAGCTTCTTAGTGGTATTGACTTGTGGCATTAGCAACTTGATATCGATCAACTGATGTTGCAAGACAATTATTTAGTTGGCATGAAGGAATAGCGAGATGGACAAAACCACCACAGAGATCCACACTCACCAAATTAGAGAATCGCAGAGAGAGAGAGGAACACTTGCGCACTTAGCCTTCCGTCACACGTCAGTCTGCAATGGTACCAAAAGTTTGGTTAATATTCCGTCTCATTATGTTCCCTTCTCTCGGAATTCTCAAGAATGAATGCTATGCAAATCGATGAAAACGGACAAGAATCAAATCATCGAAAATCATTCAGAAAAGCATCCATCAAAACTAAGCAGCAAAACCAGCAGCAAAACATCCAGAGAAAACTCTTGGACGCATTTCAAAAGAAACCAATCCATTAGTTGGAAAGGTTCATATGCATTTGTCCGTGATCGATTCGATGCCGACGGTAAGTTTTCCCAATACTCAGTTTCGACCGAGTTAACCAAGCCACAAGCCTTATATAGTGAACCGCTAGGAGCGGGACACTACATGGAACTCATGGAGAAGCCATAAATCTATTTGCGACACTTACGGACGAAGGAAATATCCGGACGAGTCATGACCGTCAAATTGAGTTTTCCAACCACTCGACAATACTGATCTGGATTGGTCATTAGGACCCCCTCGTCTGGGAGTAACTTTGCCCCTGGATCTATGGATATGGTTGCTTCCTTGGCTTGTATCATTCCTACATCATTTAGTATGTCCAACATATACTTACTCTGAGACATTACAATGTTCCGCTTACCCTGTGTGACTTCAATGCCCAAGAAGTACTTCAACGGTCCTATATTCTTGGTCTGAAATTGTTCTCCCAGAAACTTTTTTAGTCCTGCAATACCTTGGCAGTCGTCTCCTGTGATCACAATGTTGTCAACATAGACACCAAGTAGTACCCTTCCAGCTGATGTCTGTTGGTAGAATACCGAATGATCATTCTTTGATTGGCACATGCCAAACTGAGTAACAATATGTAAATCGACCAAACCATGCACGAGGTGATTGTTTGAGACCGTAGAGGGCCTTCAGCAAATGACACACTTTATCCTCCCTTGCAACGAACCCGGGAGGTGGTACCACATACACTTCTTCTTCAATCCCCGTGGAGAAATGCATTCTTGATATCCAGCTGAAGCAATGGCCAGTCATAGCGAACAGCTAAGGCCAAGAGTACGCGCACAGATGTCATCCTGGCAACTGGAGATAAGGTCTAAAATAATCCTCACCATAGGTTTGATGATATCCTTTAGCCACCAGACGAGCCTTTAGGCGATCAATTGTGCCATCCGGTTTTACCTTGATCGTGAACACCCATTTGTAACCTACTGCCTACTTACCGGTAGGCAAATCTACTAAGTCCCAAGTATGGTTCTCCCGGAGCGCTTTCATCTCCTCTTCTATAGTAGCACGCTAACTGGGATGTTTGAGACCCTCCTCAGCAGTATTGGAAATCTGAATCCCATCAATAGGAGCTATCAAGGACTGATTGTGGCTCGCGATCCCTTTGTAGTTTGTAACATACAAGGGATGATCACGACAGGCACGACGAGGTCGAGCTGGTGGAACAGGCGGAGGCGAACTAGTAGAGCTAGAGGAGGATGATGGCTCTGTGTCCGTCGACACTATCTGCGATGATCGTTCGGGCGACGTCGGTACTGACTGACTGATCCGGTGTTTGCGGACCGTTGGACTAGGATACTGGCTCGGTAGGGGAGGGCACCCTTACAGGGGGCTGATGTGTTTGAACATGAAACAACAACAATATATATATATATATATATATATATATATATATATATATATATATATACGCCGAGGTATGGAGCTTGGTTGGGCTAGGATGGCCAGAGTTCGTCTTGCAGCATCAGTCTGGCACGTCTGGAGGGAGCGTAACAGACGTATATTTGAGGGGCTGATTACCCCTCCCGTTGGACTTCTAAATAATTTAGAATTCGATGTATCTGTAATGGCCCCTTAACCGGGGTGGGAGAGATGTGAGATTGTGTACTGTAATACTTTTACTGGGTTCTGCGTGGAATAAAATTTACCCTTATTCCAAATATATATATATATATATATATATATATATCCTCTTCTGCGTAAACTTGGGGAACTAGATTTGTAGTTTGTGGAAGTAGAGGAACTCGGTTTCAACGAAGGTAACATTCCGAGAGAAAAAATACATCTTCAAGGTAGGAAAAAAATATCGATACCCTTTCTGATCTTTATGATACCCAAGGAAAACACATTGGATTGTCTTAGGATCTAATTTAGAAAGAGTCGGTCCAGTATCCCCAACATAGCAAACGCAACCAAAATTTTTGAGATGTAGAGGAAACGACTCTCGTTCGGAATATAACCGAGGAAAATGGAGTAGTACCATTGAAAATTGACGATGGCATGCGATTAATAAGATAGCAAGCTGTAAGTACCACATCCGATCAAAAAATTTGGGGAGTACGTGCTTGAAACATAAGAGCACGCATTGTTTCCAAGAGATGACGATTCTTGTGCTCGGCCACACCATTCTGTTGTGGTGTGTAAGGACAAGAAGTTTGGTGGATTATGTCATTGCGGGACAGATGAATATTGAACTAACTCACGAGATAGATAATCACGACCATTGTCACTTCAAAAGCATTTAATCGGAACACCGAATTGTGGCCTTACTTCTGCAAAAAATTGTACCAAATTTCAAATAATTCAGAGAAATTTTTCATCAGATGAACAAAAATGACACGTTAGTAGTCATCAACAAATGTAACAAAGTACTTGAAACCCATCATTGATTCAACTTGATAAGGTCCCCATACATCAGAATGCAGCTACTCGAAAGGAGCGGATGCAATTTTATTATGACTCACCCGATAGGGAACCGGTGATGCTTAGCCAACAACACGACTCACAATGAAAGAAGCAGGAACATCTAAAGATGGGTATATTTTCTGCAAAGTTTGGATTGATGGATGGCCTAACTGACAATGTAACTCGAAAGGATTAATTTTTACGTCAGCACAAACAACAGAAGAATGTACGTCAAACAGGTACAAGTCTCCATCCATATGCCCCTACCAACAGTTTTTCTAGTCTTTAGGTTCTGAAAAACACAACCATCACGAAAAATGTTACCGAGTAATGCATGTCGCGAGTAATCTGACTAAATGAAAGTAAACTGAACAGGTTTTCAGGTATATGTAATACGAAATTGAGTGATAGTCCGAAAGAAAACATGCACTTCCACGTCCATGGATTGTTAGTGAACCACTATTGGCAGCAGTAATATCGAAAACACGTCCCATCGATACATAATTGCGAATCATCCCTGCTTTGCCAGTTATGCGAGCAGACGCACCAGAGACAATCATCCACTGCTTCGACTTCACCATACATGCTGCTGAGTACCCAGCTGTGGATCCAGATGTGGATGCTTCCCTACGACATTAAGCTTGAAAGTCAAAAAATCTGTATATGACTCTGCAGTCATCTGAACAGATCGAACGCCATCATCAGGGACATCTGATATAACATTGGCGGCATGAGCTTTAGAATACTGCCACTGGAAATGGCCTTGCAGACCACAATTGAAGCAAGTGTGCGGTCTACTCCCATCACGACCGCAATTGTCTCGTCCACTATCACAACCAGTATTATGGCCATTACGTTGTCCACCACGACCGCCATGACTACCACGAAATTCAACAAGAGCAGCACCAAGAGCAGATTGATAAGGAGTATCATCGGAGTACCCTCAACGACTTTCGCTATCCGTAGGACACAAAAGTGAGCTTTCATTAGAGATGGAACATCAGATCCAACAATGATCTGATAGCGAGCAGAATCCGCATCAGGACGGAGAGAGGCAAGATATGCCATGACATAAAGCTGCTCACGTTGAGCCCTCGCTTCATTGATATCCATCGTTAGAGGTAATACGCGGTCGATTTCATCAGTCATAGTTTTAAAGGACCGAAAGTGGTTCTTATGAAATTTGTCTCCCTGATATGCACGGTAGACGCCAACGACTGAGTCGTAGATACGAGACGAATCACGTTCCTAGCAAACGCCTTCGCCAGAACCTCCCATATCTCCTTTAAACGGATTCGTATTCTGAACCATGTCTCCCCCCGATGGTTCTATTGAATTCATCAACTGTGTAAACAGTCGACTGTCATCTGTCTCTTACTGCTCATTTATGGGATCAGTCTCTACTGGAGGGGTTGTCAGTCAAATGTTTGGACAATCGTATTCCCCGAACTCGACCTTCTTTAACCATGGCGAGTAGCCCTCTGGTCTGTCCAACCGTTGATCGACAAGTCGAATCGATGAAATCGTTATGCCAGTGTCCGTTGGTCCCGCCATTGTGTTTCCGACACTATTGCTTGTAGCACTGCTATTCGCTTCCTCAGTGTTCCTGATTCGATCGTCGATTTGATCTGTCCAACTTGATAATCACATCAACTCTGCCAATATGCTAGAAACGTGGACAGAACCTGAACGCACATTAGAAGCAGATATTGAACGTGGATCGCACAAGCCAGGGCAGAGATGCAACCCAGGTTACCCTCTGGTAGATCCTGATGTGAAGATCGAATAAGGACATAAACAAAGATTCACACAAAACAAGTAACTTGTCTGCTTTTTGTTAATTCCTAAAGTTGATGTTGAGAGTCGGAGGTTCCAGCAAACAAACCATTGTTTACCCTATGAGGGTTCCAATTTTTTTTTGGGATATGGAAAGACGGTCATGATTTGGGGTAGGTGGCGGCTGGATTTGGGTTAGGATTTATGGACATCTTTAGTGTAGGATAGAGGGAGGACAAAGGGGGGGGGGGGGCTGGCAGGGTTGGGACGGCTGTAGGGGGGAGGCGGGGGTAGCGGCTGCAACAACAGCAGCAGGGGGGAGGGGGGAACGGCTATAGGGGGCGGAGGGGTGGGGGTGGGGGGCGGAGCGGCGGCAGGTAGCAGGGGGGAGGGGGGGGGGGATT
>JANAVB010002853.1:0-50338 GCA_029216955.1 Iris pallida
CACATCTCTTGTTGATCAACCCTGCCCATCGACTACACACATTTCCTTATATCCTACTTGTCTCTCAAGATTAACCCAACACTTAGCCATTCCTTATAGTTCATGCGCAAGTGAAAAAAATACATACACAGCTCAATAATACACAGCTCAACAAGTAACCTATATGTGAACAACTGAGAGCGTTTAACCACCTCCACGAAATATATGGAAACATACACGAAACGAACGGAAGACAAAAACTCTCCATCATCGGGGAAGAGAGACGACTGACGAGGGAGGCTCGGGTCCAGGTCTTCCCACGCCGAGCAGTCGTCGACATTGACAGGAATGAGCGGCTAGACGGGCACGGGCTGGTGTGCCGGGACTGCCGACGCTCGGAGGTTCTTCGACTCGAGCAGTTGCACTGGGCCGTCGTCGATAAACCGTCGGAACTGCTATGCTCAAGTCGACGGCGACGAGAGTCTCCTCCCGCGGTAGGAGCTGGGATGATCGGCATGGGTTGCTACTATAGGCCTTGGCGTAGAGGGAGGGTCGCTGGCCATACGGCTACGTCGGCGCTGCGCACGGTGACGATCGACGAGAGGTGGGGATGCGCTGGTGATGAAACTGGGTATAGGCGGCTAGGGTTTTTCTAGTGGGAGAGGAAGAGAATGGAGAGTTATATATCGGGGAAGCTAGAGTTTTCAAACGTTGGGGAGAGAAGGCTCAGTCGAGATGGCGCCCAATTGGCCGATGGCAAGGGCAGGCTGATGCATGGCATGCCCGTTCCTCGCAGGGAAGGACAGTACGCGCGAGTAAGGAAAATTTTCTAATTTGTTTTACTTGCTGTGTGGCTAGTGCATGGAGTTGGATTAATTTTCTAATTTGTTTTACTTACTGTGTGGCTAGTGCATGGAGTTGGATTATAGGGTCGGGTTTTAGGTTTCTGGAGTGGATCCGCTTACCCGTTTCCAAGTGAGGGTGTAGTGTAGTTGCATGCTTTAATTGGGCCGGGGGGCCGACTGAATGACGAAGGAAAAAGAGCTATGGACTTGGGGGTTGGGTTCGATTGTGGATTAAAAGAAAGGAATTTTAATTGTATACCAAGCCTACCATATATATAATGCAAAAAATTTATCTCAAAAAAAAATCAGCAACTATGCTAAAAAATTTCTTCAACAATTAAGTATCACCACATATCCAGTTAATTAAACAAATTTTATTTGGAAATAATACTAAGGATATTAGTGGTACTTAAACTAGACTTTAACTATATGCATAGCAAACTTCGAAATTCTGAATTGGTAGCAAAACATGTATTTATAAAATAATTATAATGTATAATTTAAAATAAAAGAGATAATGAACACGAAGACCAATATATATGGTAGTCTTGGTATACAATTAGGTAGGTGCATGTAAGCTAAAAACAAGAAGACCAATATAACAGATAATGAAAGTAAGGTACGTGCATGTAAGCTAAAAACAAGATAAAGTAAAACTAGAAACAAGATAAGTAAAGCTAGACACAGGATAAAACAATTATGAATATAACAATACGAGAAAAAAGGAACAACATAGAAGTACAGAACATGCATATAAAATATATTGTACAAGTTGGCAAGGTATACTTGCATGTCTCCTACAACATTGCAAACTGCTGTCCTACTCCAAGATCCTCGCTCAATCTGTCACGTACACCTATCATCAGGGGTGGATCCAGAAACTATAACTGGGATGGCTACCAAAAATTTGGGTGGGCTGAATGTAGATAAATCCATAGAAAAAACCAAAAAAAAAATATATGGAAAAATAATATTTTTTTTGGGGTGGGCTCCAGCCCACCCCAAGTGACCCTTGGATCCGCCCCTGCCTATCATAATAAAGCTACTATTAATTACATGCTTACGTCATACCTTACACGGACTTACCATATATATGCCCAATATATATATGACACTAATCATATTAACTAGTCAACTCAATCTAACATATATAACATTAATTTTATTTAATAAAATAATATTTTTATACAGTAAAAATATTATAATTAATTCGGGTCTGTTCTGGATAAATTTACGTAGAACGGACGCCCCGACCAAACTGTAACAAATTGTGTGGGTGGCCAATTGGACATGAAAATAGACACAGAGATCTTTCATTAGTTTTGGTTTTACGAAAATATAAGGTCGAAAAGTAAAAAACTCTAGATGCAAAATAGCGTACCTACTATGACAAATTCAGCACAAGCGCGATCGACTTCGGGTGCCTTTCGCATATTGTATCGACCAAATTAGGGGCTGAGGCTTCTCGAAAAGGTGCTAGGTGTTAGGGGTGTGTTCTAGGGTCTATATGAAGGTGGTAGGAGGGTTGAAAGAAGATGGGGTGATGAGTTTCTGTTGGGTAGAAAAATATGTAAGAAAATATGGGAAGGGAAACTTGTGCGCTCGATTTCTGGAGAGAATAGGGATATAGGGGCTGGCCAAACTTATTAAAATATAAGGATTTAATATTTTAAGGGTTGGGATTTGAAAGGACTTTGTTTGGTAGGCTATCTCGTAGGATTTAAATCGAGTCCAAAATAGAAAAGTTGTTATGGAGTTGGTTTAAATTAGGTTTGAATTAATGTGGATGTACATTAATTCATATAAATTGATCTAAAATATGTCTAATAGGTTATGGTACCCTAGGATAGGCTCCATGGGTCCTCAGTTGGACTAGTTTTGTGTTGGTATAATTTTTGTGATCGATTTGAGTCCAATATATCTATAGTTTTGACTTGTGTGCCACTTAAAAATAAATAGCACATAGGAACCCAATTGAGCGGCACACCATTGGCATGTGTGTAGTAGGCTAAAAATAGGTCAAAACTATATATTAGGTCAAAAAGTTTGGATCGGATTTGGACCTTAAATCGGAGTTGGAAAAATACCTCGAAATTACGGAAAGGATAAAATAACTATTTTGACACCCAAAGTTGTGCAAGAAATATGTAGTACAAGGGAACATATTTGTGTGCGACATGATCCATAAAAATGAAGGTAGACTCATCTAGAACACGAATATGGAACTTATTTCGAGGAACTGGTCAATATTGTGCTTCAAAAAATAAATCTACGAGAAAGCGCCTATAGAACCATAATTAAAAATAAAATATGGTTTAATATATAAAAATTATATAAAATAAATAAATAAATTCCCAAAAAATCTGGGTGCTTATAATGAGTGCTGGATAGCTGATACTTCTTTTAGGAGTGATTGCTAGAAGCTAACTAGAGGTTCAGTAATAATGATATAAGTTGTATGCGTATGATAAAATGATACGATACTAGATTTTCAGTTGCGGTTGGAGAAAATTTTGGGCAGCCATACCATAGAGATAGAATATTAGTTATGATTGTGGTATAACTTAACATTTGAAAATAAAGAGCATAGTTCTTGGGTCTAGATTAGGTATGCTTGACAATCAGTTGGTAGTAGTAAATACAAGGGAGTGACTCAAGGATATATATATCTAATGATAAGGATTAATACATGTATATAAGATAGGATAGTGAGACATTGATCATTACATATATAGAGGGTGAGTATTCATAGACCTAACGGTTCCCAGATTAAATATGGTAGACTACTTATGATGGATGACCAAAATCATCAATATAGGACATAGATAGTCAGAGGAGGGAATACTAAAGGTGAACCGAACTAGAGGACCCTCTGGCTGGAGTAAATAGAGGCAAATGACATCAAAAATAATAATTTCGAGGACTTATTGATCTTGGAAATAAAATGAGAGTAGGTTTCCTTAAAGAGATTGATAAACTATGTCAAAGCTTTAAGTATGTGGAGCAAATTTGGAAAAGATAATTGCATGATAGAATGGAAAAAAAAGGCTATAAGAGTTATAGGTTGACTATTTGGGTTAAAGATTAAGTTAATCGTATTCTTAAGAACCATTTATTATACCATGAAAACCATGATAGATGGACAGTACACTAGTGGAATTAGGTGTACAACTTTTTGGGTGATTGATCCTCCGAAACCTAGGATTGATTTCATGACCAGAACTTGTAGTTTGCTTGCTTGAGGAGATTATATATCTCATCCTCGCAATCGCAGTCTTGTGATTTTGCAAACAACCAATCGAACTAATTATGTAATTAAGTAAATTCTTTTTGCTATATTTTGAAAACCAGCCCTTTAATTAAAAATCTCTTCTTATGTTTAAGGTTGTTAGTAATATAGATTACATGTTCCTTCATCTTTTATTTCCAATAACCTAGGCACCATAAATTGAATCTCCTTATGCCCATTTAACCGTGCCTTACCTTCTAATTCAACCCTGTGAAACTGCTCCTTGGACTACTACAATTTTTTTGTCTTGGTCTACAAATGTTTCTTTCTGTGATCTTCTCGACATTTTTCTTTTCGTCATACATGATCGGATCCCTCAAATACCGCCTCTTGTCCAATCATACTCAACCAAGTCATTCCCTATTGTCTTATTAAAAGTGACCTATATATGAGAAATTTAGATTTGGTAATGAATCCCCCAGACTAATAGCACCGTGGTATTACCTAGGCTCCCTTTGATAGTTGCGACTGTGGTCAGAAGTGCCCGTCCCTTTTTAAATATTCTTAGAGACAGACCTTTCCATGAACCTTGAAAATGGTCCATGACTACACTTCCACTATCAACATGATTTCTATAAGTTGGGTAGTGTCTTAAATAAGTGCATCCTACTTATTAGAATTGATATCAAACTAGGAGCCCATTAATAACCGTGTCCCACATCCTTTCGAGAAAACCCGGTACGACTAGTCATAATTGCTTTCTTCTATAGTAAACTCTTTTCCCATGTCTCACTAGCTTATTTTAATTTCGATGACAAAACTTTTATAAGTTGGGTAGAAAACCACCAAAATTTTCAACTTTTATTTTTGACTTGAATAATATTTTTCGTGGATATTTTTATATTTAAAAAAATAGTTTTATGATATAAATAACCTTAGTCATGGTTGAGATTGGTTATTGTAACACCCAGTTTTCTGAAATTAAGATATTTTTGAAAATTTATTATTTTTTATTATTTATTAATGGTATTTTAGACATGATATGATTTTTGGTGATTTTTAGTTATTTAAAACTATTTTCTAAGTCACGACTTATGACTTTGTGACTTTACTAGTATAACCCTAGTGTAAACCCTAGAGATTTCATAACCTAGAGACTAACCATGATCATGTGAGCCTAGCCATAGGTTTAGAACATCAAATTAGGGCTTTTTAGCCTAAAGGGTATTTTGGTAATTTTCTAGGATTTATTTGGAATTATTTGTATTTATGTGTTTTTATTATTGTCTAATTATTGATTAGTGTCATGTTAGTCCCTAACCTAGTTTAGCCTAATCTAGGGGTTAGCAACTAACCTAGAAGACTAATGTTAGATATTAGCTTTATGTATAAATATCTAGTTAGATAAATATCTAGATATTTTACTTTTTAGATATTTTAGAACCTAAATATCTAACCCCTTAGTCAAAGACTTAGGGGCTAAGTTTGCAAGGTGGTAGGACACTCTCCCCTACCCCCATGGCAGCCAAACACTACCCCCCTTCCTATATAACCCCATCACACTCATTCATGATCATTTTACATGAATTAAAAACCTAGAAATTCCCATTCCCTCACAAAACCATAACTTGATCATTTTTGATCCAAATTGGGTCTAGTCTTTTGCATTGGACTCCCCTACACTAGAAGATACTAGTTAGGACTTGCTAGCAAGGATTTATGAGCTTTGGGCATCACCAAGTTGAATGACACACACCCCCTCTTTATTGATTTTTCCTTGGAATTGCACAAATAGGTAAATGCCCTAAAACCTAGTTAATATTCTATTTTTTCATCATAAATGCATGCATATAGGACTACCATAACTGTGGGTCAAGTTTGGTGAAAATTAGAGTTGGTTTGGTGTCCGTATCGGACACGTATCCTAGGCTATAAACCCTTGTTTGATGAAATGCCACAAAGGATTGGTTTTTGTGTTTTTCCAAAACAAATTACATTTTTGTATAGCCCTAGACTTGTAGGTTACAACCCAAGTGGACTGAGCACGTTTTCGTGCTGTGTTCGTGTCCAAAATGGACACGAACCCACTGCACGAGCACACGCGTGCATGCCCTGCTACCACACCCTTCGTGCTCACTGCACAGAGCACGTGGACACGCCAAAATTGGTGGACACGAGGGGGCAATGTCTGCGAACATGCCCCCAAAATCTCACAACTTCTCGTGTCGTGTCGAGTGAGAAATCTCACTCGCACTGGACACGCACTGCTGTGCACGCGCACGTTTCAGTCGAAAATTCGACTTAGACACGGCCTTCGTGTCGCGTGGACACGAGTCGAGGACACCTCGTGGTGACACGATCGTCTAGCCCTTCAAGTGGCGAACAGGAGGACACGACCACGAGATGTGTCGTGTCCTGTGTCACGAGCACGAGACGTGCAACCGCGTGCACGACGCGGTCTGAACGTGTGTATCAGTCGTGTTTTTCACGACTGATACGGGTTTCATATCGTGTCCAGGAGTGTCGTGGACGCGTGTCAGTGTGTGGATCGTGTAGCCCTATGTGTGGGCTACACGTGTGCATGACCACGAGACGTGTCGTGTCTCGTGGTGTGTCCACGAGCGTGAGGAACGCGTGCACGATGCTGTGTACGCGTGTGCGTATCAGGATTTACCCGATTGGGTTTTTGAGTGATTGGAGACATTATTTCGTGTCGTGGTGTCGTGTCAGGCCCCCTAGACACTAGAGGACACTTGGGCCATCACTTACCAACCTTTAGGTTCGAGCCTTAGCTCGGTTTTGTATGCGTATTTGGGTTTACCTGTTTTCGAATACATAGTGCTATTATTTCCAGATTTTGGGATTTTTCCCAGTTTTTTCAAATGAATTTCAAATCGGTTTTTATTATGATTTATGCATGTATATGTGTATTTCAGTATATGTATAGATATTATATGTGTATGTGAGTGTGTAGGTAAGATTTTAGGATGTATACATGTATATACATGTGTATATACATGTATGTATATATGTAGGTTTGTGGGTGTTTTGTGTGTGTGTGTGGGGAGCCAATTTCCTGTTCCAGGAAAACTGGAACATCCCTCCCCCCTTTCCTGTGTCATCTAAGTCCCTCTCTCTCACTATTTTCTCCTTCACTCTCTCTCTAATTCTCTCTTTCACTCTCTCACATCTCTCTCTCTCTATTTCCCTCTATATATATATATATATATATATGTTATATATATATATATGTTATATTATATACAACTATATATATTGGTATATATATAGTTGAGGGTATACATTTATGGGCTTATATATATATATATATATATATATATATATATATATATATATATATATATATATATATATATATATATATATATATATATATATATATATATATATGAAAATGTATATATATGTATATATGTTAGCTATTTATATATGTATATATATTATGTATATATGTGAGAATGATTGGTATTATATATATAGGGTATACATATATTGATATATATGTAGTAGATAGACTTTTGTATATCTATATATATAGATGTGTATATATATAAATGACCTTCTAGATATAGGTTTATATAGAAACCTATGATACATAGCCTATAGGCCTAAGTAGTATATTATATATATATGTATGTAAGTCATATATATATATTGTATAAGGTAGATACCTATATGGTATTAGCCTATGGAACCTAGTTACTAGCCTATGGCCTATGGCCAATGAGTTCGGATAGACCATTAGGCCTACTAGACCTAGGTTGACCAAAATGTTGACCATGGTTGACTAAAGTCAACTATTGGTCAAACCATGACCTAATTGACCTAAAAATGACTAGTTTAACTAGTCTGACCATGTTTGACCCAATTACCTTATTGACTAGTCTTTGTTTGACCTAATTACCTTACTGACTAGTCTTGTTTGACCAATACCTTAGTTGGTCTAAGTTTGACCTAGACTTGACCCAGATTGATCATGTTGACTAGTATTTGACTAGTTTGATTAGAATGTTGACCAAGAGTTGACTTTAACCTAGATTTGACTAACCTTGACTTGTTTGACCTTGTTTGATTCTAATTGACCTAGTATGACTTCCTGTGACCTAGTATGACTTCCTGTGACCTAGTATGACTTCCTGTGACCTAGTTTGACTGTTGAGTTGACCAAGAGTTGACTTTTGACCAGATTGACCTAGAATCATGTAGTATGCATTGTATACTTTATTTTTACCATTGTGGATACATTATGACTTGAATTGCTCTGATTAGGAGCCAGACACCTCTTCTCAGACAGTATATCCTCTTCAGACATTCAGTTATCAGACGAGTACATTCTCTGACCGTTTCATACTTGTTTAGGCTTTACTTCTCGCTCTAGATTACTTTACTTGATGCTGTCACATTGGTGTAAGCCCCTGAATTTAGGGCTTATTTTTTTAATTTGAATAATCAATTAATTAGAATATTATTATTTGATTTAATGCTCTTTACCGTGACTTGGAATTCTAGAGCATCAGGGATGCCAGTCTCTGGAAACTTTCTTCTTGGAGTTTGTAGTAGACGAGATTATCTTCATTTTGATATATCGTGTCCCACTCGAACTTGTTCCCTTGTATCCTTTTTGCTTCGCGCAAGTTCGGGTCAATATTAGACCATTTAATTATTAAGTGAATTCCCACTTTTATTTTTGATCTTCGTTTGCGCGTTACCGTGACTTTTAATTTAGGAGCACCGGACCAGTCGTTTTCTCGAAACCAACTTGTCATGCCTGATCTACTCGAGACGCTCTTCACCCCTGACCTTCGTGTCCCACTCAGGCACTCCATTTTGTGCTCCATTTCCTTCGCACAACTTTCGGTTCAATTTAGACCAATTAATTTTCTACCGTAAAATCTGATTTAACTTCCAATTTAAATTTCTGGCCCGATATCGGTCCAAATCCAGTCGACCCAAAATATGGCCCTGGCCTGTTTTGAGCCTATTATGCACGTGTCACTTGCGTGCCACAATTTTGATCCCCCTTGTGCTCATATTTTATCCATGATTTAATTTGGTTTAATTTATAAATTAATTAAATCTTGGCTTCGACTTTGTCCAAACTTGGCCCAACATTCGACCCAGTTTGGCGTGGACCCTACCATGACTGCCCGTACTCCCCACTGATATTTTTCCATTTTTTCTCCTACTCAAAATATCTATATATATAAATATCTCCTTTCCTTTCTCTTATATATATATACATATATATATATATGTGTTTTAATAACTCTCACACACTCTCTCTCCTTCCCACCATACAAACACATACCAACACCTCTCCCCTCTCTCACAGCCGACTACACTCTTCCCCCCTCTCTACTTTCTTTCTCTTTCTTTAATAAAATATCTCTCTCTTTCTCTCTTTATATTATTATGTATACACATAATATCTCTCTCACTCTCTCTCTCCCCACTCTTTACAGCTAAACCCTTTTCCCCCCCCCATACTGGTACACGCACCCCCCCCATCCCTCCTTTACACGACAGCAACCCCCTCCTTTCTCACTTCTTCTTCTTCTTCATTTTTTTTTCTTCTTCTTCTTATTCATCTTCTACTACCACCACCATTAACAAACTCCACCACCTCCATCATCCACCATCACCATTATCATCATCCACACACCACCACCACTCCGTAACGCCGCCGGCGACCGCCGCTGGGCTGCCTCCGCCGCGTGCCTCCAGCAGCGCACCGCCGTGCCTTCGCCGTGCTCGGCCAGGCCGGCCCTGCACGCAGCCAGCGAGGCCGCAGCAGCTGCGGCAGCAGCACGCAACAGCGTGCGCACAGCAGCAGGCCGCGCGCGCGCCGCCGTGGCCGGCCACCGCGCGGCCCCCGAGGTCCCCTCTGTCGGGCGAACCCTCAGGCGAGGTCTCCTCGACGTCCACCCTCTTCCCCGGCACGAGAAACGCCCGATTCGTGCGTTTGGCACGGGTTCCCGTCGGCGCGTGCTCGGAAACGAAGTCAGAATCTCGTTTCGGGACAGCGACTTCGTACCGATTTTCTGGAGAATCCGACCGTTGGATCGGCGATTTCTTCGCTCCGTCTCAATCTCGGTATATACCCCTTCACCTCTGTCAAATTTGAACCGTTAATTTCGTCGTTTGATACATCAAAACCGGCCACCAAGTTGACACTTTAAATTGTGTTATTTTTGGACAGTTTTGTGGAGCCGACTTCGTCGACTCGTATCTCCTCCGTCGCAGCTCCGTTTTGCGCGCCACCAGTTCCGGTGCACAGCTGGTATAACCCTCTTCCTGCCCCCTTTAGATTTCATTTCAGTTTGAGCTTGTTAGGTCGGTCGAATTCGACGCCAAAGTTGGCCGTTCGAATTCTTAGTGTTGCACTTGTAAAATTCTATTTTTGAACCCGGGACTCCGGATTCAATTTCTGACACCACCAGTAGACTCGTGGCGTCGTTCTGGCCTGTTTTCATATAAAGTTTGTTAGATTTGGAGAACGTGGGCCCGGGCACGCATTTCGGTGCAAAGCGGGTCCCACTTTCTGAGTCAACGGGACTTTTTGACGCCGGCTCATCGGAATCCAATTCCGGATATACCGTTGAGTTCGTATCGTCATTCTGGACTCGTTGACATATAATTTGCTAGGTTTTAGTGGACATTGGTTCCGGCACGCATTTCGGTACAAGTCGGATACCAACATCCGGGTCAACGGGTCATTTTGAGTTCGGCTCATCGGAATCCAATTCCGGATATACTGTTGAGTTCGTATCGTTATTCTGGACTCGTTGACATATAATTTGCTGAATTTTGAGGACATTGGCTCCGACACGCTTTTCCGTGTAAATCGGAATTTCAATGTCCCGGTCAACGGACCAATTTGAGATCGGGTCAACGGAATCCAATTCTGGATATACCGTTGGGTTCGTATCTTCATTCTGGATTCGTGGACATATAATTTGTTAGATTTTGTGCACTTTTATTTCGGCACGTTTTTTGGTGCAAAGTGTGTCCAACGGCGGACATCATTTTGGCCCGAAATTACCGTTTTGCCCCTGTGTCCAAATTGGACTTTTGGACAGGCAATCCTAGCTGATTTGACCATTCTGGACACGTTGGTGATGTTAGTTTCATCATCCGACAACATCTGTAGATTTCTTCCCTTTTTGTGTCATCCTATTATTATAATATTTTCTCCTTTTGGTTGTTTTAGAGACCCGTCGATTTCAGTGATTTCTAAATCATTGAAATTCATAAGTTGACCTTGTAGATGTTTATAGAGACTAGCTTGACCATGGTTGACTACTTTGACTAGAGTCGAAGTAGAGTCAACAGTTGACCTAGGTTTGATCAGACTTGACCAACGTTGATTTTTTTGACCAAAGTCAACTGTAAGTCAACCATTGACCTATTTGACCTAGATTAGACTTAGAGTTGACCATAGTTGACCAGTTGACCAAAGTCAACTGTACGTCAATCTTAACCCAGTTTGTCTTAGTTTGACTTAGTTTGACCTAGATGTTAGTATGTCTTTTGACCCTGATCAGCTCTTGTATTATTTCATCTTTAGGTCTGTGGCTTTACTCCGAACCCTGATTCATATTGACAGCAGGACCCCAGGCGAGTACATTCTCTGATAATATTTCTGTTTTATGATATAGTTTATGTTTCTTGTATTTAGTGTAGATATGCTTGTTCTCGACACATTGGTCACACGGATTGGTATTCATGGATCCCGACGAGAGATGTTTCTCCTTCTTAGGTTGGGATGTATTGTGCAAGCACCCTTGTAGCTCTTGCTCGATATGTGGTCACTGATTCTAGAGAAGGTTCGCGACCTTCTCATTAGAATCCCGTGCAGTGACGTGTCCTGTTTGGATCCACTATACTAGTCGGGGATGGGGAGTATTAGTGTAGATGTGTGGTCATTAGCCACCTTGTTGTTCTTGTAGATCTTGTGAGTGTTAATCATACACTCCACGTATGATTAACCAGGCCAGTAGACCTTGTGCAAGACCCAAGCCGGCCACATGTTGAAACTAGTACTCACACACTTAGATAGATGATTCTTGATTCTTGTACATGCCATGATCAGTTTTACTTGCCTTGCTCTAGCTCTAGATTTACAGCTTACCTTGCCATGATACTCACATGTACATTTCATGATTTCTTGTATATTCTCTCTATTTACTGCTACATGTTCAATATCGTATAATTAGAACTGTTATTTGAGATTTGTGCTCGTTCCGCTCCTGACTGGATACGTTATGAAATTTTAGGAGTAGTTGTGCCCTCATTATTGGACTTCATGATGTTGCTAGCTGAGGTGGATCTCACTATTCTTCTATGTGAGTTGCCTGGTAGTTATCCTTAGTTAGTCTTGCTGTTCCTTCTTTATCTTTCATGTCTTATGATCATTGTAGATTCTAGTTGTTCTAGTGATATTGTTATTATTTCTTGTCTTATCTTCCTTAGTTTTCGTGATGTGACATGAGTACATTTCTAGATATAGATTCATAGAAGTTGTAGTTAGTATAATATACTTGACAGCGTTCTACCGCCGATACCGCGGCGTAGGCTGGGCGTGGCCCACGTATTCGTACCCGTATATCCGGGTGCGGGTCGTGACAATTGGTAACACGGATTGGTACTATATGGATCTTTACATGAGATGTTATCCCCCTCGGGAGCATCGGGTACTTCATGTTACTTGTGTTTCACTTTCATCATGTACTCCTGTGCTTCCATCATGCATGTATACTCATGTGATCATGTACTCTCATGTTCACTGAGCCCTCATGTATAACTTTACGTATACTCATTTATGAGCCTCATGTGAAGTAATCATGTATAATATCGTAACTTGTCTAGATCCTTGTGTATTGATTGGGGAAACGGGGGAGTAGAAGTAGACATGTGAATAATTCCAAAGTAGTGTAATCATGTACAAACTCAGTAGTGTAATTATGTATAAATTTTAGCCATTCACATGCTTATCTTGTACTCTACATCACTAGCCACTTACAGTTCTCTATATACAGTAGATATTTCCTTTACAAGCTATCTCTTTTACAGCGTATATTTCCTTTCAGCATTTCCTGTATCTTACTCTATTGCCTGTATCGTATTTCCTAACCTGATATGAACTGCGTGAGATGTATTGTGCTCGTTCCTGTCCTGACTGGACCTGTTGAAAATATTACAGAGGATGAGGATGAGGCCCTGGTGTCTACCTATTATGGAGCAGGACTAGATGATACTTATGTTGTGGACCCTCAGCAGGATCCACCTGCAGCCGAGGATGTTGCCCCAGTAGTCTAGGCTAGCTTAGCTAGACAGTCTTTTTCATATTATCTTTTTGTCTCACATTCTGAGTTGTATTTTGAGATGTTGAGATATGTAGACTCTTAGACTTATTCTTTTATGAGTTGACATTCTGGATGTTATGTATCCTAGACACTTAGACTTATTTCATCTATTCTACTGTTCTCTTTGAGTTACTGTCTATCTATCTATCTTTCATTCTTCTACCTAGATGTGATTGAGATTGTATTCTGTTTGTCACCTCCATTCGGAGAGTATAAACTGTACAGGTACTTTTATATTGTTAGATGATTGACCTAGGACAGCGTTCTACCACCGACACTGCGGCATAGGCTGGACGTACCCACTTCTCGTGTCCCTATACAGGGTGCGGGTCGTGACACGTTTTTAGTGGTGGCCCATACAGGTCGAGTTTATGTAGTAATATTCGAACTAGTGTATCACTACAGCCTGCGATAGGATTTGAGGAATAGGCTTAGTGAGAGAGGATACTCAATCATTGTTAGGATATCTTGAGAGATTCCTAGAATGACCCTTGAGAATCTCATTTGAATTACGATTTAAACTCCTTTCTCTTGATTGAATTCGATTTTGGAGGATTCACTGTAGAACTTTGAATCCTGGTGTTAGTAGATGATTTTGAAATTTTGTAGTTGTTAATTTTAATTTCTTTGTGTTAGATTAATATATTTATTTTAAGGTACTCAATCACATTTATGAAAAAACTCTCATCTGTTTCTTGCCATCTAATTCTCTTGCTAATTGCTTTCCCTTGAAAAGAACTGTCCCCTCGATTTTCTGCATCTTGCTTAAACTCTTTCTACCAAACTATGTGACTGTATCCCAAACCTGACTTACTCGATATTTCCTTAAATCAAGACCTTATTGAGACCTTCTAACCTTGACCTTTGATTTATCGAACCCTAACTATATTCATCTAGTAGCCTATCTATCCCTAGGACTGTGTTCCTAAATTATTTACTAGATTCCTAATTAATTTTATTCCATGGGTTAATTTGATCTTCTTTAATTTTTGTATCAATTATCACGTCTTGAACTCCCACTTTCTATTCTAGATCATTGGACGTCCTTTACCGTGACTTAGATATTCAGAGTATAATACTAGCTGTTACCTCCCAACAAATTTCACATGTAAGACCAAGACTAGCCTACCTTCATCTAGGTATTCCATGTCCCACTAAAACCCGTCTCCTTGTACTCTATTTTCTTGATATAATTTTCTGGTCAAATGGCTAAACTATAACCTCTACCATGATACTAAATTAATTCTTATTTCAATTAGAGATCCACCTTGGCTCAATTCTTTCGACCTGGCATGTGATGGTGTTCTGCTTGAGTCCTTGAAAACTTAACCTTGTACCTTACCTTGAATGCTTGACCCGATTGGTTAAGGATCTTGGACTATGTATCTTCTTTCATCATTTCCACCCTTACTTATATCTTATGCTATAAATTTATCCTTAGTTTTACAAGCTTATCCTTTTCGAGCTTGATCATGATATATTTTATTGGGTGTACACCCACTAACATATTATCTAATCAGAACCGGCGCATGATGGTCTGATCAACCTATTGCGTTTTGGTTCGCTTTTTCATATATTAATCTACGTGGATGGAGACATAGTTAAACTTGTCCTAGAATCTTATCCGCAATAGCCTTGACAATTCTTCTTAGAATTATTTTATCGCCTATGAACCTCGTATTCGTATCCAGTTGAATTAAATTTAATCATGACCTGGATCTTCATCATTGGATGCTCGTGCTCATACTTGATTTCATTGATTTTTCACTTTGCCCAAATTCGATTTATCCTGAAATTGATCAACTTAGATCGTGTCAAGACTAAAATCTATTTGTGATTGTTTGTGCCTAAATTTTCAATTTCTTTTACCACTTTATGGAATAGTAACTTTTAATGATTTCTCACTTATGTTAATGACAAATTTTCATATAGGATGGTAGACGGCCCTATAGCCTTGATGATGTTGTTCCCTAATTACCTTCCAATTAGGACACCCTAGATTGCTTGTACGTTGATACCATAGGACAGTCTTGATCTAGAATGACTAGTAACCTAGATGAGACCACAGACTGTCCCATTTAACCTATCCCCTTGGTACCACTATTGTATCATAATTTCTGGTTCAATTTAGGTATATAGATTTCCCACTCTAAATTATGATCATCGTAGGCACATACCGTGACTTTTAAGTTAGGAGCACAAGACTAGTTGTTTCTCAAAACTTACTTCGCATACATGACACTCTACACCCATGACCTTAGTGTCCCAAGCATACATCGTGTGCTTTATTGTTAGTACGATTTTCCTGACCCGAGACTCACCCTGATTACACCATAGAGTTACTTTTGATTTCGATTTGGATTAAGGGCATTATGACCTAAAAACTGCCAGCCAATTTTGGACATGACCCAGTATAGGTCTACTACCCATATTTGCTTGTTGACCTTGTATGTTGCTAGGTAGTAGCTTCAACCCTGATTGTTGAAGGTTGACCTAGAAGGAGTAGACCATCTAAATTTCGAGGACGAAATTATTTAAGGAGGGTAGACTTGTAACCCCAATTTTCTGAAATAGGGTATTTGAAAATTTATTATTTTTTATTATTTATTAATGGTATTTTAGACATGATATGATTTTTGTGATTTTTAGTATTTAAACTATTTTCTAAGTCACGACTATTATGACTTTGTGACTTTACTAGTATAACCTAGTGTAACCCTAGAGATTTCATAACCTAGAGACTAACCATGATCATGTGAGCCTAGCCATAGGTTTAGAACATCAATTAGGGCTTTTAGCCTAAAGGGTATTTGGTAATTTTCTAGGATTTATTTGGAATTATTTGTATTTATGTGTTTTTATATGTCTAATTATTGATAGTGTCATGTTAGTCCCTAACCTAGTTAGCTATCTAGGGGTTAGCAACTAACCTAGAAGACTAATGTTAGATTAGCTTTGTGATAAATATCTATTAGATAAATATTAGATATTTCACTTTTTAGATATTTAGAACCTAAATATCTAACCCCTTAGTCAAAGACTTAGGGGCTAAGTTTGCAAGGTGGTAGGACACTCTCCCCTACTCCCATGGCAGCCAAACACTACCCCCTTCCTATATAACCCCATCACACTCATTCATGCATTTTACATGACTAAAAACCTAGAAATTCCCATTCCCTCACAAACCATAACTTGATCATTTTTGATCCAAATTGGGTCTAGTCTTTTGCATTGGACTCCCCTCACTAGAGGATACTAGTTAGGGCTTGCTAGCAAGGATTTATGAGCTTTGGGCATCACCAAGTGAAGGACACACCCCTCTTTATTGATTTTTCCTTAGAATTGGCACAAATAGGTAAATGCTCTCAAACCTAGTTAATATTTTGTTTTTCTTCATAAATGCATGCATATGGACACCATAACTGGGTCAAGTTTGGTGGAAAATTAGAGAGGTTTGGTGTCCGTATCGGACACGTATCCTAGGCTATAAACCCTTGTTTGATGAAATGCCACAAAGGATTGGTTTTTGTGTTTTTCCAAAACAAATTACATTTTGTGTAGCCCTAGACTTGTAGGTTACAACCCAAGTGGACTGAGCACGTTTTCGTGCTGTGTCCGTGTCCAAAATGGACACGAACCCACTACACGAGCACACGCGTGCATGCCCTGCTACCACACCCTTCGTGCTCACTGCACAGAGCACGTGGACACGCCAAAATTGGTGGACACGAGGGAGCAATGTCTGCGAACATGCCCCCAAAATCTCACAACTTCTGTGTGTCGAATGAGAAATCTCACTCGCACTGGACACGCGCTGCTGTGCACGCGCGTTTCAGTCGAAAATTCGACTTAGACACGGCCTTCGTGTCGCGTGGACACGAGTCGAGGACACCTCGTGGTGACACGAGCGTGTAGCCCTTCAAGTGGCAAACACGAGGACACGACCACGAGATGTGTCGTGTCCTGTCACGAGCACGAGACGTGCAACCGCGTGCACGTCGCGGTCTGAACGTGTGTATCAGTCGTGTTTTTCACGACTGATACGGGTTTCGTATCGTGTCCAGGAGTGTCGTGGACGCGTGTCACTGTGTGGATCGTGTAGCCCTATGTGTGGGCTACACGTGTGCATGACCACGAGACTGTCGTGTCTCGTGGTGTGTCCACGAGCGTGAGGAACGCGTGCACGATGCTGTGTACGCGTGTGCGTATCAGGATTTACCCGATTGGGTTTTTGAGTGATTGGACACATTATTTCGTGTCGTGGTGTCGTGTCAGGCCCCTAGACACTAGAGGACACTTGGGGCATCACTTACCAACCTTTAGGTTCGAGCCTTAGCTCGGTTTTGTGTGCGTATTTGGGTTTACCTGTTTTCGAATACACAGTGCTATTATTTCCAAATTTTACGATTTTTCCCAGTTTTTTCAAATGAATTTCAAATCGATTTTTATTATGATTTGCATGTATAGTGTATTTCAGTATATGTATAGATAGTATATGTGTATGTGAGTGTGTAGGTAAGATTTTAGGATGTATACATGTATATACATGTGTATATACATGTATGTATATGTAGGTTGTGGGGTTTTGTGTGTGTGTGGGGAGCCAATTTCCTGTTCCAGGAAAACTGGAACACCCCCCCCCTTTCCTGTGTCATCTAAGTCCCTCTCTCACTGTATTCTCCTTCACTCTCTCTCTAATTCTCTCTTTCACTCTCTACATCTCTCTCTCTATTTCCCTCTATATATATATTATATATATATATATATGTTATATTATAACAACTATATATTGGTATATATATAGTTGAGGGTATACATTTATGGGCTTATATATATATATAATATATATATATATATATAATATATATATATATAATATATATATTATATATGAAAATGTATATATATGTATATATGTTAGCTATTTATATAGTATATATTATGTATATATGTGAGAATGATTGGTATTATATATAGGGTATACATATATTGATATATATATGTAGTAGATAGACTTTTGTATATATATATATATATATATATATATATATATATATATATATATATATATATATATATATATTATAATATATAGATGTGTATATATATAAATGAACTTCTAGATATAGGTTTATATAGAAACCTATGACACATAGCCTATAGGCCTAAGTAGTAATATATATATATGTATGTAAGTCATATATATATATTGTATAAGGTAGATACCTATATGGTATTAGCCTATGGAACCTAGTTACTAGCCTATGGCCTATGGCCAATGAGTTGGGATAGACCATTAGGCCTACTAGACCTAGGTTGACCAAAATATTGACCATGGTTGACTAAAGTCAACTATTGGTCAAACCATGACCTAATTGACCTAAAAATGACTAGTTAACTAGTCTGACAAAAACCCAATTACCTTATTAACTAGTCTTTGTTTGACCTAATTACCTTACTGACTAGTCTTGTTTGACCAATACCTTAGTTGGTCTAAGTTTGACCTAGACTTGACCCAGATTGATCATGTTGACTAGTATTTGACTAGTTTGATTAGAATGTTGACCAAGAGTTGACTTTAACCTAGATGACTAACCTTGACTTTTTTGACCTTGTTTGACTCTAATTGACCTAGTATGACTTCCTGTGACCTAGTATGACTTCTGTGACCTAGTTTGACTGTTGAGTTGACCAAGAGTTGACTTTTGACCAGATTGACCTATAATCATGTAGCATGTATACTTTATTTTTACCATTGTGGATACATTATGACTTGAATTGCTCTGATTAGGAGCCAGAAACCTCTTCTCAGGCAGTATATCCTCTTCAGACATTCAGTTATCAGGCGAGTACATTCTCTGACCGTTTTATACTTGTTCAGGCTTTACTTCTCGCTCTAGATTACTTTTGATACTGTCACATTGGTAACATGGATTGGTACTATAGGATCTTTACATGAGATGTTATCCCCTCGGGAGCATCGGGTACTTCATGTTACGTGTGTTTCACTTCATCATGTACTCCTGTGCTTCCATCATGCATGTTTACTCATGTGATCATGTACTCTCATGTTCACTGAGCCCTCATGTATAACTTCACGTATACTCATTTATGAGCCTCATGTGAAGTAATCATGTATAATAACGTAACTTGTCTAGATCCTTATGTATTGATTGGGGAAACGGGGGAGTAGAAGTAGACATGTGAATAATTCCAAAGTAGTGTAATCATGTACAAACTCAGTGTAATCATGTATAAATTCTAGCCATTCACATGCTTATCTTGTACTCTACATCACTAGCCACTTACGGTCTCTATATATAGTAGATATTTCCTTTACAAGCTATCTCTTTACAGCGTATATTCCTTTCAGCATTTCCTGTATCTTACTCTATTGCCTGTATCGTATTTCCTAACCTGATATGAACTGCGTGAGATGTATTGTGCTCGTTCCTGTCCTGACTGGACTTGTTGAAAATATTACAGAGGATGAGGATGAGGCCCTGGTGTCTACCTATTATGGAGCAGGACTAGATGATACTTATGTTGTGGACCCTCAGCAGGATCTACTGCAGCCGAGGATGTTGCCCCAGTAGTCTAGGCTAGCTTAGCTAGACAATCTTTTCATATTATCTTTTCGTCTCACATTCTGAGTTGTATTTTGAGATGTTGAGATATGTAGACTCTTAGACTTATTGTTTTATGAGTTGACATTCTGGATGTTATGTATCCTAGACACTTAGACTTATTTCATCTATTCTACTGTTCTCTTTGAGTTACTGTCTATCTATCTATCTTTCATTCTTCTACCTAGATGTGATTGAGATTGTATTCTGTTTGTCACCTCCATTCGGAGAGTATAAACTGTACAGGTACTTTTATATTGTTAGATGATTGACCTAGGACAGCGTTCTACCGCCGACACTGCGGCGTAGGCTGGACGTACCCACTTCTCGTGCCCCTATACAGGGTGCGGGTCGTGACAGTTATGCATAACTGGAAATAAGGCATAGTAGTGTAGTCATATACCATGACTAGCCTATTAGACATGGTAGGGATGGCATAGCCATATCAATGTCCTATATATGAAAAACAGTTAAAATTGTGACATCCTTTTTAATATATATGAATTATATATAGGGCTTTATCGATTTACACTATACATATATATGGGTAGATTTCTATGTATATATTGAATATATATTTATTACAGTATTTTTAGAATTTTATTTTATTTCAAATTATAGAGTTTATTTTAAAAATATAAAATAGGATAAAAGAGGGGATATATATATATATATATATATATATAATATAATATAAAAATATATATATTATATATATATATATTATATATAATATATCTATATATATTATATATATATATTGTGTACAAAAAATATTTTCTATGGAAATATAAATTCTGAAATTCTTTCGAAAATAATTTTCTGGATTTTATGATATATAAAGAATTTTTTATAAAAGAAAAAGAAAAGAAAAAAGTAAAAAAAAATAGAGAGAGAAATCATCACAGTTCCTCGGAACATTGTTGTTAACCCGCGCGACCCCCCTCCCCATTCCCTTTGCATATATATTATATATATATATATATATAATATATATATTATATATATATATATAAAATATATATATATATACATGAAATAAGATAAAATAACATAAAAACCCTAACCTTAAATCCTCTCAACCAAGTGCCGACCTTGGGTCGCCGGCCGTCGGCAGACGCGCAGCTGGGCACGTACAACACAACGAAAACCGCGCAACAGCATCATCAATCATAGCATCAATGACGCTACATCGTGTTATGATTTCTCCCTCCACGAAAGTTCGTTTCACGAATGGATTGCGTAGGTACGAAGATAACCTAACCACCTTTGAAAACTGTCCCAAAATACTGTTTTGGAAGTCAATTTCTGGACTGGATATCGAGAATTTGAAAATTATAAAATAATAGAGTTGTAGCCAACATGAACAGATTCACAACAAATTTATTCGTAATTTTCTCTTCAATAGTTTGTAAATAAAATCAAATTCCAAATCCGCAAAAAACATGTTTTCAAAACATCAAAATTCTCTGATACAGAGTCTGTCCCGACAAACCAGATGACTTGGTCACAAACCGAATGCATCGAAAGGTGCATACGAAATTTATGCACATGTGGTCTTTGGCGGAATGTTAATTGGTTGTGTGTGGACGATCAATTCGATCCATTTGTCGAAAAACACCATATCGACATGTTTTGAAAATGTCCAATTACTTTGTGTACGCTCAACTGTACGCTTATCACATCACGACTAAAGTTACACCATTGGACTCTTAGTACTTTTCTAGTCCTGTGACCATGTTTGTCCCGATTCTGAGACAGTTGACCGGATTGCTGTTTCGCGAGCCCCACGATCTGATTCAACGATCATTTTTGTGATAGGCACATCGAAATCCAAATATGGACATACCGTTAGTTCATATCGTCAAATCGGACTTAGAGACATATAGTTTGATGACTTTAGAGACCATAAGTTTTGGCACATTTTTAGTACAAAGTTGTTCATACGGCGGACACCATTTTGATCCAAAATTACTTTTTTACCTTTGTATCCAAAATTGAACTTATGGGTAGACTATTCTAGCTAATTTGACTATTCTGGACACGTTAGCGATGTATGGTTCATCATCTAACGACGTCTGTTTGATTTCCCTTTTGGTGTCATCATAAATTGTAGTTAATTTATATTATGTTCGTATTTCAGAATCTGTGCGTCGAAATTGAGATCGGTCGATTCTAGTGATCTTATATCGCTAAAATTGGCAAAGTGACCTTAAGGATCATTAAGATAAGATTATTAACGTTGTGGATGATTATCTTGTCGATTGCGTGTCGTATGTTTCATTGTACGAATTACGAGATACAAACATGATATTTAAATCTAGAATTTATAATCCATATTATTAACAAATAAATAATAATTATAGAGACTAGTGTGATCTAGTTCTAGATAGTATGATTAATAAGTAGTATAGCTAACATAGGTAATACACAATTTAGAATGACCCAAGCTCTCTACGTAAGAGTTGTTAGTCTATTTGTATGTTAGTAAATAATACTTTTGGTTTGTGATTTGGGTTGATAGATATTTGCATGGAGTTTGATTCATTGGTTCATGGATAGTTCGGTTAGACTTTGGTATTGTAGTCTCAGCACAGATTGGATAAACTCCAGGCAAGTATCCCTTGCCAATTGATTTACAATATTTACATGATTTCTTTATTTCAGTCACTTACCTTTTATACTGTTGCATATTTTTTCTGTTCATTACTTTCTTATTGTCCTAGTTAGCATGTCCTATTTATCCTGATTATACTTGTTTCTGGTTAGTCATGTTGACACGTGAGATGAGATACACTGAGTGTTGCATTGCATGCTAGGTGACATTACATGATTTGTTAGACTTGTTCCTTGATTAGAATACTAATTGGACGTGTCGTGGATGCGAGATGGATAGTAACATTTGGGAGGAGAGGACGACTACTACTTGCACGGGACATGCACATACATATATATATATATATATATATATATATATAATATATATATATATATATATATAATATAACATTTGGGAGGAGGACGATTACTACTTGCGTGGGACATGCACATGCACATGCATATATCTATTATTATATATATATATATATATATAATAATATATATATATATATATATATATATATATATATATTCCTATTCGAGATGTTATAACTTCGCTTAGTTATTGTTGAGACTCCAACACGGTGCCAATGATATATGTATACCAAATACGAATGCCTTTAATTTTGGAGATGCCTGCACTTGCTAACGTCATCCTTATCACGCTCCAATTCGGCAGAGTCTTTTCGTCCTCGCTTCGGACTCTGTGAGACCGTTCGTCCTCGCTTGATGTCAGGCAAGCCTAACTTGTGCTTGCACAAGGCCAAGACCTGTATAATGACAAATTAAACAAGATAGACAATAGCGCACCGAAACAAAATACAAATATTTAAAGTTAGCAACTGATATATTACATAATATAATTGAACACAAGGTAGCAGAAAAAAAATTCTCTTTATTGATATTTTTGAACAGATTACAAAGCTCTCATTTCTCTCTGATACAATGCCGTACTTGGCTTATAATCTCTCAGAAACTTTACAGAAGTGCAATGATCATGTTCCATACATTACATCCTTTTATATACAAAATCCAACTCTTTAAAACCGATGTCCATCTCTTGGCATCTCTTCTGATTTCTATCTCCTAAAGATGAGGCTCGGACTATTGCTTCGGACTATCCATCTCGATACATCTTGCACCTGTGTGCAGACTGATGGTGGATCAGTATATCAACATATTAGTGATTGTGAACAAAGGCTACATCGTCTGAAATGATTAATAATTTATTTAGTGAGAAAATATTTCTTGTGATATGATCTTGCTACTTTTACCTATGTTCATTTCATGCAGTACAGAGTCAGATTACATCTTTTGAAAACACTTTCGAAAAGCCAACATTTCATATCTATTCATTTCAAGCATTCAAGGGACTATTCATTTCATTGAAGTGTGTAGCGTGTTTCATGAACCATAATCATCTTCTTGTTCAAGCAACTCTTAGGGTCAATTACATGCACACAATATCATTCATTTCCTTTAACGGGGCATAGCATTTCTAGGAATTAGATTATTCTCTAATACAATTCATGATAAAAAAACTTAAGCAACACATATATCATTTTTTCAGGGATTCTTACCAGCCGACGGTTCATCCTTACACAAGACAAGGATTAGAATAGCATACTATACATAACCAATAATGTTCCATGTTCGTCTCTGCAGCGTTAGCTCAAATCCAAACTATCTATATGCATGCCACCGATTAGCAGCTGTGACTCAAGGCTCAGCTTTGCCACTAACACATGCGTAGACTAGCAGCTATGACCCAAGGTTCAGTTCTGCACTTGTAATACGTATTCTAGTAGCTGTGGCTCAGGGTTCATCTCTTCACTAATCGACACCTATCTATATGATGGTCTATAGGTCATTCCCCATATTAGCCGCTGTGACTCTTGGGTTCAGCTGGTCGCTAGTGGATACTCTATACACTCTCCTGATTGCGAGGTCCACTTTACCACAGGATATTTTTGGTG
Organism: Iris pallida; assembly: GCA_029216955.1. NCBI lineage: Eukaryota > Viridiplantae > Streptophyta > Magnoliopsida > Asparagales > Iridaceae > Iris > Iris pallida. The sequence goes on from JANAVB010002853.1 coordinate 24,643, forward strand.
GCGCATGCAGGTCAGAGCATATCGTATCGGTTACGTACCTGTACTGATACGAGCCTGCGACTATGACTAAACCTTAGAAATCTCAATCCACACTGCCTTGAAAATTCTTCTAGAAAGTTCTCTACGTCCTTGAAATTTCATATTTGTTCTCGATTATTCTTCCTTGCCTTCCGAACCATTGATTTTCCTATTTCGGGATGACGAACGATCATGTTGTCTAGAATTTATCAGAAATTCTTAAGTTATGGTATAATATGCTTAATTATTTAATTTTTGGTGTTTGATAGATATGAAGGGAATATAGATGCCATATATCTTAGATATCTATGGGTAATGATTCTAGCAACTAGATGGAAGGTTATAAAGTTTTAGTGACATAGCTTTGAGGGAGTAGTATGACCAAAGGTGGGTAGAACTCCTCAAGGTTTTGTAGTTACAAAATGGCTAGGAGAAGGATATAAACTATTTTGAGGAATTAAAATTTAAGGAGATTAAGATAAAAGTAGACTTTCTTTTTGAATTTTAAGGAATAGTATGAATTAGAATTTCGAGGACGAAACTAACTTAAGGTGGGTAGATTTGTAACTCCTCTCCCCGAAACTTTGAATTTTTATTATTATTAGTTTATTTGTATTAGATGAGAATTTTTGGATTTTTTTTAATATTTTAGTTATAATAGCAACATACATAGAAAAATCTTGTTTTCTAAAGGTCTACATTCATCTGGTCTTACCTGACTCACCACCCTCCTACTACACAATATGTCTTCAGTAGAATTATTTCACTATTGGACATGTGCCTCACCTCTCAGTCCCTATCCAACAGTACACGTTTTTCTAATGTAGCTAGCTTTCTATTTGTCCTCAGAGTCATCTTGTTTCACAGGAAAAAACATTATTCATGAAGGCTCAAATATCTCACCCCCTCAACTCATGACATCCATTGCCAATAAAATTGTTCTATGTGCTATAATCCTAAAATCTACCACGCCATTAAACAAAAGAAATCAAATAAAACAAAACAAAAGCCCAAGCCCAAGCCCAAGCCCAAGCCCAAGCCCAAGCTTCCTTTTCAAATAACTAATGCCCACAGGGCTTTTTTGTACTAATATATAAATACTCTCCTAAGATGCACAAGCAGCACAGCAACCCTAGCCGTATAGTTCCATTCTTCTTCTACTCCTTCATTATTATTTTTACCACCATACATAACTCCAAATGAAGCCACTTCCACATTCCCGTCGCCAATACGAAGTCTAGCCGACCATCACCCGCGAACCAGGCAACCGCCAAGATGAAGACATCTTCCATAACAAGGAGTTCCCCTTTGACATGTCATGATTGACCTCGGATCTCCAAAGTCGAAACCATCGCCTTGCCAACTTTTCTCTGCTGCCTGTGCTACCTGTGATAGCCCTCGTCGAGCCCATCGTTTGTCGACGTCGCACGGGTGCAGTCCCTCGACTAGACTCGAGAGCACCTCCTATGCTCGTAGTTTCTCACCATCATCAACCGTCAGACCACCCTGTGTATCCATCCTCCGGCCTCTTCCATGGTGAGGAGTCCACGTGTGATCGGAGGCAGGCCTCGCCACAAGCCCACGTACACCGCCATCACCAGGAGACACCAAGCTCTCCATTCCGCGTGCGAGTCTCCCATGGAAGTACCCTCTTTCGGTGACGCACTGCATGCTCGAGTAGTCACGACAACCACAGTTACTGCTTCTTCTTCTTGGGGTTCTTTTGTTCAACTCCGTGGCACTGACTCGGTGAGCTAACCATCACCACATTCATCATCTTATTTACCACCATTTTGTCCCGTCTCCACGGACCTCTTGACCTCCGTCGTTGTGGAAGAAACTGCTATCTTTCACTGAAAGGAAGAAGGATTAAGAAACAAATAATGGTTGCATGAATTAAGGTGGTGGGCCAAGTGGTGTCCCATGCACACGAAGAATAACATTTTGGTAATATTCAGTTAACCCCCACTCCTAAATTTCATGACAATGAGTAATACATTTATATACATCTGTGATTACATATAGCTACAGGAACAAACTTAGTGAATATGGTATATGGATATAGGTGGTTCATGCTAGTATGGTTATATATTATATATATATATATATATATATATATATATATATATATATATATATATATATAATCTATGGTGGGTTACTACTTTATACACAAGTTTATCTATATTTTGGTGCCAACAAGTTATAATATTTTTACTAATGTAACTATATTGAGTTCTAACAATCATATATAAATATTTGATTAAAAGCAACCATATCTAGTTTTAAAAAATATTTAGGAGTCATAGAGAAGTAATTATTTTTCTCTAATAATAATTAAAAATAGGTCGCTAATAAAATCATAATTAATTTTTTAATTACTTGTGTACATTCGTCAGATCGAGACAAAACGTACGCCAACAGGACCGTATCATTTTTCTGGTCCTATATGCCAAGTTTGGTCCGATTCCGAAACAGTTGATTGGATCGCCGTTTTGTAGGCCCCACGACCCGACTCAATGGACGATTTTGTGCACGGCCCACCGAAATCCAAAATTGGACATACTGTTGGATTCGTATCATCAAAAAGAATCCGTAGACATGTAGTTTGATGACCTTAGAGACCATTAACTCTAGCGTGCTTTTTGATGCAAAGCGGGTCAACGGTGGACATTGTTTTGGCCTAAAATGACCATTTTGCTCATGTATCCAGAATTGGACTTAAGAACAGGCAATCCTAGCTAATTTGACTATTCTGAGAATGTTGGCAATGTCTGTTTCAGCTTTCGGAGACAGTTGTGAGATTTGGACTTTATGGCTTACCAATTGACGGTATATTGTTGGTTCTTCGTGCTACCACCAGGCAAGATACCTTGCCTTCCTTACAGTTTATTTACATGCTTATAGTCTTTTCTATATGTCATCATTTAGTTCTCTAGTTGATTTATGTCTATTTGTTTTCCCATACCATGTTATCAGCTTATAGTCTTGTTTGTATAGCACCAACTTTTCGTGACTTGATAGTGTATATACCGGGCTTGATCTCATTATAGTTCATACTAGGGTTGTCCTTACCTGATATTGATTGAGTGTCTATAAGTATGTGTATTGAACTACTATTCTCCGTTTTCTCAACCTGCGAGTCCACAATCGGGATGAGGGTTGACCGTTTGCACCTGCGAGTCCACACTCGGGACGAAGGTGTTTGTCTTGATCTATTTTTATCTACGAGTCCACACTCGGGGCGAGGGTTTTTGTCATGAACTAACCTGCGAGTCCATGCTCGAGACGAGGGTTAATGATTAGTTCAAACCTGCGAGTCCACACTCGGGGCAAGGATTTGGTTTTATGATCTTTGTGTTACTTGTTCTTCTTGCAGTTAATTTATGCGTAGTTATTTTTGTATCCGTGTTCTAGTCACCTATCAGTAGCCACCTGTTAGTTTCTGTCTCGTTCTTGTTTATAGCCTGTTTATTCTTATGCATGATAGAGCTGTTAGATAGACATGTTTTTATGTATCTGCTATGCCTCCTGAGGGACCAGATGATCTCTTCAGGTTTAGCAATTGCAACGGGTTAGTTAGCAGAGCAGGATGGTGGATGTTTGTGATACACTTGCAGGATCCAGGTATTGATATTATATTTAATATCCGTTCGTGCTTTCATTCCTATCATGATATACTCTGCTTGTTAGCTTACTTATAGACTCATATTTTTTGGAGTCTAATCGGACATGTATGCTAGTGGGCTGCAGACCATGCATCACTTGTTCATTCTTGATTATATACATCTCGTGGATTGAGATACAATTTAGATTACCATATTAGACATGATACCATGCTCTTGACAACTTATACGTATTCGAGTCGGGCTGAAGTCTGTGCGCTTGATACGTAGCTGGCTTGCTCGCGCACTGCATCCCGAAAAGCGGGTGTGGGGTGACAGTGTTACTATATCCCTCATAGGACGAACGGTTCTAGTACCCCAGAGCCGGTCATAGGGATCTACTTGTGCACAAGTTGTCCAGGACCAATGCATGTGTACAACTCTATCAGATAAAACTCTACGATGCACAGATCATCGGACAGTAATCATATTCCATCTTGTTCTTTTTTTCATATAAACGAGGCAGTAGCTCTACTTTTTTTTTTCTCTATATGGACAAGCCGTATCATCTCTTTAATGCTAATGTGCCTTCTATACATCTGTCTTTATAGCAAACAATCGAGGGATAAAAACAATCTTATCTTAAGCAAGCATGATAAAGCTTTTAAAACAACAAGCATAAAATCTACTCTGATAGCTTACTATTAGGGACAGTGAGTATTCTCTTTTCTCTTATTAAGCATGCATGGCAACAGTTCATGGTTTTGAGGCAACATATCTAGCTTTAGAATGACATCTCTATTTGATTAACATAGCAACAGTTTATTTCTTTTTATCATGCAACAATATTTCTTAGCATAACAACATATGAGTTCTCTTAAAAGCATACTGATTCGTTGTATTAGCATTCTCAATGGTTACCATCTTATTAACAACAATAATCATTCAAAAACTCAGATCCTTATTAGGCGTGAAAGAATCAAAAAAATGAGTCTCTATATTCCACTCACCCAGATCAATCGTCTTCTGTTGCAGAGCCGGTAATTCGATTTCTCTGTTCATCTAGTACCTTTGCAGAGCAGGGCACTACAATCCTCAAATATATTGCATATAGGTGGCTAGACATTAGCGTTAGTTGTCTCTGTATTCCCCTTGAGTTCATGTTATTACTGTATTTCATATAGCATAATTATTATCTTGCTACGTCCCTCTGAGGACTTGGTGATTTCACCAGGTTACTGCTAGTTTTCTTCCAGGTATTCTTAGATCTGACATAGGCATATCGGGGAGCTATATCTTTGGGATCTTCAGGTATTATTAGTGATGCCATCTTGTATGTCTTCCTTAGTTATTCTTTTTTGTTCATAGTTATAGTTGTGGTGGATGATAGTATTATGATACATGGACACTTATTCAATTACACAACTTATACGTATTGATTCGGACTAGAGTATGGTTAAATACGTAGCTGATATGTTTGCATATCTAGTCCTACGTATTTTGTGGACTGGGGCATGATAATGACGATCTTGGCACAATGGTGTTCTTGAAAGGGCACTACTTGGGTAGAAGAAATCTTATTGGATACGTGTAATGAAGTACATTATGTAAATAATTTGAAAGAAAATTAGCATCCATACCCATATTATGCGTATAGACAAAGTCTGCACATGGGTTTTTGGAATTGAACTCGTTGACCCATTATGTACATGGTAAACACCCAGTACTTAGGTCATGAGTAAGAGATTTGTGCACACTGGAAAGCAATATGTAATGTCCATTACATGTGAAGAAGGACGCATACAGGCTTCGACGGGATAGCCTGCAGTCTGTATAACTTGTGTCTGCAGCAAGCATGAGACGAAGAGGCTCATACTTCTGAGTTTGATTTATACACCTTGGTCTTCCTGGCTTTTGACGTATATAATATGCATCCATAGCAGAACCTTGCTGACGCATAATTGCAATACGAACTGAGATTCTGTTAAAGACATAATTTGTTTTTTGTGCCATGCGCACAGAGTTCTTGTAAAGGGGAGTTGCACCCTTTTTCCAGACTTAGGATAAGAACTTCTATCTTATACTTTGACAGAATTGTCCTTGGCACATGAGTATTATTATGCGCCCTGCCAGTAGCCTTCTTCACGTGCAGAGCACAAAAATTCTTGATCTGTACGTTAGTGTGTCACGCCCCACTCCCGTAGGAGCGATCGTCCTCGCTAAGGCGTGATGCCGCACGAGCCTAGATTGCGCTCGTGCAAGGCGGGTTCCATAACGGCCGATTTCAGCGGCTGCGACGAGGTCGTCGCACAGAAGTCCTATGCAGAGACATTGAACATGCAACAAAAATTAAAAAAAGTTATTCAACAGAAAGCTCTTTTTGATATCAAAACAACGGTTACATTGGGACGCAAGGCCGAATTACAATCACTCAAATTCACTCGTCTCACATTACAAATCACTCTGCTCTCTCTCATCTCGATTACAATGCTTGAGCCAGCGAAACTTCGGAAGGCGATGTCCATACATTATGTCCCGTATAAGTCTGGTCTTCACGCGGTCGCACGCTTCGAACCGCCAAGAAACTCCGTGCCTCGACGCATCCAAGCAAGCTCCGCGCCACGAGCTTCTACCTGCACCTGCACATGGAAACTGTGTGGGTCAGTACTCAAATGTACTGGTGGAGTGAGCTCCTCGCCCACCCATACAAAACTGACACGTTTATTTTACTTTGTGCAATACAAGCCCCTTTACAATTGTCTTTCTAGTCTTGCCTTAGGATCGATTTTTAGGACATAGGCAATCGGCCTATTTAGTGTCTTTAGACCATCTCCGTGCCTTGCACTGATAACGTACTCATACTTTGCCTCTAGACCTTTCTCGTGCTTACATTGTCAACGTACCGACTCATAGTTGTCTTTCGTACCATACTCTTGGACGTAACGACTAGGTCGTGTCAAATACTTGCCCGTGCCTCAACATCGAGGCCGTGCCTAGCAACGTAACCTGACTTATCCAAACTCGCCTTACGGCCCTTCCAGACTTAACTCGAAACGTCTAACACAACTTGTGGAATCGGTGTTGAGAACTCAAGTACGACGCCATATCTCGTGGCGAAACACGTCTTTATGTATAGCCGAATCGTAGGCTTTATAATACTTTGGGTGCAACTGAGCACACATTTCACCATTCAACATACCGTGCTTACACTTTCTTTGTTACGACCGACACCGTGCATGCGGATTCGCCGCTTAGCACGCCAATTATCTATATGAAAGGCCACTGGCATGACAAGCCATCGCGGACATAGCTCGGGTAGGCGGCGAGTCCTTCGATGCAAGGTAGCTAGCCCCATGGAAAGCCCCCGACTACCCACGCAATAAAAGCATGCGCTGCTATAACGTCTACATCCTAGGATGACTGGGCCCGGTGCCCCGGCGTATAACCAGTCTAGGCAGAAATCCTTGTCGACAAGGTGTCCAATGACCATGCACCTACGAGACATCTAGACTCACGTAAATGCATGGCATACTTGTTGGTACGACTGGAACTATACTTAGCAACTCGTGCTCTGAACCACCCTTTGCATTACGTGCATCGGGACCGCGAGACTCCCAACCAAGGGACCGCCTCGAATACTTAACGTGGATAGGACCGCGAGACTCCCAACCGAGGGACCGCCTCGAATACTCAACGCCTCGAATACTCAACGTGGATAGGAACGCGAGACTCCCAACCGAGGGACCGCCTCGAATACTCAATGGATAGGAACGCGAGACTCCCAACCGAGGGACCGCCTCGAAACACCTTAACGTGGATAGGACGCGAGACTCCCAACCGAGGGACCGCCTCGAAACACCTTAACGTGGATAGGACGCGAGGCTCCCAACCGAGGGACCGCCTCGAACTTCTTTGAACTCGAGGGAATGACTACTACGTAGTCTTCCAACTTAACTTGAACAAAAGTGTTCCCGAAGTGCCATAGTCCGTGGCTAAATTTATATCATGCCAACCGTGGCTCGTGCCTTTAACTGACTCACGTCCTACGCGACGCTATCACCCAAGTCATACGTTATACGATGGCCCTTGAGATCGTGGGACTATTTAACTTGACAACCGCAGAAAGAGCAGGACGGTACTTGGAATGACTTAGGTCGACCGCATAACTTTGGCTAACTTACTCAAGCCTACAACTTAACCCGAGGGACGAGCCAAGGCTACGCCAAGCCTTGCGTAGTGGATACGTGCATGCTTTATCGAGCATTTACGCGGGCGACGCCTATGACTTAGGCTAACTCATCGTTTGTGTCGAATACCAACTTTTCCTCTCCCAAGACGCGGGACGAAGGATCGAGTGTCTTTTTCAAAGCACGCTGAGCCGACTTCTATGAAGACCGTGGGACCATTTTCTATGTTCTAAGACATTCCGACGGGTCGGGATTATTCCCTTAGCTATGTGCGTTCGTATCTTTTATTATTAAGCCTATTTGTGCAAGTTGAAAACACACGAATTATTAAGTGAAGGCTGAGATGAGGCAAGTTCACCGAAACTACCCCACCTGAGCGATGTCTTCGAGTCGCCATTGTAAGGCCAAGTCCGAACGCTGTCGGCGATTCGATTCCTCCGATTGACTTTGCGGGACGGGGCACTACAACATACACCACTCAGAACAAGTCTCGTCCTCGAGACTTTCCTGAAGGCAAACCATCCTACCATTTCTATGGCCAAGACTTAATCCTACACACTCCGCCTACGCGTTTCTTCGATTCCGAGCCACGCTCGCACTTATCGCTAACTTAGTCGTAAGGCACATCAACCGATCAACCAACATTCGAACTCGTCTAAATTCAATGATCGCGTTACCGTCAACATTTCTTCGAAACTTACGATTTCAAAATCCTCGACACTTTTCGTTCCTCAACTCTCACTTGATTCAACGTATCACTTAGTTGGATCGTGCACATATTCTAGGCGTCCCTAAAATACATGCATTTCAGCCAAGCCTCGTGATAGAGAATATGCCATCACCACTCGAGTCGGATCGTGCACATATTCGGGCGTCCCTGATATACGTACATGTCAGCCGAGACTCGCGAATGGTGCCTCCACAATTCCTATCGTTTCGTGCCGGAACGTTTGCCTAACCGCTAGGCTATGTCTTTCGTCAGTACTGGAATCATAGTTCCCAAACAACGATATCAACACTGACCCCTTCCTAAGGTCAAACCAAATCGATGGTATAGGATTTTCTACCCAAGCTCACATCACTCCGATTTCTAAACATCGAGCATCGATTTCCTACGCACATTCCGATATCCGTCGCACGGGGTACGAGTCGTTCGGTAAAGTCCTCCTACGATAACTCACGTTCTAACCAATTTCACGTCATATCAATATCATTCGTTCATCAAACCGTTTCGCATAGAGTCACACCCCAGAACCAGAATACTGGAGAGCGGAGGAATGACTCAGCCAGCTACGTATTACGGGTAGATGAATACCGTATAATACGATCAATGCTGTCTAAAAGACAAGGGGGTGCATACTACATGAAAGTCTCGATATGGTCACTTCACATCTATTGTCTCAATCATTCAAACAAGAAGCAATGACAGAGAACATTTAAGATAAAGCAATAAGACGTCCCAAACGCTCAGTCAAAATGTTCTTGATATCTGGCTTTACAAAATACAGCCAGATGATGTAGTAAGTATACACAATTGTTAGCAGCTGCATCCTGACTTAGTTACAATTATGCAAAAGTAAGTACAAGACAATCTGACTAACATGTCGGTGCCAAACGGCAAAGTATAAAGTAGATAACAAAACGGGCGGGGAGGTAAGAAACCCACTCGAGTCCTCCTGCGATCATCCCTCTAGTGTTGACCATCTTGGAGGTAGAAGTAAGCTGGATCCTCGGGGACTGGCTCTAAATCTGGCCATACAAAACCAGAGAGGTTAGACCTCTAATAGCAAGTACCGCAAGGGAGCACGATATAAGGAATGAAGCCAGTAATAAGAGAATATGATAATAGATCTCTGCTATCTACTAGGACTCACACAACATCACGACATTCGAACCAACCTCCCAACCAAACAAGGACAGAAGTTGGCCCGTCATGTCCTGACATTCTGATTATCTCAGTTTAGTAACAGAGTAGGTACAGTGCACAAACAAATCAATTTAAACGGCCAGGCAACTACTACGGCTTGCTATTGTGAGTCCCAAGTAATCTTGGTTTTATGCAATAAGGATTTCTCAGTTCTTACTATGCGCAAGCAAGGCTAGTTTACCCAGTCAATCAATTGCGCCAATCACGAATTAGACGAGTCCCAGCGGGACGCCCGTCATTAATATACAATATTCAATAGATAAAATAACCAGATACCGCTCCCTGCCCGTGTGGCAGATTTGCAGTATCTGTGGGGACCAACCGGCCTGTCGGACACTACTAGTCCCAAGAGGGCTACCATGTAAGAACCGGAGAATCCATTCTCTCCATGCAATTATTATTTTATTTAACTTAATAGCCTCTATGTTAAGTGAAATCCCATGCCGTGGGTCATGGTCATTCGGAATGAGTACCTTTGTACGGGGTACGATATGCACAACTCTACAATGATACCAGTGCGGTCAGGTTGTAGGTCTTACATAGTGTAATGCAACAATCAAAACTAACCACGGAGTAATCATGCCTTGACCATAAAGTACACATGCTTCTTTGGTAAGATAAATAAATAATAAATGAATTGAAGCCTGCATGTGCCTGTATGCCAATATTCGGGATTAGCCAGTCGATTTCAATAGTTCATAATTAATATGAATGTGTCTCATTTATTCAATACAAAAAGACGACTAGCCAGTCTCTTAGTTCCAACTAGGAACGCATGATCAATTATTAGTCAAGGTCACAATCATTATCAATGGTGACAAGGCATAAAAGTCAACTAATATTCAGTGGGGTCGAGTCTACAACTCTCAGGGTTTAATTCCAGTCAATCGGGGTATCTATAACTCAATTCACAACACATGGTACATCCCACGTAACAATCTATATTTAACAGAAATATTAGCATATCGTGATTATATCAAGTTTATGCAAAAAGGCGTAAGGATATAAAATGGACGTTAAATATTTAATAAGATATCATATACAGGGCTATAGAAGATCCAGGGTAAGTAGGGTAAGTAGGGTCAGGATACGCTCATGTCAGGCTACGCTCAAGTCAGCCTACGTTCATGTCAGCCTACGCTCAAGTCAGGCTACGCTCATGTCAGGCTACGCTCATGTCAGGCCACGCTCAAGTCAGCCTACGCTCATGTCAGCCTACGCTCAAGTCAGGCTACGCTCATGTCAGCCTACGCTCATGTCAGCCTACGCTCAAGTCAGGCTACGCTCATGTCAGGCTACGCTCATGTCAGCCTACGCTCAAGTCAGCCTATGCTCATATCAGCCTACGCTCAAGTTAGGCTATGCTCAAGTCAGCCTACGCTCATGTCAGCCTACGCTCAAGTCAGGCTAGCGTATGGACTCCATACGACTCCTTTTCAAGGCAGCGTATGTAAGTCCGTACGACTCCTCTTCAAGGCAGCGTATGCAAGTCATACGCCTCCAAAAGGCAGCGTATGAGTCAGACTACGCTGCGCTAAAGAGCGCATACAGCTCAGTGGCGCAAGCTAAAAAGCTCGTGTACACTGCTCACTGTCTTCTCCAAATCAGCAAGAACTCCATAGTTTGAACCCAAAGCTTCAAAAGTCCATAACTTGGTCAAAATAAGTCCTAATCCAACTTTTCAAAGGTCAAAATTGGGTAGAATAAAATTTTTCTACAACATGGAACCATCAAAACTTGAAAATAAAGAAGTTTGATAGATCAAACCACCAAAATCCGAAAATAACCAATTTCTAGATCTAAAAATTAAAGCCTCAAAATGGAAAATGACAAGTTCTAATGTGTCTTAGAATCACAAGGAAGAGAGAATGGAACCATAAAAATGGGTTTTCATGTGGAAGCAAGATGTACTTGCCTATGGGTTTGGTAGGTGGAGAGAGTTTGAGGAAGAAGAAGAAGAGTAATGGTGAAGGAGAGTAATGAAGAGAGAGAAAGAGTTGGGGGCTTTAAATGGAAGGGGTGGTGGTAGGTGGGGGTATTGGGTTCGGTTCATGATGAACCACCATAACCCGAAGATAAACCAACCTAGGCCAAACCTAAAGTAAGCTAAAGCAGAGATAAAAGCAGAAAGTAAAATACAGAAAATTAATTGCAGGAAATTAATTAACATAAATTTAAAGAGATTTAAATACAAATAATACATGATAAATATTTAAATAAATATACTAAAGCAGTACATGTATTAAAAATACGTATTCTGGGAACAGGGAGTGACATCTCTACCCTCCTTAGAAAAATTTTGCCCTCGAAATTTCAAATCCAAGCAGGATAGGAATATCAAGGCCAAACTAGTACAAGCAATTTAAGCAAGCAATCATTTTACAATGTCCATAGCAAGTAACATATCTATATTTAATAATCTACGATATCAAGTAATTTCTACTCATAGGGCGACCAGCATGCGGAGTTAAGACAATCAAGGTACACGGGAAGAAATATACCTTGTGAGTCAAACAGATGTGGATACCGTGATCGAATATCATCCTCACGTTCCCACGTTGACTCTCCTAAAGAGTGATGACCCCAAGCAACCCGGATAAGGTTAATTGTTCGGTTCTTGAGTATCTTCTCTCTTCGGTCCAAGATGGATACATGCTGCTCCTCGTAAGACAAGTTGGTACCAACAACCAATTCAGAATGATCGAGGATATGGCTTGGGTCCGATACATACCTTCGTAACTGAGATACATGAAACACGTCATGTACCTCTCGTAACGAAGGTGGAAGGGACAAACGATAAGCAACATCGCCTACCCTATCAAGGATAACGAATGGTCCTACGTATCGCGGACTCAACTTCCCACGAACGCCAAATCTAATGACCCCATGGGTAGGTGAGATCCGTAGGAACACGTGGTCCCCAACAAAAAACTCTAGCGGCTTACGATGCTGGTCCGCCCAAAGACGATGTCGATCATGCGCAACTCGAAGTCGCTCTCTAATTCCTTTAACCAATTCAACTGTCTGAACAATCATTTCCGGGCCTAATCTTTCTGTCCCCGATATCATCCCATGCTAGTAGCGACCTACACTTCTTACCATATAGTGCCTCAAATGGCGCCATCTGGATACTGGCTTGATAAATGTTGTTATATGAAAACTCAACTAAGTGCAGGTGGCTTTCCCAAGATCCTCTAAAATCTAGGGTACAAGCTCGCAACATATCTTCCAAAGTCTGAATTGTCCTTTCCGATTGGCCGTCCGTCTGTGGATGATAAGCCATACTAAATTTTAACTTGGTGCCCAAACTACGATGTAAGCTCTTCCAGAAATGTGACGTGAAACGGGTATCTCTGTCTGACACAATACTGACAGGGACTCCATGCTGACTGACTATCTGCTGCATGTACAACTCCGCCAACTTTTCTGTAGATTGTCCTACTCTGAAAGGAAGAAAGTGTGCTACCTTTGTAAGCCGATCTACTATCACCCAAATAGCATCTTTACCACTTGGTGATCTCGGTAAACCGGTCACAAAGTCCATTGTGATGTGTTCCCACTTCCATTCCGGGATAGGAAGCGGTTGTAATAATCCAGCTGGCCTCTGCTGTTCTGCCTTTACTTGCTGACATATCAAGCAACGAGAAACAAACCTAGCTATCTCCCTCTTCATCCCATTCCACCAGAAGTGCTGCTTGATATCTTGGTACATCTTGGTCCCTCCTGGATGTATATAATACTGAGAACTGTGAGCTTCTGTCATAACTTCCTGTCTGATATCTCCACTAGGTACACTATAGACGTGATCCAAACCTAAGCGTACCATCTTCGTGGATTTGCATCTCTTTTTTGAGCCCTAACTCACATTCTGCCCTAAGATTCTGAATCCTTGGGTCCTGTGCCTGGGCTGCCTTGATCCTGCCTACCAAGTCGGATTGAACTTGTAGACTCGCCAGAATTCCTATATCATTAGGAAGTATAACTTCGATGCTTATCTCCTGAAGGTCTTCTAAGATGTGCTTCTACGTTGTCAACATAAATGTGCCGCCTCTTCTGCTGAGAGCGTCTGCTACCACATTAGCCTTGCCTGGATGATACTGAAGCTCCACGTCATAATCCTTGATCAGCTCTAACCATCTTCTCTGCCTCATGTTCAGCTCTTTCTGAGTAAAGATGTACTTCAGACTTTTGTGGTCTGTGTACACGTCCACTCGGTCACCATATAAGTAATGCCTCCATAACTTCAAAGCAAATACTACCGCCGCCAACTCCAAATCATGAGTTGGATAATTTTTCTCGTGGTCTCGAAGTTACCAAGATGCATACGCTATCACCTTCCCATGTTGCATAAGGACACATCCAAGTCCTTTACCTGACGCATCACAATATACAGTAAAACCTCCGGGCCCAACTGGCAATGTAAGGATAGGTGCTGATATCAACTTCTGCTTCAGATTCTCAAATGATACCTGGCATTCTGCCGACCAGACGAATGGTATATCCTTTCGTGTCAAGCGGGTCATGGGTGCTGAAAGTCTTACAAAACCTGATACAAACCTTCTGTAATATCCTGCCAATCCCAAGAAACTCCGTACATCAGCTACGGTCTTGGGTACTGGCCAACTCTCTACAGCTTCTACCTTCTTGGGATCCACTGCTACTCCAGCTCCTGATATGATGTGACCCAGAAATGAAATGTGGTCCATCCAGAACTCACACTTGATGAGCTTGGCATACAACTGGTTCTCTCTCAAAACCTGTAACACTTTCCTGAGGTGGTCTTCATGCTCCTCTTCACTAGCAGAATATACGAGAATGTCGTCGAGAAACACCATGACAAACTGATCTAAATATGGCATAAAGATGCGGTTCATCAAATCCATGAATATAGCTGGAGCATTGGTCAAACCAAACGGCATTACTAAGAATTCATAATGTCCATACTTCGACCTGAATGCTGTCTTGGGAATATCTTCCTTTCGAGCCCTCACTTGATGGTACCCTGAACGAAGATCTATCTTAGAGAAAACTCTAGCTGTACTCAACTGGTCAAACAAGTCGTCGATCCTGGGTAGTGGATACTTGTTCTTTACTGTCGCCGCGTTAAGCTTCCTGTAATCGATGCATAATCTGGATGATCCATCCTTATTCCCCACAAGTACCACTGGTGTTGCCCATGGTGACATGCTAGCTTGGATAAACTTCTTCTCCTTCAATTCCTCTATGTGCTGATACACCTTGGCCTGCTCCGAATCCGCCATTCTGTAAACCCGATCTGATTGGTTTAGTTCCAGGTGCCAATTCTATGCTGAACTCAATATCTCTAACCGGTGGTAGACCTGGAAGTTCTTCGAGAAATACGTCTAGAAATTCTTCAACTACCTTCGGAACTTGAACTTCTTCCATTGCCGTTATTACTCCCTGCTCTTGCTGAGTTGCCTCTGATCTGACCAAGGTGAATTTCTTCATGCCTGGAATATCAAAAGATACACTCCCACTACGGCAATCTATTGTCGTATGACTGTCTTTCAGCCAGTCCATGCCTAAGATAACGTCGAAATTTCCAACAGGAAATTCTATCAACTGGGCGGGTAAGGAATGCCCGTAAACTACAACACTACACGCTAGAATAACTCTACTAACTCCTACGAGCCCATTGCCAGTGAGTATATTCAATCTTCCTGGCAATGCCTCGAACTCCATCCCTAGCCGTGTCGTAAATTGTGCAGATATAAATGAGTATGATGCTCCTGAATCAAACAATGCTACTGCGGGATATGAGCCGACGAGAATGTTACCTGCCACAATATCTTCCGATGTTAATGCCTCCTCCAAGGACAGTGTGAATGCCTGCCCTCGACCTCCTTGCTGGTTTCCATGCGGTGGCCTAGTCTGGTGTTGCTGCTGGCCCCTGTCTTGATGATGCTGGGGTGGTCTATGCTGGTGTTGCTGTATCGACGGTCCCTGCTGTGAACATCTGAGCCTGTGGCATTAACGGACGCTGGGCCAATGGTCTCACTGCTACCGCTGGTCCTCGATACTACCCTGTCCCTGGTGCTGGCAGAGCAGAAAACTGTTACCCTGGTCCTCCTGACCTCGAATTCATGGGACATGTGGTAATCCGATGATCTGGATTTCCACATATCAAACACAGTCCGTTTAATGCCCGATACACATCTCTAGTGTGTCCCATCTTCCTACAATAAGTACAGCCCGCTGGGGGTTGCTGGTTCTTCTTCTGTTGCTGCTGCTACCTGGGTGGTGGTGCTGGCCCTCGTATTGCCACATCGTGAATGCGAATGCCAAGGGATGGTGCTGTTGTTCGGGGCGCTGCTCCCCTCCTCCTTCAATCTGACTGTGAGATCTCTTCTGATCTCCAATCCAAACTGTATCCTCTGAATGGTGATCTCATGCCTTCGGGTTGCCGTCAATATCTCATCAAAAGTCTGGTAATTGTGCTCCTCTATCAATTGCAAGAGCTCAAAATGAAACCCTTGCTGAAACCTCATAGCCCTCTGGCGCTCCGTCGCTACCATCTCTGGGGCAAACCTACTCAATCTGCAGAACTCCGCTGCATAAGCATCTACCGTCTTGCCGGCCTGCTTGAGGTTGATAAACTTCTGTTGTAGCTCAACTGCGCCACAACTCCATAGTACTTTGTCTTGAATCTTGCTGTAAAATCATTCCAAGCCACAGGACGTCTGATGCCTATCTCCTCTGATTCCCACCAATCACGTGCGAGATCCTGAAGTAACAACTTCACCTGATCCACACGTTCTTCTGCCGGTACCTTAGCCGCCGTCAAAATAGCCTCAAATCCTTAAGCCATGCATCTGCTGAGATGGCATCCTCCGTTCCTTCAAAAGGCGGGAGTTGAACTTACAAAATTGGTTGTGCTCCAGAATCCGGCCTTGCCCCTCTTTCCAAAGCTGTCTGCAACCCTTGGTTGAGTAGTACGTTCTGCTCTTGCAACTGAGCGTGCATGCACTGTTGGGCTAACATCTGATGTTGTTGAGTAGCTATCATCCCTCTCATGATTTCCAGAAGAGCCGGTGTGTCCATTTCCGCAGGGTAGGTGGAACTGTTGGTGGTGGTGGAACATTCGGATACTGCGATCCAGTTGCTGCTTCCACTATTACTTCTTCCTGGGTAGTCTCTTGAGTTAGTACCGTCCCTTGTTGCTGACCAATATGATCTGGTTGTCCATGTTGCTGTCCATGTTGTTGCTGTCCAGTCCTGACAGATGCGGACGAGGTGCCCCTAAAAAAATGGACAAGAGAACAATCAAACGATCGGACATGAAGGATCAATGAAGTCAAAGGATACTGGAATGTCAAGCTAGAGTTGAGAGTAACGAATCATGAGATCAAGGAGAAACATGTGTGATTGAGACATCCTATTAAACACCCCACAAGTCTGAAATCAGACCTGCATGGGCCACCACTAAAACCTTGTCACACCCCAGAACCAGAATACTGGAGCGGGGGAATGACTCAGCCAGCTACGTATTACGGGTAGATACCGTATAATACGATCAATGCTGTCTAAAAGACAAGGGGGTGCATACTACATGAAAGTCTCGCTATGGTCACTTCACATCTATTGTCTCAATCATTCAAACAAGAAGCAATAACAGAGAACATTTAAGATAAAGCAATAAGGCGTCCCAAACGCTCAGTCAAAATTTTCTTAATATCTGGCTTTACAAAATAAAGCCAGATGATTTAGTAAGTATACATAATTGTTAGCAGCTGCAGCCTGACTTAGTTATAATTATGCAAAAGTTGGTACAAGACAATCCGACTAACATGTCGGTGCCAAACGGCAAAGTATAAAGTAGATAACAAAACGGGCGGGGAGGTAAGAAACCCACTCGAGTTCTCCTGCGATCATCCCTCTAGTGTTGACCATCTTGGAGGTAGAAGTAAGCTGGATCCTCGGGGACTGGCTCTAAATCTGGCCATGCAAAACCAGAGAGGTTAGACCTCTAATAGCAAGTACCGCAAGGGAGCACGATATGAGGAATGAAGCCAGTAATAAGAGAATATGATAATAGATCTCTGCTATCTACTAGGACTCACACAACATCACGACACTTCGAACCAACCTCCCAACCAAACAAGGACAGAAGTTGTCCCGTCATGTCCTGACATTTTGATCATCTCAGTTAAGTAACAGAGTAGGTACAGTGCAAAAACAAATTAATTTAAACGGTCAGGCAACTACTACGGCTTGCTATTGTGAGTCCCAAGTTATCTTGGTTTTATGCAATAAGGATTTCTCAGTTCTTACTATGCACAAGCAAGGCTAGTTTACCCAGTCAATCAATTGCGCCAATCATGAATTAGATGAGTCCCAGCGGGACGCCCATCATTAATATACAATATTCAATAGATAAAATAACCAGATACCGCTCCCTGCCTGTGTGGCAGATTTGCAGTATCTGTGGGGACCAACCGGCCTGTCGGGCACTACTAGTCCCAAGAGGGCTGCCATGTAAGAACCCGGGAATCCATTCTCTCCATGCAATCATTATTTTATTTAACTTAATAGCCTCTATGTTAAGTGAAATCCCATGCCGTGGGTCATGGTCATTCGGAATGAGTACCTTTGTACGGGGTACGATATGCACAACTCTACAATGATACCAGTACGGCCAGGTTGTAGGTCTTACATAGCGTAATGCAACAATCAAAACTAACCACGGAGTAATCATGCCTTGACCATAAAGTACACATGCTTTTTTGGTAAGATAAATAAATAATAAATGAATTGAAGCCTGCATGTGCCTGTATACCAATATTCGGGATTAGCCAGTCAATTTCAATAGTTCATAATTAATATGAATGTATCTCATTTATTCAATTCAAAAAGACGACTAGCCAGTCTCTTAGTTCCAACTAGGAACGCATGATCAATTATTAGTCAAGGTCACAAGCATTATCAATGGTGACAAGGCATGAAAGTCAACTAATATTCAATGGGGTCGAGTCTACAACTCCCAGGATTTAATTCCAGTCAATCGGGTATCTATAACTTAATTCACGACATATGGTACATCCCACGTAACAATCTATATTTAACAGAAATATTAGCATATCATGATTATATCAAGTTTATGCAAAAAGGCGTAAGGATATAAAATGGACGTTAAATATTCAATAAGATATCAATATACAGGGCTATAGAAGATCCAGGGTAAGTAGGGTCAGGCTACGCTCATGTCAGGCTACGCTCATGTCAGCCTACGCTCAAGTCAGGCTACGCTCATGTCAGGCTACGCTCATGTCAGGCTACGCTCAAGTCAGCCTACGCTTATGTCAGCCTACGCTCAAGTCAGGCTACGCTCAAGTCAGCCTACGCTCATGTCAGGCTACGCTCATGTCAGCCTACGCTCATGTCAGCCTACGCTCAAGTCAGGCTACGCTCATGTCAGGCTACGCTCATGTCAGGCTACGCTCAAGTCAGCCTACGCTCATGTCAGCCTATGCTCAAGTCAGCCTACGCTCAAGTCAGCCTACACTCATGTCAGCCTACGCTCAAGTCAGGCTAGCGTATGGACTCCATACGACTCCTTTTCAAGGCAGCGTATATAAGTCCGTACGACTCCTATTCAAGACAGCGTATGCAAGTCATACGCCTCCAAAAGGCAGCGTATGAGTCAGACTGCACTGCGCTAAAGAGCGCATGCAGCTCAGTGGCATAAGCTAAAAAGCTCGCGTACACTGCTCTTTATCTTCTCCAAATCAGCAAGAACTCCATAGTTTGAACCCAAAGCTTCAAAAGTCCATAACTTGGTCAAAATAAGTCTAAATCTAACTTTTCAAAGGTTAAAATTGGGTAGAATAAAAATTCTCTACAACATGGAACCATCAAAACTTGAAAATAAAGAAGTTTGATAGATCAAACCACCAAAATCCGGAAATAACCAATTTTTAGATCTACAAAAATTAAAGCCTCAAAATAGAAAATGACAAGTTCTAATGTGTCTTAGAATCACAAAGGAAAGAGAATGAAACCATAAAAATGGGTTTTCATGTGGAAGCAAGATGTACTTGCCTATGGGTTTGGTAGGTGGAGAGAGTTATGAGGAAGAAGAAGAAGAGTAATGGTGAAGGAGAGTAATGAAAAGAGAGAAAGAGTTGGGAGCTTTAAATGGAAGGGGTGGTGGTAGGTGGGGGTATTGGGTTCGGTTCATGATGAACCACCATAACCCGAAGATAAACCAACCTAGGCCAAACCTAAAGTAAGCTAAAGCAGAGAATAAAAGCAGAAAGTAAAATACAGAAAATTAATTGCAGGAAATTAATTAACATAAATTTAAAGAGATTTAAATACAAAATAATACATGATAAATATTTAAATAAAATACTAAAGCAGTACATGTATTAAAAATACGTATTCTGGGAACAGGGAGTGACAGTTATCTCTTCGAACACGTTCAACATTAGTTCGCCTATCATTCATTCTCAACTCAAGCACGCTACGGCACAATTCATCTCTAAACCGTAATTCACATTTTACGTTTTTCAAAATCATCTATTCCAATTCATGTAATCGATCACAAGGTCGTCCGACTTAACAATATGCCACGCTCCGATCTCACGCGAGACAGATTATCTACGGTGGGCACGAATCACCATACACGCTCCCGCGAGATAATTATTCTCATCGGGACGTAGCTCTTGTTTGTGTCTAGACTAGTTCATTCTCGATGTCCGGATTGGACCTACTCAATCCTCAAGTCTTATTCAGTCATCGATCACAAGTCCTAACATTCTCGAGTTCTGCTTCGCATCAAGCCAACAGGTCGAGACAATCAAAGTTGCCGCATCCTGATTTTCCAAGTTCGATCATTCCCGCGATATGAATCACCATGTCAGCGCTCACGCGGAACGATCGTCCCAAATCCGACGCAACGTATGTGCGAGGCTGGAGTCGTGCTCGCACAAGACAAGAATGTCGACGCTGTGGTTATCCGCATAATTATCAAGATATGATCACTTTCATCCAACATTTGTCTCAACCAAAGTCCTAAGTATTACATCCAACCGAATAATAGCACTTGCACGATCGTCATTCACCGAGTCCGAGTACCTCCGAGTTATTGCATATCATCTTTGATACGCCTCAATACCATCGACGATATACGTAACCTGACGATCTTCGTTTGTAATGAATTTCGAGTCGTACGAATGATGCTATCGTCCGACTGGATAATCTCCTCGAACCGTTCAATTTTAATTCGGTCATTTCTCCTCGAATCGTTCACAACATCGTTTCAACAAACCCAAATTCACGTATCGTTCATCCGTCTATCATAAGTCATCGACCAACGTATTTCTTCAATTCGAAATAGTCCTTGCTAACTCAATCATCGAACGATATCCATTCCAATCCTCAGAGTCATTCGCGTAACTTTAAAATCGAACATTTCATGCATGCTACCTACCCGTCGTGTTAACTTTTCGTATACGATTCCGTATCAATTTTCTCGATTCGATTTCACCAACTTAATTATTTTCGCGTTTCATACTCGTGCAATCCTTAATCTTTCGCTCGAATGATTTCCAAGAAGGACCATACACCACTCGGGATTCGAGTCATCCAATCTAGTCCAAATCACGTTCACGTTATTCGCTAAGACATATTTCGGATTCGTTCGACGAATCCCTAGTGTAATCGTTCACGTCGCATCGACGCACTAAGTCGTTCGTACCATTCCTCAAAATCCAAAACAATCTTCCGTGTACGCCTAAGCGTTAGTCCAATAGCGCTTCTATCGATATACACTCTAAGTGTATCCCCAGTCTCGACCGATCGATACTTAATATTGCTCGCGACTCGTTTGTACCAGAAGGTTGAGGTGCGCGATAATCGGTACAACTTAGCCAAAGGCTGTGTGCAAAACTATCCCGTTCGAACTATACTTCGGTCTCGTGTGCTCGTTCGCTATTGTTAGCATAAGGTCGTTCAAGCACGCAATGCGTTTGCTAACTTTTAGCACGTGTCTTCTATCAACTCAAGGTCGGCACCGTTCGGCCCAAAGGCCTACCAACTATCCGGCGATAGCCTACCGATGCGTTCGATGGAACGCTTGTACGAGCTTTCGAAAATATTAGACTTATTGTATGGACATCCCGTTGGACAATCAAGAGAGAGAGCGTAGGAGCGATCGTCCTCGCTAAGGAGTGATGCCGTATGATCCTAGATTGTGCTCGTGCAAGGCGGGTTCCATAACGACCGATTTCAACGGCTGCGACGAGGTCGTCGCACAGAAGTCCCATACAGAGACATTGAACGTGCAGCGAAAAATTAAAACAAACACAAGTTATTTAACAAAAAGCTATTTATTGATATCGAAACAACGATTATATTGGGGGCGTAAGGCCGAGATTACAATTACTCAAATTCACTCGTCTCATATTACAAATCACTCTGCTCTCTCTCATCTCTCGATTACAATGCTTGAGCCAGCAGAAACTTCGGAAGGCGATGTCCATACATTATGTCCCGTATAAGTCTGGTCTTCACGCGGTCGCACACTTCGAATCGCCAAGGAACTCCATACCTCGACGCATCCAAGCAAGCTCCGCGCCACGAGCTTCTACCTGTACCTGCACATGGAAACTATGTGGGTGTCAGTACTCAACTGTACTGGTGGAGTGAGCTCCTCGCACACCCATACAAAAATGATACATTTATTTTACTTTGTGCAATACAAGCCCCTTTACGATTGTCTTTCTAGTCTTGCCTTAGGATCGATTTTTAGGACATAGGCAATCGACCTATTTAGTGTCTTTAGACCATCTCCATGCCTTGTACTGATAACGTACTCATAATTTGCCTCTAGACCTTTCTCGTGCTTACATTGTCAACGTACCGACTCATAGTTGTCTTTCGTACCATACTCTTGGACGTAACGACTAGTTCGTGTCAAATACTTGCCCGTGCCTCAACATCGAGGCCGTGCCTCGCAGCGTAACCTGACTTATTCAAACTCGCCTTAAGGCCCTTCCTGACTTAAATTTTTGGAGATGGGTCCCGCATATTGCAAGGGGGGAAGCGAAGCGAATAATGGGGGGGGGGGGGCGCACATTGGCTGTGGGTACAACAATGTTCAACCCCTTGCGGCCAAAAAGTGTTTTCGTTATTTATGATAGAGATCCAAACTATGAGAACAATGAGCTATAGTGTCAGAGTATCAATGTGAAGGTTTCTTATGCAGAATTGTGGACAGTAGTGAAAGGCTAGGCAATGCAATGAAGCTACAGTAAAACATGGGTGCCAGAGTATCAATATCATGCCAGAATATCAGCTTGATACAAAGCTCCTTGATGCAGTGCAGTCATCACATGGACACTTGGGATTCGACGATAATGACACAACATTCATTTTGTAAAAAAAAATCATGATATTTTAAGTTCAGTCCGGGATAAACTAAAATTCTGGCTTCGCCCTTGCTTGGGAAGCTAGGAAGACAGACATGAATTAGTTAGAAATTGATCAGTGAGTCGGCCAGTTAGCAAGAATTTCCTACAAATAGAGAATACCACTATGAGAGAGAGTTCATGTGATGAATGAATGTTTATATTTACATTTTCTCTTTCAATTATCCTTGTACAATGTTACTTTACATTTTCCAGAATTATTACAAAACCCTAGTGTACATCTTCTTCCCCAAATTCTAGTTCCATCTTTGATTCTTGCATCAAGCTCTGGTTGCATCAAGCTCTGGTTATTGGTTCGAAATGCTTCAGTTCCTAACCAGGTGGAGAGAGGCTCCATCAATTAAGTTTTAGGGTAATATTAAAATTTTGCGTTTAGATCTTCATATCGTCCAGAAATGATTTGGATCTCTTATAAGTGGCTGACTTGGGCTAACCGTCCAAAATAGAGACCTAAATATAAAATTTGAATATTATACGAAACTCTAAAACTAAATGAATTAAATTATGTTTGGGTTGTTGTGTGACTTGGATTATTTAGAATGGTGAAGACTATGTGACTTTGTTATTTAGTTTTCATGACCAATCAAGTACGAGACATGTGACATTTTTGTTTGCTTCTATCATGATCTCAGCAGCCAAACAACCAATAATATAAAACTAAATAATCTAAATTATACAACCTTCACATATTTCTGTTTAGTTTTAAGGCTTCACCAAGGAGGAGAGGCAAGTACACCTTGCCGAACCTTAAACAAATTTACTTTTGATTGTTCCATCTTCTTCCTTGCATGATTCTAAGCATGTTTAGAACTTAGAGTTTTTGATTTTACCGGGTGGATTCTTGTAGATCTAAGTTTATATTATTTTCAGTTTTTTTGGGTTTTGATCTACCAAACTTACTTGTTAACAAAAACTAATTGTTCCATGTTGTAGAGAATTTAATTTCATACAGTTTTGGCTTTTGTTTTGCTTGATTTCGACTTCGGATGAGGAAGTTATGGCCAAAACAATTTTGGTCAAACTTCTATGTTCATCTGCAGCATGAGGAACATATCGCAGTTGGCCGCATATAATGTCGCTATTGAGCCGCATGAGGCACATGTCGCAGTTGACCGCATATGATGTCACTGTTGAACCGCATTAGCTGCATGTCGCAGTTGGCCGTATATGATGTCGCTGTTGAGCCGCATGAGCCGCATGTCGCAGTTGGCCGCATATGATGTCGCTGTTGAACCGCATGAGCCGCATGTCGCAGTTGAACGCATATGATGTCGCTGTTGAACCGCATGAGCCGCATGTCGCAGTTGGCCGCATATGATGTCGTTGTTGAGCCGCATGAGCCGCATGTCACAGTTGGCCGCATATGATGTCGCTGTTGAGCCGCATGTCGCTGTTGGCCGCATATGATGTTGCTGTTGAGCCGCATGTCGCAGTTGGCCGCATATGATGTCGCTGTTGAACCGCATGAGCTGCATGTCGCAGTTGGCCACATATGACGTCACAGTTGAGCCGCATAAGCTGCATGTCGTAGTTGGCCGCATATGGTGTCGCAGAATAGGCCGCATATACATATTTTGACTATTTCTAACTGTTATATGTCCTAAATGACTGAATCGTGGCTCGAATTTCTTCCGACTCCCAACGTAAAAGTTGTAGATCTTTTCCTTAGCATCAAGAATATGTCACTAGTTATTTTATGCAAGTTCTCTCATTCATAATATTGTAAGAATAGAACACGATAGTGGCCCACTGTGGCGCACTCTTGACAAGTATACTGACATGATATATCTCGAATGCTGTTGCGACGGCTAACACGACTTGACAAGATTGAATAACTTGGACACCGTGGACGATTATGCTTGTAAATGAACCCGTCTTGTCTTGCATCATGTCTAGGACGGGGACCTCTGAGTACCACGGTTAGGGGTACCCACTGAAATCGACTAAGGTTAATAACTAGAATAATCCAGTAGTCATGAAGAGATTTTCCAGCTACAGGCAATCCTGTTACCTGGACGCGCTTATGGATTTGTAGCCTGCCGACGAGTAGGGCACACTTCCAGCACACGGTTATGTGTTGCACCCTTATTGTACTAATATTCGCCTGGATAACCTGGATGGTCTGCAGGGCTTGTGGCTGTGGAATAATCTCACTGAATCTTGCTAGTAATTAGGCCTGTGATAACCCTAGTTAGTTAAAATATCAAGCCGTACTTATTGTTTGGCCGTGAATGTTAGATGGAGTTCGATCAGTCTAGTCTTGTCTTGATCTTGTACTTGATTGTTACATGTCCTGATTTCTTACTTTATCTTGCCGATAAATGGTGGAAGAAACCAAGTTCTGTTCAGACGAAGGGTTACAACCCCGGTCCTTGTTTGATTTACGGGTTGTAACCTGGTTATCTGAATAGTCCCATGGTTATCTCATCGTATATCATCTTCCCAGTCTAAGTCTAGTTTAGATCCAGTTCCTAATTGTTTTACGAAATGATTGCATGATTGTCACTC
>JANAVB010002854.1:0-36744 GCA_029216955.1 Iris pallida
GTAACATGATTGACAAATCCTAGGGTTGATCATGTATGACTGAAACTCTTGTTAGCCTTGACATTTTGTATGACTAGCTTCATGATCATCCAAATATATAATGTATGGGACGCTTTACTATTATATAATTTGCGCTTTGATATCTTGTAACTGTTATTACTTGCTTGAGATTGAGATAGTAGGCTTGTTCATGACCTTAAGAGACTGATGGCTTGTAGTTAAACCCTCATGTATCTAGACAGCCGTGACCGTATAGCGAGGCGGGTTGCACTTCAATATGTAGCTGGCTATATTCGCCCTCGCTCTCTAGTATTCTGGTTCTGGGGCGTTACATGGTTTAAGTGGTGGCCCATACAGGTCTTATAAATCAAGATATGTGAGGATTTACCGAATAGATGTCTCAATCGGTACTCGCCCTTGATCTCTGTTCGTATCATCTAAATTCCTGAATTCTTGACCTGATCACATGCTTGTATCTTTGATATGTCCTGGTCCTTCCTTATTGTTCCCTATGTCGTCTTCTTAAGCGGCATTATTCCTGGTCCTACTGATCGGTAAGGCGGAGCACCTTCCGTAGACCAGCAGCAACCTGGAGATCAAGCCCAGCATTCAGGAGTAGCCTCCAGAGTCATGCCTACTAGGGGTCAAGAGCCATCAGTTCAGCCCGTCCAGCCTGCAGAGCCTGATGATGGCACCTTGGTGGGTCTCATCAGGACATTGTTAGCTTCTCAAGATCGTCAAGGCGATGCATTGCACCAGGCAGTGACAGATGCTCTGACCAGAGGAGGTCATCAAGGTAATAGTGCGGCCAACAGCTTCAAGCGCTTGAACCCTCCCTTCTTCGATGGTAGCGAAGATGCAATCACCGCAGATGCTTGGCTTTAGGATACTGAGGTTATTCTAGAAGTAGCCAGGACTCCAGAAGATGAGAAGGTAGCGGTCGTATGCCTACAGTTATTGGATCTTGCCCACAGCTGGTGGGCGGCACAGGCCGTTGGATTAGTGGTACCTGTTGCTTGGGCAGTATTCCGTGAGAGATTTTAGACCAAGTACTTCGATGCTGTAGCTCGGTACGACCTACAGACGAGGTTCACCAATCTGAAGCAGATGGGCAGGACGGTCGATGGGTATGCGGCCGAGTTTTCCAGACTTAGTCGGTTTGCTCCCACCTTGGTGGCGACCGAGTTCGACAGAGCCCAGCGGTTCCAGCAGGGGCTCCATCTAGAGATTTTATTGGCATTGGAGCAGTTTGAGCATCAGACTTTTGATGCAGTGTTGAGAGCAGCCAGGAGGCATGAGTATACCTCCCAGAGGATCGTAGACAGGACCGGAGGTCGGAAGCGATCCCATTGCCAGATGAATCAGTCTTCAGCACCAGCCCCGGCAGCTAGGACTTTGACAATTGGAGCTCCGAGGTGGGCGGCCTCAGTGACGTCGGTTCAATATTCAGCCCCGACGTACCCTCAGCAGCAGAAGCAGAAGCACTCTTCCATAGTGGGATGTTCACACTGCGGGAAGCCAGGGCATGTGGTATCAGAGTGTCGTAGAGCACAGGGTTTATGCTTGGTTTGTGGTTCCCCGGACCACAGGGTTGGGAACTGCCCGAACAGGGGGATTTCATCTTCATCAACCTTCTCTAGTCCTTCGGTGAGAGGACCAGCACCAGTCCAGCAGCAGCAGCAGTACCCATTTCTGAGGCCTTTGTCGCCTCAGGCCCAGGCATTCCAGCAGCAGAGACCGCAGCAGTATGCCCAAGTCCAAGCTCAGACCCAGAATCGCCAGAGAGATTTCCAGCAGAGGGGACTCGCACCCAGAGGACATGGTCAAGTATTGGCTTTGACCATGGAAGAAGAAGGATTAGTACCAAGTGAGGTAGTAGCAGGTACTATTCTCGTCAACTCCTTTCCAGCATCAGCGTTATTTGATTCTGGTATATCGTATTCATTTATGTCTGCACGATTTGTGACACGGATAGGACTGGAGCCCGAGTCATTATCAGTAAGGCTCAATATACTTACTGGTAACAGTCTTGTGGGAGTAGATAGAGCATTTTCCTCGTGTCGGATCGTAGTTAATGGTAGAGAATTCCCCGCTAGATTGATAGAGTTCCCGATGGCCGATTATGATGTGGTCTTAGGGATGGATTGGTTGAGAGACCAGTATGCTAGGATAGACTGCCATATTGGCAGAATTATTTTTAGCATTCCAAGCGAGCCAGAGTTTTTTTTTTCCCGAGGCGAAGTTGAATCTTCTCCTCCGGTATTGCGGATGGCAGTAGCAGCAGTGCAGTTACCCCGAATAGTTGAAGAGTTTTTAGATGTTTTCCCAGAAGAGCTTCCAGAAATGCCGCCAGAGTGAGAGATCGAGTTTACCATAGACTTGATCTCAGGGACAGCCCCAATATCAGAGAGAGTCTACAGGATGGCGCCGTCAGAGTTAGAGATATTGTACAAGATGATTGAAGAACTTAGGACCAAGAGATTCATTCGTGCTAGTGGATCGCCTTGGGGAGCCCCGATGCTTCTTGTAAAAAATAAGGATGGTACGTCCAAATTATGTGTAGATTATCGTACCTTGAAC
Organism: Iris pallida; assembly: GCA_029216955.1. Lineage (NCBI taxonomy): Eukaryota > Viridiplantae > Streptophyta > Magnoliopsida > Asparagales > Iridaceae > Iris > Iris pallida. The sequence continues at coordinate 2,581 of JANAVB010002854.1, forward strand.
TCAGTGACAATCAAGAACAGATACCCTCTCACGAGGATAGACGACTTGTTTGATCAACTCAAGGGGGCAGCAGTATTCTCGAAGATCGATTTGCAATCAGAATACCATCAGATCAGAGTCAGAGAGTAGGATATCCCGAAGACAGCTTTCAGATCTAGATATGGGCATTAGGAGTTCCTTGTTATGCCATTTGGAGCAACCAATGCGTAGGCTGTATTCATGGACCTCATGAATCGTATCTTCATGCCTTATTTGGATCAGTTCGTGATTGTTTTTCTAGACGACATCCTGGTCTACAGCAAGAGTGAGGCGGAGCATGAGCAACATCTCCGTGTGGTTCTTCAGATCCTCAAAGAATACCAGTTGTATGCCAAGTTCAGTAAATGCGAGTTCTAGATCGATCGTATTTTAAACTTGGGTCATATCATCACCAGAGGAGGAGTAGAAGTGGATTCCCAGAAGATCGTGGCAATTGAGACATGGCCAGTACCTAGCACAGTTGCAGAAGTTCACAGTTTTCTTGGATTGGCCGACTACTACCGGAGATTTATTTCAGACTTTGCTCGGATTTCAGCACCTATGACCCAGTTGACCCGTAAGGATGTACAGTTTGCTTGGAAAACAGAGTGTCAGGATTCTTTTGAGAAGTTGAAGCAAGGTTTGATGACGGTACCCATTCTCACGCTTCCAGATGGGACCGAAGGATTCTCAGTGTATTGTGATGCTTCAGGCAGAGGTTTAGGATGTGTTTTGATGCAGCATGGAAAGGTAATAGCTTATGCGTCACGTCAACTTCGTGATCATGAGAGGAATTACCCAACCCATGACTTGGAGTTGGCAGCAATAGTGTTTGCACTTAAGTTGTAGAGGCACTACTTGTACGGAGATATGATAGAGATTTTCACCGACCACAAGAGCCTGAAGTATGTGTTCACTCAGAAGGATCTTAACATGCGTCAGAGAAGGTGGCTAGAGCTACTTATGGATTATGATGTCAATCTACAGTATCACCCAGGAAAGGCCAACGTCGTTGCAGATGCATTGAGCAGGAGAGCTGGAGTTTATTTTCTAACAGCGCAGCCAGAGTTGTTAGCAGATCTTCAGAAGATGGGTATAGAAGTTGTCCTTTCTACCAGTGTGGCATTGATGGCCAGTATGCGAGTCCAATCCACTATAGTCGAGAGGATCCGGATGGCGCAGTCAACAGATTCCAAGCTTCAGCAACTCAGAGCAGAGTGTGAGGCAGGACGAAGACTAGTGTTATGCATTCATGAAGATGGTATACTTTGACATGGAAGGCGTCTTTGTGTACCCAGTGGTGATATCAGACAGGAGATTATGGCAGAGGCTCATAGTTCTCAGTATTCCGTTCATCCTGGTGGCATAAAGATGTACCGCGATATCCGTCAGTACTTTTGGTGGAATGGCATGAAGAGGAAGATAGCCCGGTTTGTCTCTCGGTGTTTGGTTTACCAACAAGTTAAAGCTGAACATCAGAGGCCGGCTGGACTTCTTCAGCCCTTGCCGATTCCAGAATGGAAGTGGGAGCATATAACCATGGATTTCGTGACTGGATTACCGAGGTCCCCGGCCGGTAGAGATGCTATTTGGGTTATTATAGACAGGCTCACGAAGGTGGCTCACTTTTTTCCATTCAGAGTTGGTCAGTCGACGGCTCAGCTAGCAGAGATGTACCTCAGGCAAATCGTCAGATTTCACGGTGTACCAGTCAGTATTACCTCGGACAGAGATTCGAGATTTACGTGCACTTTTGGCGCAGCCTACAAGAGAGTTTGGGAACTCACCACCAGTTCAGCTCAACTTATCATCCGCAGACAGATGGTCAGTCAGAGCGTACCATATGAACCTTGGAAGATATGTTGCGGTCTTGTACACTCGACTTCGGTGGTTCATGGGAAGATCACCTGCACCTGGTGGAGTTTTCGTACAACAACAGTTTCCAGGCTAGTATCCAGATAGCACCGTTCGAGGCACTGTATGGCAGGAAGTGCAGATCCCCGCTAGCATGGGATGATGTTGGAGAGAGGCAGATGCTCGGTCCGGAAATGATTGCTCAGACGGTTGAGGTGGTCAGGAGAGTCAGAGATCATCTTTGCGTAGCGCAAGATCGCCAGCGTCATTGGGCCGATTCTCATCGGCGCCCTCTTGAGTTTTTTGTCGGCGACCATGTATTCCTGAGGATTGTAGGTCCTAAAAAATCAAGTTGCACCCATCAACAAAATCATGAAAATCAAGAAAAACAGCTTTCAAATGAACTGCACAGACATCAGATTGTGCATCATCCAGATTGCGCAGTCTGAACTGCGCACACCCTCAACTGCGCAAGCTGACGTGGCCATGTCATCATTACCTGACAAAATCAAATCTTCTGACAACTGACAGCATAAAGAACGAGAAGACTGTTCGTTTGTAGCGCCGCACAGTGCTCGAGGACAGCTGACAAAAGTACACTTCATCAAGACAACTGACAAAAGTACATGTGGCATTCATGCCATCAATTGCTCACTACGTGGCAACCGTTTGTGCACGATCATGCGCATTTCAATCAAAAGATGCCATGTGTTCAAGACAGTTGGCCCACGATCAGACAACTGTATGCACAGTCTGTTGTTGCGCAATCCAGTTCCTGCGCAATCCAACTTGCGCCATCCAGAATAACTATAAAGTAGTTATTTCTAGAACTCTATAAATAGAGTTTCAAGTCTTCATTCTAGAGGAACATATACACACAGAGATCAGACATAAAAGTTCAGAGAGTTCAGGAGTTCTTGCTCAAGTGCTGCTGCATTCTTCCGAGGCTTTTGCCTTTAAATTCAGAGGCTACCGTCTTCAAAGTTCACATCGTCCAAGGGATAAAGCAATTGTCTTCTAGATTGGATACCTACAGTTGTACTTTCCCAGAATTCTTGTAATCCCAGAATGACTTACGTCGTAACAAGGAAAAAAGACAGCTCACTTCTTTTGAGCCACTTGTTATAGATCTATCTCATAACAAGGAAAAAAGGGAGCTCACCTCCTCTGAGCCGCTTGTTATCGATCTCCGTCGTAACAAAGCAAATCTTCCTCCACGTTCTTCTTCTCCCCCTCTTGTAATCAATCTGACCAAGCCTGCTAAGGCTAAAGGTCCTACTGTAAATACGAATGTACAAATTAATGAAAAAGCATCTACTTTCCAGTATACTGATGTCATTTATCATGCTAAGTGCTATTTGGACATGTTAGATAGCCTTCAGTCATTTACAATGGGAGTTGTACGGTCTCTTCAAACAGAAGTCTCATTTGAATACCCAAAGGATTCATATCGTATTGTTCCCGCTCGTAAGAAAGGCGAGAGTCCAATACTTTTTAGTAAAAGACCGGAACAACAATTCAGTTATACGGATGATAGCAAAATTAACGACACTGGGCATCTTCAACTCTGTCGTTACAGTCAACAATCAAAAGACATCATCCGAAAGATGGGTTACGACTTCAAAAGTGGCCTCAACTACGGTAAGGGTAGAAAAACTCCTCTCCGTACGGCTGTTCCACAAGGAAAGTCTGAAATATACTATAGCAGGACCAAAAGAGGTCTTGGATATGCTTCTCCTCCAGTATTATCTCCAGCAGGTTCTGAATCCGATAGTGAAGAAAATTCTAACTCTTCTGATTCCAGATCATAGGATTCTGACACCAGCATCGGTCAAGTTCATCGATTGATTGTATCTTCTAACATGGTCTCCGTCGAACTTTCAGAAGGCTATGACGAGGATATCGAAGAAAGTCCTGAAATAGATCCTTGGGCTCAGCGAATGGATACCCAATGGGAACTTCGATTCGAACAAAGGGAACCGCCTACCGAAGATCAATTAGTTCAAATTGATGTAGGAGAGAGCGGGTCACCTCGTCCAATATTCATCAGCAAGAACCTTCCAGAGGCAGATAAGCAAGAATTAATTCTTCTGATTAAAGAATATATTGATGTCTTTGCCTGGAGTTATGAAGACATGCCAGGACTAGATCCCAAAGTAGCTACTCACAAATTGAACATCCTGTCGAATGCAAAACCGGTCAAACAGCAACAACGACGTTTTAAGCCAGAAATGATGGATGCAATCGACGATGAAGTCAAGAAGCTCATCGCTTGTGGCTTTATTCGAGAAGAACAGCATCTTGATTGGGTAGCCAATGTCGTCCCAGTTCTAAAGAAAACTGGCAAAGTTCGAGTCTGCATCGACTTCCGGGATCTTAATGAAGCATGTCCAAAAGATGAATTTCCTCTTCCCATCATGGATGTTATGATCGACAATACCTGTGGGTTCGAAAGAATATCTTTCATGGACAGATTCTCCGGATATAATCAGATTCGGATGCATCCTGAAGACGAAAAGCATACTTCTTTCCACACTCCTCGCGGAGTCTACTGCTATACTGTAATGCCGTTTGGTCTCAAGAATGCTGGCGCAACATACCAACGAGCAATGAGTACCATTTTTCGAGATCATCTGCACAAGACTGTCGAATGCTACGTTGACGATATTGCTGTCAATAGTCGTCTGAAGGAAGATTACATCCGAGACTTGAGAACTATCTTCAACCTCATGCGCCAACATCAACTCAAAATGAATCCCACCAAGTCATTCTTGGGTGTCTCTAGTGGCAAATTTCTACAGCCTACAATCCTGCTGCTAATGGATTAGCTGAAGCTTTCAATAAAACCATTATCAAGCTCCTCAAGAAGTTTATATCTAATAATAAACGAAACTGGAGTGAAAAGCTTGGTGAATGTCTTTGGGCCTATCGAACTACGGTCCGCAATCCCACAGGCTTTACACCTTTTTCTCTGGTGTACGGCTGTGAAGCAGTTCTGTCTCTGGAACTTCAAATTCCATCTCTGAGGATTGCCATTGCTAATGAACTCACTACAGAGAACAACGATCTTCTCCGACTTCAAGAGTTAGAAGCACTCGATGAGAAGCGGCTATTAGCTCAACAGCATATTGAGTTGTATCAAGCCCGCATCTCGAAGACTTTCAACCGCAAAGTTAAAGTCAGAACCTTTCAACAAGGAGAACTTGTTCTAACAGTAAGACGTCCTATGACTATGACTCACTCAAACAAAGGCAAGTTCGATACGAAGTGGGAAGGGCCTTATATTGTCAGCAAAGTCTTTTCAAACGGAGCTTATCAACTTTTAGAGTTAGATGGTCAAGTTGCTATGATGCCTATCAATGGCAAATTCCTCAAGAAATACTATGTATAAATGTAACAAAGATTTTATGTAAATATGATCAGACAGTTCATAAATAAAGTTTGATTTTTATTACATCATAAAACGATGTTACATGATATCAAGGAAGGTCACTATCATCCTTCTCGATATTGGGACGCGGACCACTGCCGTCTTTATCAAAGACACAATCAGCAAAAGAGCCAAGAACTTCTTTGCTGGAACCCACCAGGAATTTGCAGGCAGCCATCCTCATGGCTTCTTCTTCTTTTGTCGTCCCGAGTTCAAGCAGGAAATCCAAGATGTCCCTTGGCGGTTTAAGATCAGATGAACCTTCACCTGCTGTCATCTGCTGAGCCGGCTTGTCTGGACGTTCTTCAGTCTCCGCTTCCACCTTCGAGGTGATTTTAGCCTTCTTGGATGCATCTCCAAATGACATCTTTATGTTGAAAAGTGGAAATGATCATTCCTTCCAGATTTCTGTTCTATTTATAGGCGAAGATTCTCAAAATAACGAAACGACACACTCATTTGGCGGTTCATCCGTTCATATTCATTCGACGGTTCATCCGTTCACATTCATTTGACGGTTCACCCGTTCATATTTATCCGACGGTTTACCCGTTCATTACATTTACATTCATCTGACGGTTTACCCGTTCATTCATTTCATCTGACGGTTCGCCCGTTCATCATTCGACGGTTTATCCGTTCATTCATTATCATCCACTTGACGGTTTACCCGTTCATTATCCGACGGTTTACTCGTTCATTCATCATATTCATCCGACGGTTCATCCGTTCATTCAATCTGACGATACGTTCGTTCTTTCCACTCATTTGATGGTTCATCCGTTCATCCTGACGATTCATTTCGTTCACACATTTTGACGATTCATTTCGTTCGTTTATCCACATCAGCAACTTATCATTCTCGATTAAATTGTCTATTGAAATAATGATATTCGATAAATTATATTTGCCACGTCCATATTACCTCTGAGCAGATATATTTGAATATGATTATTTTCTAAAATTAAGAAATATATCATGTCCTGTACCTCTGAATATATTTTCTATCTCTATTATTTGTATCTGAATAAGATACACAATAAATAATAAGAGCCACAACAAAAATGTCTTTTTATTTGATCAAAATTCAAGACATTACAAAAAACATACACATTGCAAAATCAAGAAGATACAAGGAATCTTTCTACTGAGCTGAAGGTGTCATCAGATTGGTAATCTGTTGCTTCAGAGCCTGCAGACGCTCTTCACGGGATTCCATCACTCTCTTCCTGGCCTCTTCCATCCCAGATGTCTCATTGAAAGTTGGCATGGTTATCATTCTGCGAGTGATTTCATCATTATGAGCTGCGGCATATGCGTCTCTTTCTTGGGTTAGAGCACTGAGTTGTTGGATTGTAGTTTGATGCTCAGTAACCTCATCTTCCAGTTCTTGTTGAAGACGAGCAATCTTCGCTCTCAGTTCAGCAATTCTTCTTTCTTTTCTTTCAGTAGTAGATGTCACCGATTCTACCTTGGAATTGTACTCAGCAGATTTAGTAGCAAAAGTATCCAAGAGAATCTGGAAATTTACTCTCTCAACTGCAGCTTCCTGAGCCATCCGTTCATATTCTGCTTGAACTAAAGGCTCTACTTCCCCCTTATTGAGCTCTTTGTAGTTCTTTATTGAAGTCTCTAGCTCATTTAATACATGTTCAAGAAAAGTGGCCTAAGGCTCGTCACCTTGCTCACGGATAGCATGAATTAAGAAAGAGGTTGGACCTCTGACTGTGTAAAAATCAGCATCCTCTTTTTCCATCACCCTATTGATCAATGGTCCCAATGAATCGAAGAAGAATTTGGTAAATGATTGGATGACAAATTGATTGGTCGCCAGAGCACCGGGAGTCGCAGCTACTCCTGTTGATGACGAGGCAGTAGGACGTTCAGTTTCTTATACTTGGACAGAAGGCTCTTTGAATAAAGGAACTAGAGTGGAGCTGTTCGCTCCTCCTGGTTGTTCCTCTGTAAAATAAAATATTGTTATTTTGCCTGTCATTTGCTACTATCAAAGAAGATCAAAAGTGAAAACAGTCTCACCATGGTTTGATTCGGCGACTGGCCTATCATCTGTTGGGACAGATACTAGCTGAGTAGAAGTAGCTTCAGACGCTATTGCCTGACTACTTCCTACTTCAGAGCCACAGGATAAATGGCGACTGCTACTAGCAATTGTCGTCGCAAGTACTATGTCCATGCATACTGGAGGAGCTGGAGAAAATCCAAGTTCTGTAGAGATAAGAATAAAGATGTTAGTTGTCAATCTATTAAAAGAAAATTGCTAATTTTATTCTATACCTTGGAGATCAACAGCAGGAGTTTCCTCCAGAGCCGCTTCTTCATCTGCTATCTTTGTTGGAGATGCCTGTACCTCAACATCCTTTGCAGGATCTAAGGTGTCATCAGCAGCCATAGGAGACACATGCTCTTCATCATCCCCTTCAGGATCATGTATATTCTCAATGTCTTCAGATGATGAACTCTTCTCATTTTCATCTTCTTCCGGTACCTCCCCACTGGCAGTTGCAACAGTTTGATCAACATAATCCTGTGAGCCGAAGTCACAGTCATTCAATGCTTCAATCATAAGACGATCTTCCTCTTCTCGAACTGCTCCCGGTGTTGCAGGAAGCTGAGTTGTTTCCATTGCTAACGGAGGAGATCGTACAACTTCTTCTTCTCTAGGCTCTACAGCCTCATCTCTTTGATCAACATCTTCTATGGGCTCTATGGCCTCATTTCTTCGGTCAACCTCTTCTCTCTGTTCGATCTCCTCCCTCTGTTCTGGACTAACAGTTTTATGCCCATACTCAGAAGCAGGGGTAGGAGATGGCATAGTGATTCCAGCCACAGCGTTCATCACTACCGAAGACAAAATTTGCCTTGGAGGAGAAACTGTTCTCTTCTTTCTTCTGTGAGCTAGCTTCTTCTTTCTATGTAGAGGCTGCTCAGGAGTCTCTACGTTTACTACCTCGAACTGCTTCTGAATGGAGGTCGGTGTAGCTGCCTCATCTCGAGTGGACTCGGCCAATTGTCTAGATTGTGATCTCGTGGTGACTTTTTCTGAAGAATGTTCCAAGATCAATTTCTTCTTCATAGCTGGGGAGGAAGGCTCTTCTCTCCTTCTCTTCTTCTCTTTGACTGGAGACTTCACAACCTTCAGAGAAATTCTTAAAGGTTGGTTAACTTCCTCAGGGAAATTAGCTTCTCGGGAAGCTTCTAATGGATCGTCTACTGGCTCATGTTCTTCGTCGTTATTGGGAGCTGATGTGTCAGTCGCTCCTTTTCTCAGACGATTTGCTGTTGCAAAACTATCAACGAGGCTATAGTTTTCAGCAAATGTGTTTGCAGCAGTGTAAAACTGTGAATAAGTATACAGCATTCTAGGACCAGCATCAGTTTTTTTCGGCATCGAGAACACAGCCCTAGTGTCTCGAGCATTATAATATGCCCACGCTCTTGCACCGTCGATCAGGTATCCTTTCCCTTGAAGGCAAGTGATTGCATTGCCCACATGAAATTGGTCATAACCGAACTGACGGGCGAAGCGGCTCGGCAAATAAGGTTCTAAATAGCATTCTTCTTCAAATCTGTATACTAAATGAGATGGTCTGATTGTCTTCAGCCATTCAAAAGATACTCGACCTATTGGTTGCCTCCCAAGGTCAATTAGATTTGCTGCCATATGCTCGTAACCAGTTGGAGGGGGAGTGCAAAGAAAATTCCATCCTTTTCCGAGGTTCAGAGTTCGTCTGCAGTCCCAAAGACTAGTGTATATCTACCTGCTCTGTGAGAATCTGTGCAGAAAACTGCCACCAACTGCTCCCATAGCAAGGTTCATCAATGATGGATGATGCAGGAGCAACCATCCGAATAAGTAGGTGTAGGGTAACTCCAGTCTAGGAAAGACACCCTTATCACCCTTGTTCTTGAGCATAGAATCAACGTACAGACGAAGACCTGCGTTTATCCTACAGGTCATCGCTGATAATAAGTCCATCCGGTAGCCAAACACTAACCGAACAGCAGCAAAAAGAATACCGCGATGGAAGCGGTCTACAGCACTTGCTCCAGGCACGACGAAGCGACATAGCCAGTACGTCAGAAATCCTGCCAGCTGGGCGTGTTTAGACATGGACCTGTAGCCCATTCTTATATAGCTCTCCATAAATTCTCATGCCTTAAGAGGAGGACATTGGTGTTCATCTTCAACTTTGATATCCATTCTATTATTCTCCTCCATCAGCTTTATCACTTCACTGTTGCTGAGGGGATGGAAGAAATCAGGATTGCAGGAGTCATGATCTTTTGTCTTTTCTCAATAATGTGGTTGAGAAAAAGATAAGTCAACCATTTGGATGAATAGCATGTTCCAGAAGAGCCATTTTTGTAATATAAAGAGCATATGTTATAGTGGCACAGAAGCTCATCAAAGACTTCCACCATCTTTGAATTCTCGCGACGAAGTCTATCTAACTCGTCGTTGGTTGGAACGTACTCCTCGTAAGGCAACTTACCCATTGGTAAATATGAGATATACTTCATCTCATGTAGAGCCAAGCCCATCTCTCCACAGGGCATCATACATATCCCTGTCCTGTAGTTGTACCTCTCTGCCAGAGCCAAAAACAGATGAGGATTTGGAAAAAAGCCGTATACAGTAGCGTGTACCGTATTATACAGATCAATTTCTCTGAGTTTATCTTCAAACTGGACCAGTATCCAGTTAGCTATGCAGCTCCATCTCTTGATGTCTGGGTTTACCAGACCTGTCAACCGGATGTCTTGATCCGGATATCTACCTTCTGCCTTGGCATATTCGTTAGCAAAAATCGGTGTTCTTACCGGTAGCAACAAAGATGAGTTTTCAGGAGGGATACACCCTGGCTTCAACCCTCTCAGTAGAATGCCATGACGCTCAGATGAGCTATAAAACATGACCCTGTTGTTCGGGCCCTTCTTGACGTAGATTTTTCCCGTCCGTGCATGCTGGAGGGGAGTGATGTCCCAATCCATCCTCCTAGGATGGCTCGCATGAGCATACCGTGCTAAAGGGAGGCATCGAGCTAGGTCTGGTAACTTGACCCATTTCTCCTTTCTTGGGAAAGTTCTCGACTCAACTCGAGGTCTTGGTTGAGAAATTTTATCAATGGCGTCACCAAAGAGAAACATCGGCTTCTTATGAGTGACAACATCAGCAGATTGCAAAGGCTATCTATTTATCAGACTTAGCAAAGTCTCGTTGTCCTGAGCTATTAGAATAGCTTAACGAGATGATGGAAGGGCATACTGCGGGAAGAGTACATGAGATAAGTCCTCCTTGAAATCTGGTTCAGATAAAGTTCCTACGAAGATTTCGTAATTAGGATCCTCTCTGGTATCAACTGCATCAAACAGAAAAGAACAAACTTTAGTACAAGTCAAGTCAGAAATTTTGTCATCAGATTGCACAAAGCATCAGATTGTGCAGACATCAGACTGCGCAAACATCAGATTGCGCAGACATCAGACTGCACAAGCATCAAATTGCGCAGATATCAGTCTGCACAAGCATCAGATTGCGCTGACAATCTCGCACAAAACAGCCGATTGCGCTGACTTCTGCCAGTGCAATTCAACCGATTGCGCGAGAAGATATTCTTCATAAAAATGAAGAATAATGAGTTCGTGCAACCAAAACCCTAAACAGGGTGGCGCAGTATGATCACATCCCTAAAAAGAGATGGATTCTTAGATTCAGTAAAGTCGAAAGACCCTAAAAAGGGTTTTCGATTGAGTTCTCTACCTCTCAAAACGGGGTGCGCAGCTTCGTGTCGGGAAGGACACGGCGTAACCCGAGTCGAAGACTCGGCGGGGGCCTTGCCCTTGTCGGTGGCGGAGGATCGCTTGGGGGCCATGAGATCGACGGGGAAGAAAGACTGAAGTCGGAGTAGGCTCGGGGTTTCTCTCTCTCAATGAAAGCAAGTAAAAAAAATTTGAAGGATCGAGGGAACTATTTATAGTTTTCAATAAACAAAACGGCCGCCACAGATTGCGCCAAAAAAGCAGGGGCTGTTTCATCCAATTGCGCAGACAGCTCAACATATGCGCAACTTGATTTAAAATTCAAAATTCAAAGTATTTCAAAATTTTGAATAAATTCAACTTTCGAAAACTTTGAAGGGGGTCTTGTAGGTCCTAAAAAATCAAGTTGCACCCATCAAAAAAATCATGAAAATCAAGAAAAACAGCTTTCAAATGAACTGTGCAGACATCAGATTGTGCATCATCCAGATTGCACAGACTGAACTGCGCACACTCTCAACTGCGCAAGCTGACGTGGCCATGTCATCATTACCTAACAAAATCAAATCTTCTGACAACTGACAGCACAAAGAACGAGGAGACTGTTCGTTTTTTGCGCCGCACAGTGCTCGAGGACAGCTGTACATGCAGCATAATCTATCTGCAGCACAGTTCATGCCAGCGCCATCCATTCTAGCGCAATCCAAAGTCAGCGCAATCCAAAGACAGCACACTTCATCAAGACAATTGACAAAAGTACACGTGGTATTTATGCCATCAATTGCTCACTACGTGGCAACCGTTTGTGCACGATCATGCGCATTTCAATCAAAGATACCATGTGTTCAAGACAGTTGGCCCACGATCAGACAACTGCCTGCGCAGTCTGTTGTTGCGCAATCCAGTTCCTGCGCAATCCAACTTGCGCCATCCAGAATAACTAAAAAGTAGTTATTTCTAGAACTCTATAAATAGAGTTTCAAGTCTTCATTCTAGAGGAACATATACACACAGAGATCAGACATAAAAGTTCAGAGAGTTCAGGAGTTCTTGTCCAAGTGCTGCTGTATTCTTCCGAGGCTTTTGCCTTCAAATTCAGAGGCTACCGTCTTCAAAGTTCACATCGTCCAAGGGATAAAGTAATTGTCTTCTAGATTGGATTCCTACAGTTGTACTTTTCCAGAATTCTTGTAATCTTTACAAAGTTTGTATCAATAAAGTTCATACTTTTGTTTTTGCAAACAAGGATTTTGCCTAACCGTGGCGTCATTCATTTCGGCGTACGGAGAAAGCTTAGTCCTAGGTATATAGGGCCGTTCGATATCCTCGAGCGAGTAGGTGATATATCCTATCGTATCGCTCTTCTGCCGTCGCTAAGTGAGGTACATAATGTCTTCCATATATCCCAATCACGACGGTATATCCCAACCTGAGCCATATCCTGGATCATTCGGAATTGGTTGTTGGTACCAACCTTTCGTATGAGGAGAGGCCCGTGTCTATATTGGATCGGAGAGAGAAGATACTCAAGAACAAGACTATTAAGTTAGTCCGTGTTGCTTGGGGTCATCACTCTTTGGGTGAGTCAACATGGGAGCGTGAGGATGATATCCGATCGCAATATCCCGACCTGTTTGACTCGTAAGGTATAATGTCTTCCTTATGCCTTATGCTCCCAGTTCCTTGCTTGAATGAATGATTGCTTGATTGATTGCCTTGTTATAACTTGTCTGTGATTAGTATAGCTTGTCCTTGCCTCTTTAGCCTCTTAATTTAAAATTTCGAGGATAGAATTCTTTTAAGGTGGGTAGAGTTGTAACGCCCGTGGTTCGTATTACGTATTTTGGTATACGTGTACGTATTTTGATTCATGGCATGTCTCATTGCATGGTTTATTTTGGCATTTCATTTCTTGGTTCGGTCCAGATTGCTTGGTTCAGTTTGGTTCGGTTTTGCATATGGACCAACCCACTCTCTTCCTTTATTAGCCACCAACCCCTTCTCTCTCCTCATTTACTTCTTCATTAAACTTTTCTTCTTCACCATTACTCTCCACCTACCAGAGAGAAAGGCTTAGGCAAGTGCAACTTGCTTCATGGAGGAACTCAATTTTTATTGTTCTATTGTCTTCCTCATGGGATTCTGAGACACTTTAATACTTAGCATTTTTAATTTCCATGGTTCAATTTGTGTAGATCTAAGCTTATTGCATTTTCGAATTTCTTGGATTTTGATTTATCTAATCTTGTTATTTTTAAGTTTTGATGGTTCCATGTTGTAGAGAATTTCTTTCTGCCCTATTTTGACCTATGGAAGTCCGGATTCTGACCTTGGATGAAAGATTCAGGGAGCTTTGAAGCCATGGATTCCATGGTTCCTCTTCTCGGAAAGTGGAGAAGAAGAACAGTGACTGGCCACATGGCTTTTCATGCGGCAAGTTTCCCTTAGCCGTATGGTAGCCTTAGCCGTATGGCAGTTTCGGCCGCATGGCCTTGGCCGTATGGCTCTGCCCGACTTTAGCCGCATGAACTTCTGCTTCTTCAGCCGCATGAACCCGCATCCCCCAGTCGCATATGCTCGTTCCCTTCCAGCCGCATGAACCCGCATCCTCCAGCCGCATATGCCCGTTCCCTTCCAGCCGCATGAACCCCCTTTAACTCACTGGCCGCATGGCCCGAGCCGCATAGGCGCTCTTTGCCGCATAAGCCCGCATTCCCTTATAGTCGCATGCGCCCCGCATTCTCCAGCCGCATATGCTCATTCCCTTCCAGCCGCATGCGCCCCGCATTCTCCAGCCGCATGGACCCGTTCCCTTCCAGCCGCATGCGCCCTGTTCTTCCAGCCGCATGAACCCATTTCCTCGAGCCGCAGGAGCTCTTTTCCTTGGCCGCATGAGCCCTTTCCTTTCCTAGCCGCATGAGCTTATTTCTCTTAGCCGCATGAGCTTATTTCCCTTAGCTGCATGGCTCTTACCATAGCCCTTGTCCTTTTATTATTATTATTATTATTATTATTATTATTATTATTATTATTATTATTATTATTATTATTATATTGGAATGTTATAATTATGCTCATATTTCCTGACCCTCTGTGTAGCTTGGGTCCTTTAATAGAATGCTTGTACCATATAAATTCTGCACATGATCCATGAACACGATAGTGGCCCGCCGTGGCGCACTATTGATAAGTGAACCTAACATGATATACCTTGATATGTTGTTGTGACAGCTAGCTCAACATGACAAAAATGATTGGCCAGGACATCGTGGGCGATTGTGTTTGTGCAAATAAACCAGTATTGTCTTGCATCATGTCTAGGATAGGGACCCCTGAATACCACGGTCAGGGGTACCTACTGAAATTGACTCAGGCTAATAACTAGAAAATCCAGTAGTCATGGAGAGATTTTCCAGCTACAGGCAATTCCGTTATCTGGGTGCCCCATCATGGGATTTGTAGCCTACCGTCGAGTAGGGCACATTTCCAGCACACTGTCATGTGTTGCACCCACCAAGCTACTTAAGGGTACATGCGTTTCTTGGACGATGTACCCACATGAATTCCATCCCCAAATTGCGTCTGGATATCCTGGATGGTCTGCAGGGCTTGTGGCTATTGGAATAATCTCATTGCATCTTGCTAGTAACTAGGCCTGTGATAACCCTAGTTAGTTAAAGTATCAAGCCGTACTTGTTTGTTTGGCCGTGAATGTTGAATGGAGTCTAAGTCTTATCCTGTTCCGGTAACTGGTTACTTCAATAACATGATTATTTATGCTTACCTTAACAATAATAATCAGGGGTCAAGTTCTGTTCAGGCGAAGGGTTACAACCCCGGTCCTTGTTTGGTTTAAGGGTTGTAACCTGGCTCCCGGAGCAGTTCTGTGTCCTCTCTTCGTTTATTGTTTTATTGCACCCTATGTCATGCTCGTCATGTTTTACTTTGCCAACAAAAATTTGAGACGGGTTTCTATTCAGGTGAAGGGTTACAACCCCGGTCCTTGTTTGGTTTAAGGGTTGTGACCTGGCTACCTGAATGGTTGCCTTGTACTCAATTCACTATTGTTGTCTCTGTTACTATCAGGTTCTTTTATATTTATCTTAATATTCATTTACTATATGCTGGTTTTAGTTCCTAAGTGAAGCCTTCTTTGTGGCACTTGCTCTTTCTGGGGTCTGACCCAGCTAGTTTTGTATGGCCAGATATCGGAGCAGCTCCAGAGGATCTTTCTTACTTCCAGCCAGATGGTGACCACCAGGCGTAATTCTGGCAACGAGTGGGTTCCTTTTGTTCTTCCACTTTATTGTAAAAATATTCTTTTGAGGTATTTAGCCGGCGAGCACGTGTTAGCTCGTATTGTACCTTTATTTACTGTCTGCCTACGGGCTGTAACATGATTGACAAATCCTAGGGTTTATCATGTATGACTGAAACTCTTGCTAGTCTTGACATTTTGTATGACTAGCTTCATGATCATCCAAATATATAATTTATGGGACGCCTTACTATTGTATAATTGGTGCTCTGATACCTTGTAACTTTTATTACTTGCTTGAGATTGAGACAATAGGCTTGTTCATGACCTTAAGAGACTGATGGCTTGTAGTTAAACCCTCATGTATCTAGACAGCCGTGACCGTATAGCGAGGTGGGTTGCACTTCAATATACGTAGCTGGCTATGTTCTTCCGCTCTCCAATATTCTGGTTCTGGGATGTTACATGGATACTAACATGTTCTGAACACATTTGCATTCACTTCATTAACACTGGACACCCTATAGTTGTACTACCACAGAACAATATTTGTTCTGCATCCTTCCATCACTCCATTGTATATAACCTTCACTACTGCACACCACATTCACTTGACACCATAGCTGCACACTTTTAACACTTGCCTTGACACTAGACACCTTGCATACAAATGTTCTGTCCAATGTGTCTGAGTTAGTTCACTGCCTAAACTCCAAAATCCAGTTCAACTAAACAACTGTCCTACTCCTTGTTCATTCCATTTCATCATCATTTCAATTCTCAGTTAAGTAGGTGTTCAGACCATTCTTGCTCCCTTCCCTTGTACCAGTAAATGCAATACAGGGATAATAGAGGAATTCTTGACTTCAGTCCACATCATGAACTCAACCCTTGGCCTTTATCAATATCAGAGAAGAGATGTGTGCTTGAGGGTTATATCTTGAGGGTGTGAGAAAATGGAGATGCAGCAGGTTTTGGAAAGGAGGGGAGAGCAGTGGCTAGGCAGTTGGCCTCTCACTTCACTTGGCCATTAGAGTTTGACCATAGGCCTTTAGCTTTGAGCATTAGTGTTAGTGTATTATAGTACCAGACTTTGGTTGTTAATGTAATAAGACTTGGTTAGTAGCTGAGAATGTAAATATGGGATGTATATATATATATATATATATATATATATATATATATATATATATATATATATATGTATATATATATATATGTATATATATATGTATATATATATATATATGCACATCGAGTCGTGGTGTACTGGTAATACCACCGTGCACCGGGGGTGAGGGCCGGGTTCGAGCCCTCCCTCCCACGAAGGTGGCTGGGTGGCGGTGGCCACGACCTCCGGACCAAGGTCGGGTGGAGTCGTCCACCAGCTTTGGTTTTTAAAAGAAAAAAAGAAAAGAAAATATATATATATATATATGTAGGTTAAGTTGAGTATCTATATTGGTATTGATGTATATGATGTATATATGCATATGGTTATACTATATATATAGATATGTTGTATATATATAGATACTCAACTTAACCTATATATATATATATATATATATATATATATATATATATATATTATATATATATGAGTCTATATACGTATGTGTGCTTTCTATATAGATATGTTGTATATATATGTTAAATATATATATGAGGATATGTTAGATTACATGTTAGGATATAGTATATGTAGGGGGGTGTGTGTGTGTGTATATATATATTATACTATATATATATACTATATATATATATAATATATATTATACTATATATATATATACTATATATATATATATATATATATATATATATATATATATATATATATATATATATATATATATATATATATATATATATATATATATATATATATATTTTAAAAATATATATATATATATATATATATATATATGGGAGCGGATCGGGAGCCCCGCCCGCCGAGCCCCGCCGAAGCCCCTGCGATCCTTAGCCGTTGGATCGCGCGGGCCCCGCGCGATCCGATGGTGCAGGGGGGCGGAGCTTCGACGGGGCTCCGCGGGCGGGGCCATTGATCCGGTTCCTATATATATATATATATATATATATATATATATATATATATATATAGGGAAGGGATATTGCACCAAACTTATTGCATCAATTGTTGCACCAAACAATCTCAACCACACATTTATTTCAATCATGTTGTTATAAACATTCCATAAAGTTGTTGCCACGTCATCATGCTTTATAATCACATGATTGAAATAAATGTGTGGTTGAGATTCTTTGGTGCAATAATTGATGCAATAAGTTTGGTGCAGTATCCCTCCTCATATATATATATATATATATATATATATATATATATATATATATATATATATATATATATATATATATATATTTAACAAAACACCACTTTATTGAACATAGTTAAAGAAAATACAATAGTAGCTTTAGCCAACACCAAGAATAGCCCAATGCACCGGAACAGACGGGTTGTGCTTGCATCTCCTTAATGCTTTCCCAACTTGTCGGATGACCTTATGCAAAAGATGTACGGCCAAGTATTTATACTCCTCGTACCTCCACTTATTTCTATTTTTTCAGGTAAGCCAGCATACCGCAGCAACAACTATCTCCTTTAGATGAATATTTGGACGACGCCACCATGACCGGAACAGCCGTAATAAATCCATCCGCCTAGACACTTGCATATCTTTATGTAAAGTATTCTAAAGATGCACAACCATCTCCCCATCTCTGAATATGTGTGCTGTAGTCTCCTCTTTAGGGTTCGAACAACAGTGACATATAGAACATAAGTGAAAGCCCATACGTTGTATATTGTCATCTGTTGGAAGCTTATTGTGCAGTATTCGCCACATCAATATTGACCACTTATATGGAACGCAAGTGTTCCATATATGTTTGAAATGAGATCGAGTAGGAGAGGGGATACGAATGACCTTCCAAGCTTTTGAAACTGAAAAATTCCCATTCTCAGTCCATGTCCACTCGCCCGATGGATGCTGCACAATAAACTGATTAGCCATGGCCCTCCCTTGTACCAGTCGACGCCACACGTGAGAACACTTCTGTGGTACTCCCGCCATATTCAAGTCTTGAAATTTACAATATCTAGCCTTGAGAAACTGTTGCCAAAGGCCATCCTGAGTTTTGAATTTCCACCATATTTTAGCTGTGAATGCGTCCAGAGTTTCTTGTAAGCTACGAATTCCCAAACCTGCTTCTTCAATAGGCCGCGCCATAGTACTCCAGCTCGCCCATATGTGTTTTTGTGCACCATCATTTGTACCCCAAAAGAAGCGAACGAACATATCCTCCAGATTGTTCAGAACAGTCTTCGGCGGGTTGCATGCTGCAAGCGTGTACATAGGAATGGACAGTAATACAGATTTGAGCAAAGTTAATTTACCTCCATATGAAAGCAATTTCTGCTGCCATCCTTCTAACCGTCTCCTAATCTTAGCAAGGAGCTCCTCATAAAGGTTTGTTGTACGTCTGCCCACCGCCAGAGGACAACCAAGATAAGTGAATGGTGGTGACTTAAGCTCAAAGCCAGTGATCGCATGTAGTTCCTCCTTTCTATCAAAAGTTGGCGCGGTATAGATACAAGATTTAGAAGCATTAACACTCTGACCCGACGCGTGCTCATATCGCCGAAGAGTCGCCTGAACAAGAGTAACCGAACGCACATCACCAGCTGAGAATAGCAATACATCATCTGCAAACGCAAGATGAGTAATGGCCCGACATCCACTAGGAGCATAGTAATGATGAAAGGAAGCACTTTCCACCAGCTTATTAAGATTCCTGGACAAAACTTCAGCGGCAATGATAAATAAGGCTGGAGAAAGGGGATCCCCTTGACGAACACCCCTATAAGCTTTAAAATAACCCGAAGAGACCCATTAATAATGGTAGAGTACCAAACATTATTAATTAGCCAGAAAATCATGCTAATCCACTTCTCATCGAAGCCAAACTTCCGCATAACTTGCATAAGGAACTTCCAGTCTAACCGATCATACGCCTTTGTCATATCAAGCTTGATAGCTATATTTCCTCCTCTATTATTAGAGTTCATAAGACTCAACATCTCTTGTGCTAAGAGAATGTTGTCAACTATTACCCTCCCTCTAACAAATCCACTTTGCTCTGGAGAAATAAGACGAGGAAGAATAGGAGCCAGCCTGAGAGCCAATAGCTTTGATACAATTTTGTTGAACACCGTACATAACTGATGGGTCGAAAATCAGTTATGTGCCGTGGGTTGTTGTGCTTGGGAATCAGGACCAAGGCCGTGCTTGTGAAGGCTTTAGGCAATTCAAATTCTGACATAAATAGTGATATAGCTTCCAACATGTCCTCTGCAATGATGGCCAGCAAGTGAGGAAGAAAGTCGCCGTAAATCCGTCCTGCCCACCCGCACTATTTACATCCAAGCTCTTAATAGTGTGAAATATTTCCTCCTTCGTAGGCTCGATAGTTAGGGAGACATTGTCTTCATCATTAAGGATTTTAGGAATAGCCTCCATTAATGCTTCATCCTCCTTCAGCCTGACACTCTTATACTGATCTTCATAGTAACTATTCGCAAGAGTTTGGATAGCAGTGAGATCAGATATGGCCCGACCCTCCTCATCAATAAGATGGTGTATATGCAACTTCCGTTGTTTACTATTCACACACTCATGAAAGTATTTAGTATTTCGATCCCCTTCAATATCCCACCGTAACCGAGCCTTTGTTTCCAATAGGAATCAACAAGAGTATGCTTTTGTTTCAACAAAGCAACCGATTTGTCCAGTGCCATTCGCTTATTTGTAGAACGATCTACTTCATATGTCAATTCTGCAGCTAATACATTGTCCTCCGCTACCTTCACCTCCTGAAATATATCCCCGAATGTACTGTGGCTCCATTTGGAAAGAGTCTTTCGACAAGCGGCCAACCTCATACTCACACGAACCAGACTATTAGGATGAGAAACGGAGTTCCAAGCTTCTTCCACCAGCTTCAAGAAACCCTCTTGTTTTGCCCAAAAATTAAGGAACCGAAATGGCCTTCTACCGCCCTCCTGCCGAGCTTGAATCTTGATCAATAAAGGTGCATGATCCGACTCAGCCCTATTCAGGTGCTCCACCTTCGACAACGGAGCTAAATGAGACCAATCTTGGGACACCAACATCCGATCTAATCTCGATCCCCTTCTCTCCCCAGATTCAGACTTGAACCAAGTAAACCTACTACCTGAGTAAGGAAGTTCACTTAATCCAGTTGATAATTGAAAATTCAAGAACTCCTGAATGGATATTTGGCACGGAGGACGTCCGCCAACCTTTTCATCAGAACTAGCAATAGCATTAAAGTCACCACCCACTGCCCAAGGGGTATTATAAGCAGACTGTAGTCGAATAAGCATGTCCCACAGTTCCCGACGACCCTCCTTCTTATTATGTCCATGCACGAATGAGAACATAACATTAGACATATGTTCATTCTGAAAAGCAATAGTAACCGCCTGATCAAACGAATCCAGGACGGAAACCCTACACCCTGCCTTTACAAAAATCCAAATGTTGCCTTTCGCATTGGACAAGCCCGTATCAAACCCTAGCTTAAGTTGAAAATGCAGTAGCTTTGCGCTATCCACCTTAGGCTCCAGAACAGCCAATAACTGAATGTTGTGTACCCGACAGATATTTCGAAGCCTCTTAAGAGCCATTTTATTAGCAACCCCACGAATGTTCCAGCTTAGAATGTTAAACATTAATGGGGAGGTGGTGTTTACCCGATTTAGAGGAAGTAGACACTGAGCGGAGGACCCTATCTGACGGGGGTACTTCACGTTTCTTCTTTTTAGGGTTGCCTTGCTTAGCCGCCGTTCTTTGCTCTTCAGCTTCCGCAACATCTGCCCAGTTCCCGATTTTACCCTCCTCTTCACTCTCTTCGGCTCCTTGATTCGCACCATTATTGACTTCAATATTCCCCGGTTGACTTCCTTCTTCATCGGCTTCCGTTTCATGCTCTGGTTCATCTGGCTGAGAAATAGCCTGGTCTTGAATGTTGGGTGATTCTTGATGAATGGTCTGGTCTTGTGCTTCAATATCATCATCACTTCCAACTTTATCAGCCTCAGTCCCCTCGTTGGGATGACTCGCCTCCAACGCAACGTTTTCAAGTGGCTGCTGGTTAATAACCGGGTTACTGGTTGATGGCGCTTCTGAGTTGACATTCCTCGATGGACGGGCCGCATCTTCCCTCTGAAGAATATGAGTAACTGTAGGTTCCATTTGTGGACCCTTATTGGCTGCTACATCCTTTTGTAAAGGCTCCTTTCCTCGTTCTTTGTGCTTTTGTTTGCATGAGTCTATTAGATGACCTTGGTGGCGGCAGTGAGAGCAATAAAGGGGAGTTGTCTCATACTCTATCGGCTGCCAAAAGCCTCCACTTGGCAAGTTGATGCGCAGACGATGCTGCAATGGCTTTGAAGCATCAATCTCCGTAAAAACACGCGCCATGCTCGGACGAGATAATTTCGCCGTAGCCTTGTCGATCTTCAAAGGAGTACCAAAGACTGCTACAATAGCAAATAATGCATCTTTAGTATATAAATGATGGGAAGATTTGGTAGAGATACCCAAACTGGGATCTTCGGCGACTCATACGACGGAGTAAAATCTGGATCCCATTTAAACACCCTCATCGGCGCCCTAGCAATATACCAGAGATCTTTAGAACGAAGCCGAAGAAAATCAGCCTCAGTAGACGGCCGAATGAGAATATGTTTCTCATCAATGACCCCAGCCTTGATGGATCCAGTGAACTCAAATCCTGTAAAGGCTTTCCTAATCAAATCGATCGAAGGCCTGGAGTGCGAGAACTTTCCGACCAACGCATATTTAAATGGATCGGCCAGAAGTGTTTCCTCCTCCTCCGAAAAGGAGATGGAAGGAGCGCCTTTGAAAGACGAGATCGTGCGTGGGGCAATAATGGGAGCCGCCGGAGCAGATCCCCTTACAGCCTCCGCGAAAGATTTGGCAGCCATCACCCGAAAGAAATCAAACAGAAGGGAAGCCACCAGCCAACTGGTCTTGGTGGCCTAGGGAGAACCCTGGCACGGCCAAAGGCCACGCCGACGTTGAGGTGGAGAAGTTTAGGGTTCAGGGGCGGCCGCTTCCGCGAGCAGAGCCAATCCTCCATGTGTGCTTTCTATATAGATATGTTGTATATATATGTTAAATATATATATGAGAATATGTTAGATTACATGTTAGGATATAGTATATGTAGGGGTGTGTGTGTATATATATATATATATATATATATATATATATATGGATGCATGTTAATCTAAATTTAGGTATAATTGTTACCAATAGCCTAGTTGACCAATGTTGACCAATAGTCTAGATGTTGACTAGTTTGACTAGAAGGTTGACCAGAGTTGACCAAGAGTTGACTTTGACCTAGAATAACTTAGTATCATGTAAATTGTATTGTACACTTCAATTATTATATATTGAACTCTTTATAACCTGTATTGCTCTAAATAGGACTCTGTGACTCCAGTTTGGACATCTATACATATCAGTTGCTCAGGATATTAGGCGAGTACATTCTCTGATCATTTTTATTCATGATAGTATATATATTGCCTGCTTTAGACTACTTTACTTGATGCTGATACGTTGTTATCACAGACCAGAACTCTATGGATCTTATCGTGCGATGTTATCCCCTCAGCGGATACATCGAATATTTCATGTTTATGTACTTTACCATGTGCATCGTGTACTCCTTGTATTCGTATTATTTATGTACAAATCGTGTGCTCTCATTTACTCTCGTGTTCTCACACGTATTTTTGTACAAAACTAACCATCATGTACGTAACATAACTTGATCGGATCCTTGTGTATTGATCGGGGCGGAGGAGTAGAAGTGGTTATGTGATTATTCCTTTAGTATACTCGTGTACAAACTCTGTTAACTTAGGTATGTACAATTCAAGCCGATTACATAACCATCTTGTGCTCTAAATCACTTATATTTACTTACAGTTCTTATTTTTTATACAAAGCTTCATGTACTCAGATTTATCTGTTTTTACTACTCATGTACATCTCTTACAGCATTTTATGTATTTTATTCTACTGCTTGTCCTATATTTCTTGCTATATTTTGGATCTGTTTCGGAGATATGTGCTCGTTCCTGTCCTGATTGGACCCGTTGACAAATATTACAGATAACTTGGAGGACCCTTACCTTTTATGGAGCTGCGTAGACGACACTTATGACCTGGACCCTCAGGAGGATCCAGTTGCACTGAGGAGACTACCATAGTTCTTATGCTAGATTGTTAGGCTTTGTCTTTCTTATTGTGTTGTCTTTGAGTTTGTATTATTCATATTTATGTAGTGGTGTTGATAACACTTAGACTTATTTCATTTCTGGTTGTATCTCACTCTGTAGATTTCATATCTATCTTATCGTGCTGTTTATCTACCTCTAGCTTTTGTGATTGAGTTGTATCTTCTGAGATGTCCTCCGATTGGAGAGTATATCTGTACATGTATATTTATATTGTTTTAGATGTTTGAGACCTAGGACAGCATTCTATCGTCGATACTGTGACGTAGGCTGGACGTACCCACGTACTCGTACCCCTAAACCGGGTGCGGGTCGTGACAGATTGCAATTAGTTTGAGAGAAATTGGACTCAATTTGAATGTTGGAGGCAAATTGGGGAAGAATACAAATTAGGGTTGGGTTTGTAATGAAAGGTGGAAGAAGAAGGCTATGGAGGCTATAAATAGGAAGGAGGGAACCCTAGTGGTCGGCCAAGATGGTGTGGCTAGGGTTTGGTTGGTTGCAAATATTTAAAATGCTTCTTATTGTCATTTTAAGCCCCTTTAAGGAAAAGGCCCAATATGGCTTATGTTTAAATCACTAAATGGATTCTAAATGTCACTCTAGCTAGATTAGAGTCTCACTTAAGTTATTTAATCTCTCTAACCAAGTTCTATGGTCATGGCTAACATCTAACCAATGTAGTTTCTAAGGTTTCAACAATTGATGACACCAACTTAATACACTAATTAAAGATATTAAAATAAATCAAAAAATTTACAAATTACTAAAATACCCTTGTTCTAGAATATGGTGGTGACAGGACCTATAGTGGAAACACCAAAGGGCATAACCCAGTTGGTTTTAAATGAGTGCTCGTTAGAAAACGAAATGAGAGGAACGAAGATGAAAGATACAAAGCCCAACTTGTAGCACAAGATTTCTCTCAAAGACCTGGAATTGACTATGTTGAGACATACTCTCCAGTTATGGATGTCATTACTTTTAGATATCTAAATAGTCTCGTAGTTTCTGAAAATCTTGATATAAGACTTATGGATATTGTAACTGCATATTTGTATGGAGACTTAGATACTGATATCTATAAAAAAATTCTAGAAGGATTTACAATGTCAGAGACTAAGTCCAAGGAAATGTGTTCAATTAAACTTAGACGATCATTATATGGGTTATAACAATCCGAAAAAATAAGGTATAATCGTCTTAGTATCTATTTAACTAAGGAAAGATACAAAAATAGTCAAATTGTCCTTGTATTTTCATTAAGAAATCAGAGAATGGATTTTCTAAGTATATGTGGATGATATAAACTTGATCGGGTCTCCTACATAATTGGAGAAAACTGCGAACTATTTGCAATGAAAGACTTGGAAAAGACAAAGTTTTGTCTCGGTTTGCAAATAGAACGAAGTTCCAGTGGAATATTAGTACATCAATTTTGATACATTGAAAGGATATTGAAACGATTCAGAATGGACAAAGCACATACACTTAGTACAACTATGGTTATATGGAGTTTGGATTTGGATAAAGATCCATTTTGACCAAAGGAAGAAGATGGAAAAGTTCTTGGTCCTGAAGTACCGTATTTAAGTGCTATTGGAGCACTATTATATCTAGCACAATGCACAAGACCAGACATTGCATTCTTTGTTAATTTATTATCTAGATATAGTTCTGCACCTACACTTAGACATTGGAATAAAGTTAAGCGCATAATGAGAGATCTTCGTGGAACAACTGACATGGGATTAATTTATTCCTGTAATTCCACTAACAAATCTCGTCTAGTTGGTTATGCAAACTCGGGTTATCTTTCTGACCCTTATAAGGGTTACTCCCAAACATGTTATGTGTTTATTAATAACCATGCAGCTATATCTTAGCGATCAATAAAGTAAGGTTTCAGTAGCAACTTCCTCTAACCATACAGAATTAATTGTATTACATGAAGCAACAAAAGAAGTGTATGGTTGCGATCGATCATTCATCATATAAGAATAAATTGTCAACTACCCACAGTTACAGATGAGCCTACAATAATATTCGAAGACAATGTGGCTTGCATTGCGCAAGTCTGAGAGGGATTCATCAAAGGAGATCGAACGAAGCACCTTCCACCAAAATTGTTTTATGCACTTGAGCTCTAAAGGACGAAAGTGATCGAAGTCAAACAAGTAATATCAAATAAAAATTTAGCCGATTTGTTTACCAAGGCACTTCCAAAGTCCATATTTAGAAGTTGGTACACGGAATAGGCATGTGGCGAATTAATCATCAGACAAACTAGTTGTTACAGATCCATTATATCGAGGGGGAGTATGACTTGTAATGATATTTTGTAGTTTTGTGGGTTGTACTCTTTTTCCTTAACTAGATTTTTTTTACTGGATTTTACTTAGAAAAATTTTAATGAGGCAAAAAATGCGTATACACCTCCAAGTAATTAGTGGTGAATTTCTAGCTATAACATATGCCTTTTGGTTATCCATAACCTATGTCTTTGGGCATTTCTCCTTTTTAATTGTCATCATGATATTAACCTCCATTGTAAGCCTATATAAGGGGCTCTTATCAAGTTTGATACAAGTGAATGAAGAAACAATTTTTCCCATTTTTCTACCTCCATATCTTTGCTTTACAATATTAAAAGTATTATTGAAACATTTTAGTTACTTATTTTTCAATACTAATTAACTACATGTAATGCACAAATTGAATATCTAATAAATATATTTATTACTTGTGCATTAATGAAGCATTATAGATTATTTAATAGTAATTATCTTTATGAATTATGATTATTGTTATTATTCATTAATTACTTAATTTTTTTGGATATAGCTGTTCAATTATTTTAACTATTTATTATTTATTTATTATTTTGAGGTGATATTTTCTTCGGCTTTACAAATGCCTGAGGGATTCGAACATGTGTCTTCCACGTCGGTGTCCCCGTTGCTACCACTAAGCCACAATCCATGGACAACTATTTATTATTCATTATTACTAAAAAATAGTAATAAAAATGAAATATACAAATTACAACCAACTTCCTAGAGAAAATAATTGAAGGAAGTAGAAATACAGAATTTGCAGAAGATAAAAAGGATGAGAAGTGAAAGCCTGTCTCTCTCTCTCTCTCTCTCTCTCTCTCTAGACGAACGATGGAAATGGAAAATGCCAACTCCACTTTCGTACTTTCACCAGTCGGTCTTTCGCTAAATTCGGATTTTACATATGCAAGGAAGTGGATCAATTTTTTTCCAGTTCATGTATTTGGTTGGGCCACGAACCTGAAGTGAAATAATTGCCTCTTCAATTCATTTCGAGTGCTTGTCCCCCTCTAAC
The DNA here is from genome assembly GCA_029216955.1 of Iris pallida. Classification (NCBI taxonomy): domain Eukaryota; kingdom Viridiplantae; phylum Streptophyta; class Magnoliopsida; order Asparagales; family Iridaceae; genus Iris; species Iris pallida. Next base: position 29,674 of record JANAVB010002854.1, read on the forward strand.
TTGGAATTTCCACATTTTCTTTTTTGTTAGGATATGGACAAAAACTCCTTGTTAATTAATATTATTAATTATTAACCACAATTAATTGGTAATTAAATATTAACTAATAATAAAAAGCTACTAATAATACTAATATAACTTCACGTACAATGCTAATTTCATGTATATATTACAATCATACACGATTAATTAATGCTAATTTCATTTTTCCCAAATTAATACATCATTTTAATAAATAAATGTTTTGTTAAATAATTTCTAATAAGTAATACAATTACTAATAGTATTTAGTTATTAATTCTATATTAATAATAAATAAGGTAATTTTATGAAAGTTTTGTATAATTATAGAAAAAGGGGGAAGTTTAGAGAAATTATAAGGAGGGGGATGAAGCGACATCACTGATGGCGCCAAGCCCCCCCCCCCCCCCCCCCTGGCGCCATCACTAATGTCACCCCTGAGATTCTCCTCCCTTTAAACCAGGTTATATTATTTTCTATTCTACTTTTCCCCCTTCCAATATTCATTTCACCCCTCCCAATTCCCTTTCTCTTCCTCCCATACACTTTTCCTCCCCCCAATGTCCCTTTCCCTTCCCCCAATGTAACTTTTTCTCCCCCCAATGCAATATTCTTCACCCGGTGCTTGTTTATATAGGAGAGTGAAGATGGATGCATGTCACTCGTACAGGTATTTATCATTCTAGAGAGATATAATATTTATTTAATATAATCTAATTTTGTAATGTTGTTTGTACTTAGATCTGGGCATATGAGCATTTTGCGATCGGTAAACCAGTGACTAACATTAGCCAAGAATTAGGTGTCTTTCCAGTAGGTAGACGCTAGACGACTGATGTGGTGGACCAGGCACATTGTAGACATCCCGTTGTCTCCATCTATCGAACTGAATTTGACTCTCTAACACATGCCGAGGTAAGAATAATTTTACATTTGCGTTTATTTCTGCTTATGTATTGACTTGACAATATCTCATGTAGGTTACGTGGATGCCGTATATTATACGTCTCAGTGCTCCTAACATTCAAAGGATGTCGTATTCCAATAGTCATTATAATTTGGTCATCTTATATGATTATCGGACCATGTACCACCCTGCTGATCGTGTTCTTCGACAGTTTGGTCTCGTTCAAATTATTCCTGATGCGCCCCCCATATAAGCCAGAACAAAAGTGGACGGCTTTCTAGAATTCAACGTTATCTTCAGGAATGGAATACAAGATCCGATCAATATAATATATTGAACATGTCAAGACACGTTCAATCCGCTGAGGAGTGTAAGTTCAAATTTTATATCTTATTTCTATTCAAGTTTGTAATTGTCGACTGATATGTCAGGTTCAACTGATACAGGGTTAGGTGATATTACATACAGACGTTGGTATGGAACACCACGTATAGGTAACAGAGCCTACACATTTGAGGAGATACGGTTCACTAATAGAGCCGTGGATGACTGCAGTATGTGACGATTTATAGATAACCTAAGTCAATTGGTAAGTATTTATTTATTTGAACAACGTCATGTTAGTTAACATTCATTAATTGGAACATTTTTAAATTTTAGCGCCCAAAAATGGTTCAAGCGATTATTGATAGAGATTATGCTAGCACTTACCAGCTAGTACATCGCATTTTGGAGGGTATGGAAAGAGATCTTAAGTATGGTCCTGCGCCCCATTTGTCTCCTGTATATATTCCTCCAGATTATCCAACCGGCAACGTTAGTCAGATACGGAGCCGTAGGTCATCTTTTTATCCTGGGAAGGAGGCACCCTATCATCCTCCGGAGGAGACATTTTATCATTCTGCAGATGAGATGCCTTATGGAGAGGGAACATCTAGTCATGCCGGCGAGAGTAGCTCCCAACCTACTTTTATCGATTGGTTCGGAGACATGGAACGATATACACAATTTTTGTCGACTCCAAGCGCTCCTATGCCCAGTCAAGAGACCCAGCGCATTGTGAGTCCAATGCCAGCACAGCGTATTGTGACTCCAAGGCCAGCCCAGGACCCCGATAGTCCAGAACTGGAGAATGCCCTAGAACTGGAGCTCCCAAGGCGTAAAGTCAGTCTTAGGAAACTCTTTGGAAACATTTGGGTGGAAAATAGTGAACTTTATTTTCATGTTAAATATGTAAAATATAAATCATATTTCAGTTTGTCATTTGATTACATCTTTGTTTATCAACTTGGAAACTTATTGAGTACATCAGTTACTACATAGGTTGACTAGTACATTTTCGTATGTTGTGTCCAACTCCATGGCAGTTACTGCAACGAAAATCTCTTGTAGATTCATTGGTTGATGGGATGCATTTCTTCTTGGGTCTTCCAGCTTTGCATCTAACATCTGGTACTCCAATTGGTCCTCGCGTCAGAGTAGCTTCAAGCTCGTATGGCACTGGAATTGGTTCCATATGCGACATATACACACTTTTCAACTTGTTAGTAGAAAATATTGAAGAATAAAACATTTTAATATTGTAATTGGAAGACTTACAAGCATAACATGCATGTATACATGGCATAAGTGTATGAAACCACCTTAGACATGAACAATAGCTCTCATTCAAGCGTACTACATAGGTTCGGCTTGTTTTACAATCTAACATTTCAAATAAGCAACTATCAATGCGTAACATTTGCAAGTAATATTTTTGTCTATTTATACTTGCCATTGTTTTCATCATTCTTGGACAAAATTCTACTTCTAGGTTTTGAGCATGGAGTCTATTCTTCTCTTGAAGAGTTATAATCTTCGCTCTAATTCCATCAAGTAGCATTGTTATTGGTTTATCACATAGATTCTTAACCCGGCTATTAAAACATTCTGCAAGATTAGAAGTGTGAATATCTAATCTAGGACGAGAAGAATAAGCAGCTATCTAGTGTTCAAAACTACGATTTTCATCATTTACCCCAATAAGCCAGTTAAACATGTCAATGTTTTCGGCTTTGATGATTTCAAATCTATAGTCAACATCTGTTTTATTGTACGATCTAGCAAGAGAGACTAACATTCGATAAAATTTGTAATCCGGGTGACAGATTTTAAATTCTATTTAAAATGTTGAATACAAAAAAGTGTGATGATTCGGGAAAAATAACACACATAGCATTTATCAGTCCCTTTTGTTTATCAGATATAAATGAAAATCTACTCCAATCATCTAAATATCTTTCGAAAGTATATCTTAAAGAGTTTAGAAACTATGTCCATGAATCGGTATTCTCACCTTCAGCAACAGCATAAGCAATTGGATATAACTGATAGTTAGAATCATGAGCACAAGCAATAAATAATGTACCTTGGTATCTAAATGAAAGAAATGTACCATCGATACTAATAACTGGTAAACAACCTCCTAAAAAACCATCAATACATGCTTTGAAACAAATAAAAATTCTTTCAAAGCCATTGTCTTCAGTTGTTTTTATACAGACTCTACTGCCTGGATTTGTCTCCATCATTCTTAAACCATACTCTTCAAGACTAGCATAGGCATTGACATAACTACCGTTTATTTCAGCTAATGCCATCTCCCGTGCTCTCTAAGCTTTGGCATAAGAAATTTCTATCTGATGTTCTCTACGGATATTCTTTACTACTTGCGATGGACTATAGGACTGATTATCCCTAATTATATGAATAATCTTATTTTTAATCCACTTAGCAGTAGCTAATGGATGACATCCTGTTGTTAGTCCACTTAAACAAAAATGTCGATTTTCTAATGTACTAATGAAAAATATTTGTCCTGTGCCAAGTGGTCTAGCATATACTCTCCAATTACAAGCTGGTTGATCACAAGTATAAATAATTTTCCTAGAATTGTTCATACTACCGGTTGAACATGTAAAGTTGTGTTCAATTGCTACATTACTTATAAAATTTCTAAACTTAAGCCGAGTAGCAAATTGTTGTCCGACAAATAATTCATGGGTAGTACCATTACTAACAGTATCATCGAAATAATCGTCTATATTTTCAATTAAATCATCACTATTTTTAATATTTTGAAAATCATCATTACTAGCTACATCTGCTTGTTCTTCTTCATGAGTTGGAAGTGGTCGAGAAGAACTAGCACCTACTTGATAATTAGAAGCACGTAGACGTGAAAACATTTCAAGTGGTGGAAAAACTTGAGTAACAAAAATACTTATAAACGGCGATTGCAAATTAACTTCAAGAACAAAATTCCATGCTTGATCAGAATATATTAACAAACAATGAGAAACGAAAACAGTCTTAACACAAATTCATATCGAATAGAAAAAGAGTTAATAATCAAAGTTCGTAGATTATCTAATGTACTACTACGATCGGTTAAAAGAAGTTGCGTAAAACCCCTTCGTATGATAGTCCATTGACTGAACCTCCATGTGAGCACAATATTCTTAGGCTCTGATCCATATCGAAAAGATGTACAACTTCAAATCTGCAGAAAATATTGAAGAAGGTAGAGTGATGAAATAGAAAGTGTGAGAAGAATAGAAGTGTGAAGTGGGAATGCAACTCTCTCACATTCACCTTTTATATAGAATCAATCTCCAACGGATAGAAATATGACCGTTGTACAGAAAAATGGAACGTTGGAAGGCTAAATAGGGGTATCTCATGGGGTGACATTACTGATGGCGCCAAGGGGGGGTTCTGGCGCCATCAGCAATGTCACTTGGGGGGGGGGGAATGGGGGGAATGTCATGGGGTGACATTAGTGATGGCGCCAAGGGGGGTGGGGGGCCTTGGCGCCATCAGTGATGTCGTCTCATCCCCCTTCTTGTAATTTTCCTAAACTTTCCCCTTTTCCTATAATTATACAAAACTTTACCCTCCCATATGAAATTACCTGATAATAAATTTGGATGAATTAGTCACATGTGGGCCATGAACGGTGTGTAACTAGGTTAGGAAGCATGGACACTTGACATATTGGACACAATACAGACATTCCAAAATATAATACACATTTTCACAATACTAATTATTCAGTGTATTATAATTAATTAATAAAATATTTGGTGATGTATTTATTAAATATTTATCAATTTAGTTCGATAATTATTATTAGATTGCACTTGTTCAACTTCTTTGTACTTAGACATCGAAACAATGTATGAATTTGGCCACTTCCGTATAGTGGTGAGCATTATTCGTCTTTGGACCGAAAATCAAATCAAACTGAATAAGAGATTAGGTTCAGTTTGATTTCGGTTTTAAAAATACTAAAATTTCTTATCCGATTTCGGTCCAAAAGTGAATAAGACTTACGCAATTATAAATTATCCTTAATCTATGCATATTTTATGATTAAAAATGTGTATATTTTTATGTATATCTATGTTTGAAGTCAAACTTTGGTAATTTAATAATTAGTCCAATTTTGAATCCAACTTTGAAATACAACAAACGAATGTATAAAAATTATATTTTAAAATATAACTAACCACAAATCTAACTTTGGATCCGGCCCATTAAATAATAAAATAGCCTAACCGAATAAAATGAATCGATTATCAGTTCGGTTCAATTTCGGTTCGGTTTCGAATTTGAATTTTAGAAGTTTGGTTTATTTGGTTTTGACTATTTCGGTTCGACTAGAACTGAATAATCCGAATGTTCACCCCTATATTCGCGTACAAAATATCATTTATCCAAATATTGAAAGTTTTATTTTCAGATAAAAACTAGCATGAAAATCAAACACATATGTAAAGCTCTTTCCCACTTTACATATGCACTTTCTAACTTTTCTTCCACTGCCTGTTTGGTAATGTGAAAGTGGAGTGAAGGTGAAAATTTTTTGGTAACTTGGCTGAACTAGAAAAGACTTCCGCTGTTTGGTTGTTTTGCTAAAAAATTTGAAACTGGAGTGACGTGAATCCTCCCCAGTTCTTGTCTCCTACAAAATTTTTACTTTTCATATCCCTCTTTTTTTAGTTGAAACTCGTTGAAACTCCCTATGCGTGAGTGGTTGAAACTGCTCTCCACTTTCACATCTCTAATTAACATCCACTTTCAACAATCATCCAAACAACCGAATTTATTTTTTCTTCAAACAACCGAACTTTTTTTTTTCATTTTCATATTTTTCAATTCCACCAACCAAACAACTTTTAGAAAGTCATTCTGTTTTTTCACTTTTGCACTTACGTACATTTTCGTACAACCAAACAGCATCTAAACAGCCTCTAAAGTGTTACATGTTTTAATTTAAGGTCAAATTTTTAATTTTCTTTTTTTATCACAATAACCTTGGGATGTTAGGTCTAGGTGTTAATTGTTGACATCTTCTTCACCTAAAGTTGTGTTTGGTAACTTTGGTTGCTAAGAAAAGAAAGAAGCGGAAGCATGATCCTATACAAATAAAAGTTGTGTTTGGTTGCTAATAGCATGATCCTATACAAATAAAAGTTGTGTTTGGTTGCTAATAGCATGATCCTATACAAGTTTTAATTTCTATAGGAAACAATTCAATTTCTCTCACTTTTAGCTGAAACAATACACGGCCTCAAAGTACTTAAAAGGGACGAAGATTTTAGGTTAGACTGTTTGGTTGGTGGCAAAATGGGTAAAGGAAAAGAAGATGAAAAAAAAAAGGAAAAGGAAATCATCTTTTTTATTTGTTTGCCTAAGGGTGTGTTTGATTGCAATGTGGAAAGAAATTAATTTCTATGAAATTATTTTCTTAGAAAAAAATTACATGGAATTTTAATTTTTTTTTCTTCCTAGAAAACTTAATTGGGGTGTTTGATTGTCATTATTTTCCACGAAAAATAGTTATTTTTCATAAAAAAAATGATATTTTCCTATAAGTTGGACAAGTTTCATTTTCCATCATTTTAAAAGAAAATATGATAAATGATAGTTTTTTGGAAAATAATTCCATGAAAAATATAAGTTATCAAAGACTACAATTGGTGGGAAATTTGTGGTGAAAATATTTTCCATGAAAAAAAGCCCAATCAAACACAGCCAATAGAAAATTTTGAAATGGAAATAATGGAGAGTTTAAACTATAAGGATAAAAAGAGAGATGG
>JANAVB010002855.1:0-33261 GCA_029216955.1 Iris pallida
GTATAAATAGTTGTATATATAATGTATATATATATAATAAATAGAAGACAAAGAGAAAAAAGGAAAAAGAAATAAATAATAATATATATATATATATATAAATAATTAGGATTTGTGGGAATAAACAAAATGTTAATTATTTGTTTTAGCTATACTCTAAAAATCTTGATATATATATATATGGTTAATACATAATAAATAACAAAAAGAGATGGACACCCCCCAGCCAAGCGGGCCAACAGGCTCGAGCCCGACCCCTGAGAACCGAAGAGAGCGCTATATATGGATATAGATCGAAACAGAGGGGGAGGAATTCGTCAAAGAAACATCAAAACCCTAACCCTAACCAAGCAATCGCCTCCCTGCCTTGCACGACCCCGTTCACCATAGCGCCGGCTAAATGGCGGAGCAGTCGCCGGAATCGCGCGCGCGACATGGGACAACGCACAGCAGCAGCACAGCGCGGGGCCGACTTCGTAGCGGTTTCTCTGCCACCTCGCTTCACCATTTTCTGATCCACTTGATACGGTACGTAGCTATCCTATACCTCTTAGAATCCCTTCAAGCGGATTTAATTTTCATGCTCTAGGTTGTCCAAAAATTGAACCAAAGTTCGGTAAAAACCAGTTCGAAAATAGAGCAAATAACAGTCCATTAATCCACGTTTGAAGATCGATTCCGATCGATATAGTAACAGATTAGAAATTTTACTTGAATACAGTTATAGACAACATATAGGGCTTCACAACCCTTTTTGTGGATTTGGATTTTTTGACGGTGCGTCGAGAAATTAGATTTCCAAAACCAAAAAAAAATCGATTTTCAAAATTTTAAAATTATCCGATATGACGTATGCCCTGCCAAACTGGACGACGTGGTCGCGAACCGAAAGCATCAAAAGGTGCGTATCGGCTTCGTGGACGTGTGGACTTTGACGGAATTAAAATTGGTTGCGTGTGCGCGACGCATTTGATGCGTATCTGTCAAAATTTACCGTATCGGCCTCTGTGCAAATTTCCTAATTATTTTATGCACGTTCGTCAGATCGAGACGAAACTTGTGCCAACAGGACCGTATTATTTTTTTGGTCCTATATGCCAAGCTTGGTCCGATTCTGAGACAGTTGACCGGAGTACCGTTTTGCGGGCCCCACGATCCGACTCAACGGACGATTTTGTGCACGACCCGCCGAAATCCAACTTTGGACATACAGATGGGTTCGTATTAGAAAACCAGAACTGTAGACATATAGTTTGATGACTTTATAGACCATAAACTTTGTTACACTTTTCGGTGCAAAGCGGGTCCAACGGCGGACACCGTTTTAACCCAAAAATTACCATTTTGTCTCTGTGTCCAGAATTAGACTTAAGGACATACAATTCTAGCTAATTTGACTATTCTAAAATCGTTGGTAATATTTATTTTCGCATCCGGAGACTCTTGCATGTGTTGACTGTTGTGGCTCACTGAGTGGTATAGTATTATCGGTTTTACCAGCACAGGACCTCAGGCGAGTACATCTCTAATAGTTCTCATATTTGATTATTTCTATGAATCATGTACGTAGTAGTGTTTTACATTGATATTTCATTGGTTCATGACACGATGTTACACGAGATAGTAGTTATGGTTTCTTTAGATGTTGTTCGTGACCAATCTATTACCATGTTCGTGACCTGTTTAGATCCATGAGTACTGGTCGGACGGAAAAATACTCTAGACATGAAAACAAACCCAAAATTATTCTTTCCTAATAGCAGTCGCACACTTCACGTGTGGGGTGCCGAATCTTATTCTTGCCTAATAGCTGTCGCATATTTCATGTGCGGGGTACCAGATTTACCCTTAGCCGTTTACATATCGAAGTAGTATTTCAACTCACTAGATAGATACAGTGTCTGGTTCTACAGTATACATTCCTGGTTACAAGTCTTCTCTATTTTAGTACTCACTTGTCTTTTTTACCATGCTCAGTTTTTGCCATGATTCCATGTTTATCTTTTCATTGTGTATTTTATTACTATTTACGGATTTATGGATTTTGTCATTTATTGAATCTGTTATGAGAATGTACTCGTTCCATTCCTGACTGGAAATCAACATTTTTTAGGTATAGCCGCGATCACTCTTAGCATTACGAAGACATGGATATGCTGAGGTCAACCTAGATAGTTGAATTAGTTGTCTTTTTCTATTTATATATAAGACATTGTATTTTCTAGCAAATGTGAAGTTGTGAAACCTTATAATTTGTAAACTTGATTTAATTATGTGAATGAGCAATCACTACCAAAATAAGTCATATCAGCGACGTATTTAGCGACTCCAAACAAAAATGTCGCTATTTTTTGGGGTTTTAGCGACGTTTACGCAAGACGTCGTTGTTTGTCGCTGACAGCGACTAATAGCGACGTCTAGCGGCTACAATTTGTTAAATGAGAATAGGCGTCGCAAGTTCGTCGGTACACGTCGCTGATTCAGCGACGTGTAGCGACGCAATTTAAGTAGCGTCGCCGTTTCATAAATACCAGCGACGTTTAGCGACGTTCTAGAATTATGTCGCTAATATTTTCATACAGCAAGGGTTTCGCTTTTCGATCTTTCACAAAATTTCCCCCCAAATATTTTGTGCCCTCCTCCTCCGCGATGCCCCTCCGGCGATTTCCCTCCTCCGGCCTCCTCCTCCGCGGCGCTTCTTCGGCGATCTCCCTCCTCCTTCTCCTCCTCCTCCTCCTCCTTCCTCAGGTAGCTCCGGATCAGGTAACTCTCCCCCCTCCCGCTTTTTAGTTTCTCCTCGTCTTCTAGCTCTCTCTCTCGCTTGTAGTTCGTGTCCATGAGAGCGTTGACTCACTGCCGGGGATACGAGACTCACAGTGGACTCGCTTCTAGTTCGTGTGATACCTATTTTGTTGGTTTGGACATGTCGTGTCCCACTGTGTGGACATGAGACTCACAGTGGACTCGCTTCTAGTTCGTGTGACACCTATTTTTTTGGTTTAGATACGTCGTGTCCCACTGTATGGACACGAGACTCACAATGGACTCGCTTCTAGTTCGTGTGACACCTATTTTGTTGGTTTGGACACGTCGTGTCCCACTGTGTGGACACGCGACTCACAGTGGACTCTCTTCTAGTTCGTGTGACACCTATTTTGTTGGTTTGGACACGTCGTGTCCCACTGTGTGGACACGAGACTCACAGTGTGACACCTATATACTGATACTGGGAGTTTTTGGGCATATCAACTGTCAATTTGATGTTTTGCTTGGATTCGAATTCTAATTTAGGGTTCGAGCCCTATTTACAGATACTGGGAGTTGTTTTTGGGCTTTTTTAGGGTTTTGAAATGATGAATAAATTGATTAATAACTATTATCGAGCTCTATAAAATTTCAGCTATGTCACGAAGGATGGATACTAATCCTGTGAATGAGTTTTCTCCTAAGTATTCTCGACAGTTGAGAATGATTTAGCTCACTGACATTACTGAAATATGGAATGATTAGTGTAGGATATGTTGGTCAGGTTTTGGCAGAGTCAGCTATGTCACGAAGGATGGATACTAATCCTGAATACCATATTTTAAATCCTACAATGCGGCTTAGTTGAAAGTCTTATAATTAGACTTTCTGTTCAGTACCCTTTGACTGCTTAGTTGAAAGTCTTAATTAGTAGTAGATAATCTATGGTATGACATCGTGATCAGGACATAGTCCCTGCAGCCATTCGACTAGCGAGGCATAAACTATGTAGCCGTAGATAAAGTTGACTGTCCTCCTACCCCCATCCTTCGGCAATGATGATACGACAACCTATCACTACATCTTTTAGTAGTAGATAATGTCTTAGTATTACATTATGTGGGTTTATCTGGATTCTGTTACATCCTTCAGATACTAGATTCGATAAGAACATATACTACACAATATGTACAGAACATAGATGATTCAAACTAATGTATGCTAGAATGCATTTTGGGTTGTGTTCTGAGCCATTCGTCCCCACACTTGGCAATTATACAGAACCGTTTGTGGATATACAATCGTCATCCTGATGAATTATTACCTGTGTCAATCTTTGCAGAATTATCTTAAAATGGATATGAATTACTATCTGCGGAACCGTTTATGGATGTACAATCGTCATCCTGATGACATGTACGATGTGCGGGATGAATTTATACAGGGTGTGCAACAGTTCCTGCAGTTTGCCAAGGCGTTCCCTCAGTACATGGACCGTACAAAAATTAAGTGTCCATGTATGAGATGTCGCAACTTGAAATATCATTCGGAAGTGGATGTGACATATCATTTGTATTCGAGGGATTTCATGCCAAATTATTATCAGTGGACCGCACACGGAGAACTTGTGTCTTTAGCCTCCGAGCCGGAGCCTTATGTGGAGCCTTATGTAGATGTCCATGAGCATACTGATTACGACCAAGGGTGGACAAACATGGTTTTCGATGCTGCGGGGCCTAGTTTCGATCCGAACAATCAATATGCAGCTGAGGAGGCACCGAATGCCAATGCTGCAAAGTTCATGGAGTTGCTGGAGAATGCAAGGACTCCTTTATATCCTGGTTGTGATGACCATTCACCGTTGGAGGTGGTTACAAGATTGTTGAGCATAAAATCAGATTTTAACATGTCTCAAGAATGCTACAACCGAATCCTGGAGTTAATTATAGATATATTGCCGGAGGGTGGCAAGTTACCTAAAGACTTCTACCGATCCAAGAGAATGGTGAGATCGCTCTGGATGGGGTATGAAAAAATTGATGCATGTCGCAACGGATGCATGTTGTACTATAAGGACGACAAGGATGAAGACGCCTGCAGATTTTGTGGTGCCGATCGCTTCAAGGCAACTAGTACAACAAGGACTTCTGGTGCACGCAAGCCAACAGATTCGATGTACTATTTGCCTTTGACGCCGCGGTTGCAGAGGTTGTTTATGGCAAAGGAGACAGCTGATAATATGAGTTGGCACAAGCGGGAACAAATAGATGGAGTACTGGATCATCCATCCGACGGGGAAGCATGGAAGCACTTTGATCGAGTGTATCCCGATTTTGCTTCGGAGCCGCGTAATGTCAGATTGGGGCTTTCCTCCGACGGTTTTACCCCATTTGGACTTTCGGGCTCACAATATTCTTGTTGGCTAGTGATTGTTACTCCTTACAACTTGCCGCCTTGGATGTGTATGAAGACTCCTTACATGTTACTAACTGTTATTATTCCAGGTCCGAAGAACCCGAAGAGGAACATCAATGTGTACTTACAGCCCTTGGTAGATGAGCTGAATCAGTTGTAGGAAGTAGGTGCAACCACATATGATATTTCCATAAAGCAGAACTTTCAGATGAGGGCCGCACTAATGTGGACCATCAATGATTTCCCGGCCTATGGAATGTTATCGGGTTGGAGCACCCATGGTCGTCTCGCATGTCCGTATTGCATGGATCGCACTAAGGCTTTCCGTTTGAAACACGGAGGAAAATCGTGCTTCTTTGATTGTCATCGACAGTTCCTGCCAAAGGATCATCCGTACCGGAGGAACAGGAATGCTTTTCGTGCTGGCGTGGTGGAGAAGTCCAGTCCACCGCCACGGTGGTCTGGGGACACGATATGGGAAGAAGTTAAAGAATTGTCAAGTGCTATTGAAGAGCCTACAGCAGGGTACAAGTGTGATGGATTTGGCCGCGCTCACAACTGGACGAAGAGGAGTATATTCTGGGACCTACCATATTGGAGTGACCATCTGCTCAGACATAACCTGGATGTCATGCATATCGAGAAGAATGTATTTGACAATATAATAAATACTGTGATAGACGTAAAGGGGAAGACGAAAGACAATCCCAAGGCCAGGTTGGACTTAGAAGAAATATGCAGACGTCCAGAGTTGCATTTGATAAAGGAAGGCAGTGGGAAGTATAAGCAGCCCAGGGCTATTTTCTCACTGGACAAGGAGGACAAAGGTAAACTTTGTAGGTGGATCCAGGGCCTAAAATTTCCAGACGGGTACGTATCGAATTTGAGAAGATGTGTTGACCCGAAGGAGAACAAACTCCAGGGTATGAAGAGCCACGACTGTCACATTTTTATGGAGAGGTTAATCCCGATTGCATTTCGGGAATTCTTACCTCATGTCGTTTGGGATCCACTGACAAAGCTTAGCATATTCTTCAGAGATCTTTGTTCTACTAAGTTGCTCGTCGATCGGCTTGAAAAGCAGGAGAAGGACATTACAGTAACATTGTGTAAGCTTGAGAGGGTGTTCCCTCCTGGATTCTTCGACTCTATAGAGCATTTGCCAATTCATCTTTCGTATGAGGCACGTGTTGGTGGGCCCGTCGGTTATCGGTGGATGTACCCGTTCGAGCGCCATCTAAACCACCTGAAGAGGAAGGTGAAAAATAAGGCACGGGTCGAGGGTTCTATTTGTGAAGCCTATGTCCTTGAGGAGATTACAAACTTCTGTTCAATGTATTTCAAGCCTCATATTGCTACAAATAGAACAAGAGCTCCGAGGAACGACGATGGAGATATAGAATATAATGATGCATTATTGAAAGTCTTCAATGCTTTTGAAAAGCCTTCAGGAAAACTGAAAAAGAGATATTTGAATGATGAGGAACTAAAGGCGGCCCAATTATATATCTTACTCAACTGCGAGGAGGATGAAGTGGAAAAGCTAGAGTGGTAAGTAAAAATCTTCAACATTCAAGTCATCTATTTGTTGATTCTGTTATTATAATTTAACGAATATATCCCGATATTTATTGGTTTTCAGCAAATTTAATGATGAGGTGAGGTCAAGTAGACCATACATTGCAGATGAAGAAGTAGAAGAAGAAATGAGACTTCATTTCCCGTCTTGGTTGACTGTATATGTACGTAAGAAGCTAGTTAGAATCTTCCTCCATTCACAACTGCACAAGAAATAACTTAACATTAAACTTAATTTCGTATCTTTTCGTGTTTAGGTCGATCGTCCGGACGTCATTCTTGAGAATGAATCTATTAGAACTCTTGCCAAGGGACCAATTTATGCCGTCAAAGTATGGCCAAGTTATTGCGTGAATGGGTTTATGTTCAAGTCAACAAATGCTGTCATCAGAGATAGATTCCTGGATCTTGATTCCACAAAAAACAGTTGCTTGTGTATCAAATCTACAAACTACAAAGATGTCACTCCAGGCAATGATTTCTATGGCGTCTTACGTGAGATCGTGGAATTGACGTACAACTATGGCATAGAGCCTGCCAAGATCGTGTTGTTCAAAGTTGATTGGTTCGATCCCATACAAGATCAAGGATGGAAAATTGACAAACATGGTCTTGTAGATATTAACTACCGTCGTCGATACCAAGGATACGAACCATTTATCCTAGCAAGTCAAGCTCAACTCGTATATTTTACAACATATCCTAGACGGGGAACAACGAGGTACGACTGGTGGGCAGTATGCAAGACTAAAGCCAAAAATACCTACGACGTCGACGAAGTGGCTTATCAGGAGGACGAGCTGCCTTTTGTACCTAATACAGTTGATGTCGACTCAGCAGAAGTTCCCTATTCAATATCTACTTGTGTAGAAGAGGTACAAGTATCCGAAGGGGAAGATGAAGGAGATGCTAGTGACGATGAGGAGGAAAAGGAAGAGGAGGAGGAGGAGGAGGCAAACGAAGAAGATGAATTTTCAGAGGATGATTGAGAAACTGTGATTTTGATGTATTCATACTTCTGTAATCTTAAATTATGAACTATAATCACTTTTGAAAACTTAAATTATGAATTCCAGTGTATGCAGATATTTCTAAACTGTCATTGTATTTATTTATATTTTCAATCATAAACTGTGATTTCGATGTATTCATATTTCTGTAGTCTTAAATTATGAACTCCAATGTTATTATCAGCATGGCAGGACGACGCGGAGATAGGCCAGCACGATCCGTGTCCTTAGGTGGGCAGAGAGCTCCGTTACAGGAGGATGGCTCTGGACCATCCTCTGACCCGAGCACTCCATTGTACCATACGGTCTCAGGTTCGGGTGGCAGTGCACCTGCGACGAGCAGTTCCAGGCTTGCTGAACATACTACTTCCCCTAGCCTTCCTAGCGCTGACAGCAGCATGGCGGGTGGGGAACAGGTGGAGGAGGTAGTCCCTACTCCCGCCCGTCCCGCCCGGGCGGATCCATACCAGAGCGACCCTGCATGTGCACCTCAGGGCGAGACGAGGATGGAGATTTGGGCCGACGGTCCTACGAAGTAAGTTAAATCAATATTTTATGCATGTCTGTATATCTATATATATTCATTAATACGTCGGTTATCGTTGTATACAGATATCATCCCTCGTCGGTACAGAGAGCGTTGGGCAAATTTCTAAGGTCCAACTATGGGGTCCGTGGATCAACTACTCGGATGCCTCGGAAGAGAGGAAGGCATTCTGGTTTGCCCACTTCAAGGTAACTAAAGATAGTTAATTTAGTATGATTAATATAATTTTAAGTATTTTTTAGAACTAATTATTTTAATTTGTAATTCTTGTAGAGGACTTATTTTTATCTACCACACCGCGCCGAGCAGATTGAGAGGCAGTTTCCTGCCGTCGCCGCCAAGTTGATCCGTGATGCTATTGACGATCAGAAAAAATGTCACCGCTCCGGAAAGCCGATTGCTGGTTGGATCACACCTGACCAGTGGGCCACGATGAGGGCTCGATTTGAGGAGCCCGAGTACAAAGAGCGGTCGGAGAAGGTGAAGGTGGCTAGGACGATGGCCGGAAAGTGGTGTGGTGGATCGATTCCTATGACGGAGCATTTTCGTCGTCTGGTATGTAATTTATTGTCAAATATAAGAATTTATTGATAGTAGGAGTATATAATTTTCTATTTTACTAAAGAATAAAATATAACAAACACGCAGGTGAAGAGGGGTGAGGACGCAAACATGGTGACCGTCTTCCTGGCCACCCATCGGAAGGACGGAAAGCTCATCGACGACCGGGCTACTCAGAGCTATGTAAGTACTAATTTAGATTTCGTTAATTTTTAACACAACTTGAAGAATACACAGATAACCATATACTTAATAATAATTAAATATTTTAGACGTTTATTAGGCTAATTTAGGTAAGTACTGATGTATAGAGATGCACAATAATTTCTAGGAAGAGTATGTTAGGCTACGTGATGAGCGTACGAGTGCTAGTACACAGGCAGAGGGAGGGGTTGGTACATCGCAACCCTCTCCGTCCCAGTCGGAGGACGAGCTCTGGAAGACCGCTGTTGGTGGTCTTCAGAGGGGTACGTACTACGGTACGGGGTCCTACGGCGCATTTGTTGCGACGCAGGCATCCAGGGCTCCCTCTTCCAGTGCGCATTCATAGCCGTCACAGGCCGAGTAATCCCGAGTCGAGGAGACCATTGTCCGCCAGATTGCTGAGCTGCACGACGATATGCTGAGGAGGATTGCTGAGCAGCAGGGGCCTCAGGAGCAAGAGGACGCTGCGTCGGTCACCGTACGCTTTGACGAGCGCGAGCGCACCGTACAGCAAGTACAGGGGACACAGGAGTCCATTCACGACACCGTTACCAGGATAGCGACTTGCATGGAGCAATGCAGCGCCAGACTCCGAGCCCTAGAGGAGACGCGGACGCACCCATCTCCAGCAGTTACACTGCCTCCTTCTCCAGCGGTTGCATTGCCTCCTCCTTCATCGTCGTCGGTGGTTCTTACACCGGAGCAGTATGCTTACTTTCTTTCCAGGAGCGGTGATAGGAGCGGTGATGCTCCTCCTGATCAGTCGTAGTCGGCATATACATTGTTGTGTGATGGCCCATTGTTGGGTCTTTTATGTGGTTTTACATACTTTATTCTTATGTGGACACATTATGTTTGACATTGTTACAAATTTTTATAAATCTGTGTTGATTGTGGACACATTGTGTTTCAAACGTGTTCGTGATTGTGTATGTGTTGTTTGATACTGTGTTCGTGATACACAGTCGTTGTTGTAACAAATGGTGCTGCAAATTCTGCAAATGCTGCAATTGCTGTAATTTTTTAATTTTTTTTAATATTAGCGACATTCAGCGACTGTCAGCGACGTCCAGCGATGATATAAACGTCGCTAAGTACGTCGCTAATATTAATGATTACCGTCGCTAATCGTCACTAAACGTCGCTACAGAGACGTCGCTAAACATCGCTATATGTCGGTAATATAGTGACGTTAAAAAGTCGCAGAACGTCGCCATTTGGCTCTAAAGCCAGGTCAGCATCGATGTATTTCAAGTCGCTCAACGTCGCTAGATTACGTCGGTAAATTATAACGTTTTATGTCGCTGGCAGTCGCTAAATTAGCGACGTGGGCACGTCGCTAAAGATCGTCGCAATAGCGACGTTTGGCGACGTTTTCTTGTTTAGCGACTAGCTTAATTGCGACTACATAAAAATGTCGCTAAATACGTCGCTAATAGAAATTAGCGACGTATTTGCCCTTTTTAGCGACGTCTTTGTGCGTCGCTGAATTGACAGATTTTAGTAGTGAATAGATGTATATTTTGTGATTTTGAGCATCTTGGCCGTGACAGCTTTCTACTGCCGACTCTGTGGCGTAGGCTGGCTTGGACACGTCTCGTATCTGAAAAGCGGGTGCGGGTCATGACAAGTTTTTGTGGTGGCCCATGCAGGTCTGTTTTCGCAAAATATGCGAACTCGTGATGGTACTTAAGTTAGTCGTACTACTACGAGCCTGCGACTTGAAAATGCTCATTCACAACTTAGAGTTAAATTGATTTAAGAGAATGACTAGGACTGGGAGCCCCTTGTTCAAATTGACCGTTGGGTAGTTAACGTTGTCAGATAGGCCATGCAAATTAGATAAAGAATTATTAAATTTAGATAGCTTGTTCGATCTCTATAGATACACTATTACTTTTAATATGACAATATAATCTAATATGAATATACTACTCACTTGGTAAGTTAGGCTTTCCTAGAATTAAGGCTCTAATCCTGATAAACTGTTCAATTTTATTTTGCCCTATAGATATATTCCTTACATCATAAGTTAGAATTGTCTATTTAGAATCCTATTTTGCCGTAAGGAATTAGTCTATAATTTCTGATACGGTTATTCGTATACGAATCTCTAGGTAGATTTGATTCAAAGTTTTCCCTCAACCATTTGAAATACATATGAAATAAAGATTAGGATGTTCATACTTTCCTTGTCTTCAGTTATTTTCTCCCTGATCAATCTTTTACTTTAAGGATTGAGACTTGTAGGCAGATGTTTATGCTTTCTATCATAGTCAACTAGTTTGAATCTCTGGCAGCTCCTTGAAGTTCTTAGGAATATAGTCGGAGTAATTTTAACGACTGCGATGGCTAGACAACAGTACACTGTCGCCAATTACTGGAGAATGGAGAGTGTGGGTTCACTGCAGCCAGCAGCGTACTGGCAAGGCATGAACCATAGAGTCAAAATTATTTCAAGAAATCGTAGGTTATGGAACATTGCTAAAACTATATCTTCGTTGACCTCTTTAGACCTTGTGTCAATATAAGGTTGAGTATCTGATAGCATATCACATCTGAATTACGGAACCAAGGGTTTACCACCGCCCGAGTATACGGGCGAGGCATAATTCTCGGTAAAATGACTTCAGACGTGATTACAAGTTTAGGATACTATAGAGGATAGGACAATGACCTGTATGTCCCGAAGATCCAAAACCAATACTAGTGAAAGCTCTGTAGGTTGGGTAGCATGCCTTCCCATCTAGCATTCCGTGGTCCTTGTGATCTATTAACGAGGTAATTGACTGACACTAATAGGTTTACCTAGAATATAGAATTTAGAGTCCATAATCCATTAGTCGACCAAGGCCTTATGGATAAGAAGATAGTAGGATGACTGTATAAGCAATAACACCAGGTAAGGTTTTGATTCTCTCAAAACTCAAACTACTTGTGCTTCCTTTCAAAAATCTCGCACGCTTGAATTTTGACTATCTTGACCAACGCTTCTACCACAGCCTAGATTTGCAAACTTACTCTTTCATCGAGCTTGATTAAAGACATATGTTTATTGGGGACGCCTACTAACATATTGTCTAATCAGAATCGATGTATTACGGTCTGATCAACCTTAGTGCACTCAGAATTCGCTCTCTTTGATTATCCCACATGGATTGAGATATTGAGGTATATAGGATCTCATCCGCGACTGCATTGACAATTCCCCTTGAATTATACATTCGCATTTGAATCACGTAATTGTATTCAGTGACATCTTTCTTGAACTCTTTATTGGTTTTATCTTTCACTGATTTGGAAAGTCGAAAGCTCATAATTGGTAGATAGATACAGAGTATCCCCATGATTGTGATAGTTGTATACACAAGTATAGCTACCATCGGCCAGCCATGTGACTAGAACCTTGCCTTGAGTTACCCGTTCTCCTCTCGACCCTCAAACTACTATTGGGACCTTCTAGCCATCTGAATTTGAGAATGATTAGGGTTTTACCCTTAGTCAAAATACCAACCTAAGAGACTATCTACTCTCAAGAAACCAATTGTTGTGAGTCTCTAATTATTTGCTTGAAGCTTTCTTTAACTAGCAACCCTTAAGCCTTAACCCAACCTTTCCTCGACCGAAGCCCACAGTTTAGACATGAGATGAATAGACAAAGGTAAGAACAATCATTTATCATGACTATGGTAGACACACATCCTGAGATTGGTTTCCAACAAATATTACCCTAGTTATGTAGATTTTATTATTAAGACCTAACTAGTATTAGAACACCACAGTCACTAGCTTAGCCAATACCATAACTTAAATATCCAGTCATATTATAATATATCAGTTATAAACAGCAATACATGATCACTAGAGCCCATACCGCTAGAACCCTTGTGATAATAGTCTGGCAGGCTTGACCCAAATAGAAATTCACGACTCAGTTGTTAGAAATCTCTTCATATGATGTGCCTTAGAGTGGGTTACCCCGTCGATAACTATTGTATACTATAGACGAGTAGATCATTCTATTTTATCGACCATGTGTTATTGTACACACTTGTTTTCCATTTATTAAGGAACGATCCTTGACTTATATCTACCGTATCCCGTACGATGTGCCTTATTCCTTATTAACAAGAGTCGAGGTACAATATCCGGAGGGAATTCTTTTAACCTCGTTATTCCTAAAATCATGTCCTAGCTTCTAAGGTGAGTAGACTGTAAGCCTTCTAAGATTTTGGAATATACGAGGATTATCGATTGATTAGAATAATTTCTATTAGGATAATTAGTGCCCCATGGACACCCACTTTCCATTTAGATCATTTTGTGTCCCCGGCCGTGTCATTAATATTCGGAGTATGAGACCAGCTGTTACCTTCCAACAAATTTCACATACAAGATTTAGACGAGTCAACCTTCATCTAGGTATATCATGGCCCACTCAAACCCGTCCCCTTGTACTCTATTTTATGGTACGACTTTCAAGTCAAAAGGACTAGCTATGACCCTTACCATAATATCGGTATACTTTTCGACTTCTATTAGAGCCTCAACCTTGACTCAATTCATTCGACCCAATATATGGTTGTGATCGACTCGAAGCCCACTACGCACATGCCACTAGTGCGCCACCCAATTGAGGCCTCAGGTGCTACTTAAAAATAAAAGTCACTGAAGGCACATTTTTGGGTTTTAGGAACCTAGCTAACCAACCTGACCGGCAACTAGCTCAACCACTTGGGTGGAAACCTATTCTAGGTTACCCTATCCTAGTAGAAATAGTTTTATCTTGGGATAATGTCCAGTCAATATAGATTAAAATTCAGGGTTCATCCAACCAACGATTGATGTCCAATTTGGAAATCCATTAAGACCCAGTAAAACCCATCCATACATACCACCATACTTGGACTATAAAATTGAACTATTTGAAATAGGTCCCTATAACTATTATGTACTCCACCTCTTAGAATGTGAAGTCATTCGTAACCCTTATTCCATCTACCTGGAAGTTGCGATACGATCTTGCATTGCATTTATTTCCCTTGCTCGTGTGTTTAAATAACCACGGAAAAGATCACAATCTTGATTTCTCAAATTCTGTTCTATTATGGAACCTTGTTTAGATTAACTTCGAGAACGGAACTTCTGTATTGCACGGATTGCAAGCTCCTCTAAGAAACGAAGGGTTCTTAGTGAATGGACTAGAGTAGCCCAATCTAGCAAATAAGTCATTGGTTCATAAACTTTCTTTCTATCTGCATCTTTGGATACTCTCTACCATTCTTAAAACTTCATATTTGCTCTCGATTATTCTTCCTTATCTTCATGCCTTTCCTATTTCCGAGCGATGGATGGTCATGCTTATTAGAATTTATCAATATTTCTTAGCTACTTGTGTAAATTCGTTGCTTGTTAAATTTTGGGTTGCTTGATATATAGGAGAGGATTATATATGCCATAGGCAGTAGATATCTGTTGGTAGAATTGTTAGCAACTAGTGTCACGACTCGAACCCGCATTTCGGATATGAGACATGTCCAAGTCCAGCCTACGCCGCAGTATCGGCGGTAAAACGCTGTCTAGTACATAAACAAGTCACAGAGGCAATCTAGATCTCATCCACAAAATATGATACAATCCACTAACACAAACGAAACTGAATAAAGAATGATAATATAAATAGAGTATCCAGTTTATCATAAATCCAGGTCACTTTCCGGTGGACACAAATCCACTACCAGTAGACGGAATAAAAGAACACATGGAATGGAAATAACTGAGTCAAAACTGCTAACCATCAAAGTACCCTCGTCTACAGTGGTACCGTGGTCCAATGCTAGCTCAAACTGCTCGTGTGCACCTGGCTCAATACTCGACTAAACCTGAAGAGATCATCAGGTCCTCAGAGGACTAGCAAGATACATAAAACATGCCTACTAATACGACAGTAAATAACACATGAGAAGGGTAAGAACGGTGCCAGAAAGATATCTAAAACATGGAAATATAATAATAGACTTGGCTATCAATCAATCGATTAACCCCCATAGCTTGTAGTACAATACAAGATACTCCCAATCTATAGTAGGTTTCGACTGTAGCACAATGCAAGAATACTCACAGTCAAGATTAGCCAATTCTAGTATCGATTTCCTCTCCTAAAGGAATACAAGAATACACATATAAACCGTAGTACAATGCAAGATACTCCCAATTTATAGTGTCGTAAGTCAAATCAATCAATCAATATCAAGGTAGAAGAATCTGCTATAGGTCGTAGTATAATGTAAGATACTCCTAATCTATAGTATGTCCTAACTGTAGTACAATGCAAGCTACTCCCAGTTAAGATTAGTCAAGTCAAGGACACGGTATAGAACTGGCAATTGTATTATAGACACAATACATGAATAAGAGTAATAGACAAGCAATATCCTATACGTGCACGTAATCTAGAACAAGTAAGACAATCAAGGATACCAATCACAATATGGAAATCATGTGACAAGATGAAAGAAAAATAATAGACAGAAAACATTATAAATACTGTATATGTTCGACAAGGTATACTTGCTTGCGGTCCTGAGCTGTTGGTACGGCCAAGTTTTGAGTCAAAATCCAATGAACCTAACAGGCCTGATAACGGGTTTCTTCGACGTGCGACTGCTATTCGTGTTGAAGAAAAAAAGAATGTAGCTGATAGAGAGGGGTCGGCTGCTGCCTTCTTGTATATATATAGGGTTTGCTTTGGTCAGGAGGAGATAAGAGGAATTGGATTTAAATTGGATTTGGGATGATTCTCGATCAAATAAAATTTTGGAGGGAAGTCTCTTATATAGTTTTGAATTGATTCGCAATCATAGCCCTATAAAGGGGTCGGCCAGAAGGAGGAATTTAGATATGTGAGAATTAGATTTAAAATCAGTTTAGGATGTGAAGGAAATTTGATTGGAGGTCAATTGGATAACTGAATTCTTCTTTTGAAAGTGTTTTCAATATCCAGAACAGGGTTTATCAACTGGTCGGTCAATGGTAGTTTGAAATGTCTAAATTACAATCAAGTCCCTCAATAATTGGGTTTTACAAGACCCAAACTTTCTTAAAGGTCTTCCACAAGGGTCCTGTCTTAGTACTGACCCATTTAATATACTTAGATGCATATACATATATATTTAATGGTGACAGTCAATAGTAGTCACAAAATAATAATAATAAAAATGGGGTCCAAGACTCACAAATCTACCCTCCTTAAAATAATTTCGTCCTCAAAATTTAAAATGCTTCGATATATCATAATGACATTGTCTAAAATGTTACTACACACATTAAACCAATCTCTAATATAGAATTACTACTAGTAACACTATCATAAACTTATTAGGAATCACTGTCAACTCCTTATTGTAGTGCTGGCGCATCCTCCATGATCATGGCAAAAGCTTTCCCTCTTGGTGCTACAGGTCGACGTCTTGGGCAATCTCGCAACTGATGTTGATCTGAACCACAGTTTAAACATTGGCCTAATCTCCAACAGCAGTCGCTCTCACTGTGTCCCTTCTTTCTGCAATGCTGGCATATTGGAAGCTCTCGATTCGGGGTGTCTCTTGGCTGCTGATGATGCTGTTGTGCTGGAATTTTAGGACGTTTCATCGCTCCTGATCGGCTGTTGCCTCCTCCTTGTGCGTCTCTGTCTCTCTTTCGCTTACGCTTCAATTCTATTTCTACCGCTTGTGCGACCTTCAAGATCCTCTCGTAAGTTGTGGCCTGGCTGGTGGCGATGGCTATGCGAATTTCATATGAAAGTCCTTTCCTGAACTTCTTGGCTTTGGCTGCAGGGGTCAAGGCATCTGCAAAGCGGCTTAGGCGGGAGAACTCTGCGGTGTATTCGTCGAGGGAGAGGTTGCCCTATTCCAGGCTCTCGAACACGTTCTCCAACTCTTCACGGGCTGCTTCAGGATAGAAATTCGTCTTAAACAGCTCCTTGAACTCCTCCCAAGTCACGTCTGGCGCAGTAAACCTAGGCTCGTCTCTATACCACGTGTGGACGATGTCGTAAAGCTGCATGCTGGCATTCTCGACCTTCAGGTCTTCAGAAACTCGAGCCCTCCGAAGGTTGCGGTCTACGTTCTCTAACCACTCATCCACGTAGAGAATCCTTTCTGTTCCTTTGAATTCTCTGGGCCTAAGGTCCACAAAATTCTTGGAAGTTCCAGGGCGCGGTCGTGGAGTGTCTCTAGTCTGGATAGCCTCTCTCAAGGTATCGTAGAATACGTCAGCCTGCCGCATCTGAGAAGTCATGAGCTGCTGGAAAATCTCGAGGAGGGCTACATTGTCCAGCGGAGGTGGCGGAGGCAGAACATGTGCTGGATATCCGACAGGCGCTGGATACGTCGCTGGTGTAGGGTGCATGGTAGGTGCTGGATGTGAAACATATGCTGGCTGAAAGGGTGTAGGTTGATGGAAGGGTGCTGGTGGAGAAAAGTCGTCTCTGCAGAATCTCGAGTATTGCGTTTGAGCCGGGTCGCCCTGATGAGTAAGCTGGCCTCCCTGCGTTGGCGGGGTCATGTAAATGAAGAATCCTCCTGTAGCTGGTGGGGTATTCAGGAAAGTGTTGTTCCTGTCTTGAGGATCCATTTACTGCAATAAAAGAAAAAAATTAGACGGCACGAAGATTTCAAGCAGGATGCAAGTCAAAGATTCAATAAAAAATAGAGGTCAATAGTGAGTCAAGACATGTGGATGAGATCCTAAGTTTCTAATCCTATGTGCAGGCTCACGACGGCACAGTAATGTAACCGTAGTGATCAACGTAAACCTGCATGGGCCACCAAAAAAATTTGTCACGACCCGCACCTGCATTTCGTATACGAGACGTGTCTAAGTCCAGCCTACGCCACAGTGTCGGCGATAGAACGCTGTCTAGTACATAAACAAGTCACAGAGGCAATCTAGATCTCATCCACAAAATATGATACAATCCACTAACACAAATGAAACTGAATAATGAATGATAATAAAAATAGAGTATCCAGTTTATCATGAATCCAGGTCATGTCCGGTAGACACAAATCCACTACCAGTAGACAGAATAAAAGAACACATGGAATGGAAATAACTGAGTCAAAACTGCTAATCATCAAAGTACCCTCGTCTGCAGTGGTACCGTGGTCCAATGCTAGCTCAAACTGCTCGTGTGCACCTGGCTCAATACTCGGCTAAACCTGAAGAGATCATCAGGTCCTCAGAGGACTAGAAAGATACATAAAACATGTCTACTAATATGACAGTAAATAACACGTGAGAAGGGTAAGAACGGTGCCAGAATGATATCTAAAACATGGAAATGTAATACTAGACTTGGCTATCAATCAATCGATTAACCCCTATAGCTTGTAGTACAATGCAAGATACTCCCAATCTATAGTAGGTTACGACTGTAGCACAATGCAAGAATACTCCCAGTCAAGATTAGCCAATTCTAGTATCGATTTTCTCTCCTAATGGAATACAAGAATACACATATAAACCGTAGTACAATGCAAGATACTCCTAATTTATAGTGTCATAAGTTAAATCAATCAATCAATATCAAGGTAGAAGAATCTGCTATAGGTCGTAGTACAATGTAAGATACTTCCAATCTATAGTATGTCTTAACTGTAGTACAATGTAAGCTACTCCTAGTTAAGATTAGTCAAGTCAAGGACACGGTATAGAACTGGCAATTCTATCATAGACACAATACATGAAGAAGAGTAATAGACAAGCAATATCCTATACGTGCACGTAATCTAGAACAAGTAAGACAATCAAGGATACCAATCATAATATGGAAATCATGTGACAAGGTAAAAGAAAAACAATAGACAGAAAATAATGTAAATACTGTATACGTTCGTCAAGGTATACTTGCCTACGGTCCTAAGCTGCTGGCACGGCCAAGTGTTGAGTCAAAATCCAATGAACCTGACAGGCCTGATAACGGGTTTCTTCGACCTACGACTGCTATTCGTGCTGAAGAAGAAAAAGAATGTAGCTGATATAGAGGGGTCGGCTGTTGCCTCCTTGTATATATATAGGGTTTGCTTTGGTCAGGAGGAGATAAGAGGAATTGGATTTAAATTGGATTTGGGATAATTCTCGATCAAATAGAATTTTGGAGGGAAGTCTCTTATATAGTTTTGAATTGATTCACAATCATAGCCCTATAAAGGGGTCAGCCAGAAGGAGGAATTTATATATGTGAGAATTAGATTTAAAATCAGTTTAGGATGTGAAAGAAATTTTATTGGAGGTCAATTGGATAACTAAATTTTTGTTTTGAAAGTGTTTTCAATATCCAGAACAGGGTTTATCAACTGGTCGGTCAATGGTAGTTTGAAATTTCTAAATTACAATCAAGTCCCTCAATAATTGGGTTTTACAAGACCCAAACTTTCTTAAAGGTCTTCCATAAGGGTCATGTATAGTACTGACCCATTTAATACACTTAGATGCATATACATATATATTTAATGGTGATAGTCAATAGTAGTCACAAAATAATAATAATAAAAATGGGGTCCAAGACTCACAACTAGTTAGAAGATTATAAGATTTTAGTTTTAAGGAGTAGTGTGACCAAAGGTGGGTAGAAGTCCTAGAATTTATGTAGTTACAAAATGGCTAAGAGGAGTATATAAACAATTTTGAGGAATTAAAATTTAAGGAGATTAAGGTTAAGGTAGACTTTTCTTTTTGAATTTTAATAATAGTTATGAATTAGAATTTCGAGGACAAAATTATTTTTAAGGTGGGTAGATTTGTAATCCCCCTTCCCGGAATATTAATATATTTTTATTTTATTTTATTGAAATTATGAATTTTAGGATTTTATAAATAATTAATTAGATAATTATTACAGTAGATGCCTTTAGTCACGATTAAATTTGGAGTACAAGATGACCAAGAATCATGGCACGGATAGTCCAGTCACGTGCTTTGACTAGTGTATTAGCCATGCCAAGGAAGACCCAACCATAAGTGTGCCATAACTAGGAAAACCAGGCCAAGTTGCGACCTGGCCTCTATAAAGAATTTAATTAAGTCATTTAGCAATTTAATGACTTTTAGGAAACCCAGTTATGCCAAATTAGTCCGGACTGGAGCCAAACTAAGCCCCAGCCCATGTAGACATGTAGAACATCCAAAGAGGTCCATATAGATAATTATGAGTGTGATTTAGTCAGTGTATCTATTTTAATGAATAAAAAGGTAATTTTATATAAATGAGTATTGTATGTAGTATATGTGTATTTATATAGAGATTGATAATTGGTTCCTGAGTATATGGTAACATGTTCCAGAAATATCTTTGAGATTTTGAGAATTGTTAGGTTATATATATATTTGTAAATATATATATGTACGTATATTTACAGTATACAGATATTAGGCACTATAAGAATATTAACATATTTTAATTATATAAATTTCATAAATATTTCTTATATATAACTAAAAGGATGTATATGTATATTTTCTCGTTTGGTAGTTTCTTTTTATATAAATATAATATATGCATATTATATATATATATATATATATTTATATATATATATATATATATATATATATATATATATATATATATATATATATATATTGGAGTATAAATAGTTGTATATATAATGTATCTATATATATATAATAAATAGAAGACAAAGAGAAAAAGGGAAAAAGAAATAAATAGTAATAATATATAAATAAATAATTAGGAATTTTGGGAATAAACAAAATTTTAATTATTTTGTTTTAGCTATACTCTAAAAATTTTGATATATATATATGGAATGGTATATATGTATTTAGCATATGTATATGCGGATATATATATGTATGTATATATATACTTAGATATATATAAATATAGTTAATATATAATAAATAACAAAAAGGAGATAAACCCACCACCCCCAACCGAGCGGGCCAACAGGCTCGAGCCCGACCCATGAGAACCGAAGCCGAGCGCTATATATGGATATAGATCGAAACAGAGGGGGGAGGAATTCATCAAAGAAACATCAAAACCTTAACCCTAACCCAGCAATCGACCCCCCTACCTTGCACGACCCCTGGCCACCACAGTACCGCCGTAGGCGGCGGAGCAGTCGCTGGAATCACGCGTGCGACATGGGACAGCGCACAGCAGCAGCACAGTCACGGGGCCAACTTCGTAGCGGTTTCCCTGCCACCCCGCTTCACCATTTCTCGATCCACTTGATACGGTACATAGCTAACCTATAGCTCTTAGAATCCCTTCAAACAGATTTAATTTTCATACGCTAGGTTGTCCGAAAAATCGAACCAAAGTTGGGTAAAAACCTGTTCGAAAATAGAGCAAATAACAGTCCATTAATCCACGTTTGAAAATTGATTCCCAATCGATCTAGTACCAATTAGAAATTTTACTTGAACACAGTTATAGAAAATATATAGGACTTCACAACCTTTTTTGTGGATTTGGATTTCATCGACGGTGCGTTGAGAAATCAGATTCCTAAAACCAAGAAAAATCGGTTTTCAAAATTATAAAATTACCCGATACGACGTATGTCCCGCCAAACCGGACGACGTACGTGGTCACAAACCGAAAGCATCGAAAGGTGTGTATCGGCTTCATGGACGTGTGGGCTTTGACGGAATTCAAATTGGTTGCGTGTGCGTGACAATTTTGATGCGTATCCTTCGAAATTTTCCATATCGGCCTCTGTGCAAATTTTCCAATAACTTTGTGCACGCTCGTCAGATCGAGACAAAACTTGCGCCAATAGGACCGTATCATTTTTTGGTCCTATATGCCAAGTTTGGTCCGATTCTGAGACAGTTGACCGGAGTGCCGTTTTGCGGGCCCCACAATCCGACTCAACGGACGATTTTGTGCACGGTCCGCCGGAATCCAACTTTGGACATATGGTTGGGTTCATATCTAAAAACTGAACCTGTAGACATATAGTTTGACGAATTTAGAGATCATAGACTTTGGCACGCTTTTTGGTGCAAAGCGGGTCCAACGGCGGACACCATTTTGACCCAAAAATTACCGTTTTGCTCCTGTGTCCAGAATTGGACTTAAGTACATGTAATTCTAGCTAAGTTGACTATTCTAAAAACGTTGGTAATGTTTATTTTGGCATCCGGAAACTTTTGCATGTGTTGACAGTTGTGGCTCACTGAGTGGTATAGTCTTATCGGTTTCACCAGCACAGGATCTCAGGCGAGTACATCTCTAATAGTTCTCTTATTTGATTATATCTATGAATCATGTACGTTGTAGTATTTACATTGATATTTCATTGGTTCTTGATACGATGTTACACGAGATAGTAGTTATGGATTCTTTACATGTTGTTCGTGACCAATCTATTACCGTGTTCGTGACCTGTTTGGATCCATGAGTACTGGTCGGGAAGGGAAATACTCTAGACATGTAAACAAACCTAAAATTATTCTTGCCTAATAGCAGTCGCACACTTCACGTGCGGGGTGCCGGATCTTATTCTTGCCTAATAGCAGTCGCACATTTCATGTGCGGGGTGCCGAATTTATCCTTAGTCGTTTACATGTCGAAGTAGTATTTCAACTCACTAGATAGATACAGTGTCTGGTTCTACAGTATACATTGCTGGCTATAGGTCTTCTCTGTTTTAGTACTCACTTGTTTTTTTACTATGCTCAATTTTTGCCATAATTCCATGTTTATATTTTCGTTGTGTATTTCATTACTATTTACGGATTTTGTCATTTATTGAATATGTTGTGAGAATGTACTCATTCCATTCCTGACTGGAAAATGTTTCACTTAACAAAATACCTAAAATTGGCTTTTGAAAGAAAACGAGAAAAAGTACAAAAGTACAAATTGTTTCTGGGAAGTATTGCTATGGAAGTCTGATCTGAGAGCGATCACTTTATTCCTTGGACCACACAATGATAATGAAGAGAACTGCTTGAGGAAGATGAATAATCGGAAGAACTAAGTCACCAGAAAGGTATCGACACAAAGGCACTGATGGCACAGTTGAATGCTTTCCTGCTTTGCTTCACCCTGTTCTTGAGAAAAGTTGAAGAAATACTTCTGGGAATATCACTCTGAAAGTATGAGTTTTCTCAGAATCTCCCCTTATGTATATCTCTCTTGATGTCTTCTTGTGTTAAAAATAAGTCTATTTATAGACTGGACCCTCTGTGCGTAAAAAGCAACAAAATTGGGTCTCTACGCAAGTAACTGCCATCCACGATTAAAAATCAACCTTTACGTGTGATGACACGTGTCCCATGTAGAGTTTTGATCTCTACGCAAGGTGACATGTGTCCCACAACTTCCTGCGTAAAGTAGCAGTCTTGGCATAAAATAACCCGAAATAGACTTCATGCGTAAAGTGGCTGAAAAGTAGCCTTGAGCATTTAATTAGCTCAAATAAACTCTACACACACGAAAGCCTTGAGCGTAAAAACTCGAATAGCTTTCATGCGTAAAAGAAGCAGTCTCTTAAGCGTAAAGTAGCCCATCTGCACGCTAAACGACAATTGTTGGGTTTGGTGTAAAAAATCTTCTCGACTTCTGTGCAATTTGCTGTCAGAAAATCATTCTGTCAGAACAGTATCACGTATATTAAATGCGATGTGGACAGACTGTCTCGCGCATAAAGGTTTGAGGATGGCTCTCGCGTAAAGTAGTTCGCGTAGAGTTTACTCTATTTTGATCTCTGCGTAAAGTTTGAATCTGACTCAGTTTGACTTGCGTAAAGCTCTCAACTTCTTTGACTTGGTCTATGAAATTTATTTATGCTTCTACAAGACCCCCTTCAAAGTTTTCAAATTTTTTCTAAGATTTGAAATACTTTGAACAGAAGCGTAAAATCCGGGATATCCAATAGTCTGCGTAAAGTTCGGGATATCCAACAGTCTGCGTAAAGTTCGGGATATCCAATAGTCAGCTTAGAAGCATAATATTCGGGATACCCAACATTCAGCATAAATTTCGAGAATTTGAACCGATTTCAAAATTCTCTATAAATAGAGTTCAACTGGTAGAGAGAGAACTTTACTCATTATCGCGATTCTCAATCTTCGAATACTCTTTTCTCCTTTGAAATCTTAGTTCAAATGGCCCCCAAGAGCAAGAACACCGTCGAAGCCAAGGGCAAGAGGCCCGCCGCTGCTTCATCGAGGAGTGAGCGTACGAATGCCGCCATCGCATCATCGGAAACAACTCGAAGGACTAACCCCGCTGTGGCTTCGGCCATGATAGGTAGAATTCTACCTAATTTGATCCTGGGTTCGTCGGAGAATAAGAAGAATCTGAACCCTAAAATTCACGCCCACGTTTATACGTGTCAACGTAGAATAAAAATCAACAAATACGCCCATGTTTATACGTGCAAGCGTAAATAACAGAATACGCCCACGTCTATACGTGTTAGCGTAAAAATCTGAGCAACAGAATATGCCCACGTTTATACGTACTAGCGTAAAATACAAAATACACTCACGTTTATATGTGCCAGCGTAAAAATACAAAATACAGTCACGTCTATACGTACCAGCATAAAATGTTAACAACAATAAAATACGCTCACGTCAATACGTGCCAGCGTAAAATATAAACAACAAAAATACGCTCACGTCAATACGTGTCAGCGTAAAATGTTAAGCGCAAAATTTATTTGTGCCAGCGTAAAAGACTATATGTTTTCATGCGTATAACTTTTACTCTTTTAAACAGAGAAAAGTACGCGTAAAACTTTTACGCACAAATCTTCTCTTGCGTAGAATAACTCTTGCGTAGAGATGGGCCAATCTTAGGATTTTGCCAATATTTTCTGAAAATAAAGAATGAAAAACCTTTACTCACAAACATTCTACTTGCGTAAAAGCATTTGCGTATAAAGATTTAATTCTGAATTCTATTAACTTGATTTTTGTTTGATCTTCTTTTTGCAGTGGACTTACAAATTCATCCTCTATCTGAGATTTTTGGTTCTCCAACTGGCATCTTGGGTTCCAACTACTTGGAGAATCTATCTCATGTCGAGTTCCCACAATCAGACAAATAGTATCCTGAGGAGAGACAACAACTGATAGCTGCTCAGAGAGATAGGATGCTGTTGACTTTCATAAATAGAGAGCTGCTGACATCGTTGGATGGCCAACCATTCTTGAAGCCTGCTTTCCTGTTTGGTGACGCCATCGACTTCAAGTCTCAGACAAATCCCAAGAACGAATCCTGGGTATTTAGATTTGGGAAGAGAGCGATGTACCTACCTTCAATGTCAAGGGATTATCCTCTGTCTTCGTTCGTTCATGCTACCCACACAAGACATATGACTTGGAACCTGACTCCCAACAGTCATGGTAGACCAGAAAGAATCATATTCAAGAGAGATGAGTCCCACCAAATGGGTTATCATACTAGTGCTCCCAGTGGTGGTGTTGTCCCTTTCTTCGATTTACTGCCTGGATTTACACCAAGCGAAGATTCAGCTCTAATCCAACCAGTGCAGATACCTATGTTCATAAATAAGCTTATGAACGCCTCAGTACTATATCCTCTGGTTAACCCTAGGCTTCCAGGGTGGATGACCCCACATAAAAAGAACTGGATTCAACTCAGTGCTTGGGTTATGAATCACATTGCAACAGAGCTGCAAGCTATTAGGCTGTTTGAAGCAGTGGCCTCTACCAGTTAGGGCATACCAATGAATAACAACCTATTCTTAGCTTTGATGGATTTGTACATCAGCTCAACAGGGACCTTTGCAACCCCAATAGGAGAAATGGATTTTGCTCTACATGAGATGCAATTCATCTCTAAGCTGCCACTGGGGGAGCTCCATATGAAGAGTACGTTCCCTCCAACTGGGAACTAGCAGAGATCAGTAAGAAAAATCTTGATCTAGTTAAAGTGTATCAAGAGTTGATGTGCCATTATCTGATTTGCATCACTATGTTTGAAAGTGGGTCGCATTTGGCATATACCAACAAATGGACAACCTATTTATTCTACCACGAGAATAGGATATCCAAGACCGACAAGGAAAGATTTTAAGATAACAAGGCTCAAAACATCAACCCTTGTTCAATAATTCCTTCAAATTTGATCCATAGTTGGATGATCACACATAATTCTTCGAACCAGTATCTGACCACCAAGACTGGAGACATCCCTGCGGGGACTGAAACTTTGAGCTATCTGAAGCATGGCAGTCGGAAGATCTCAAAGGAAGCCTTGTTGGCAGGATTTCTTTCTCTATGGCTACGGAGATCGGTCATACCAGGGACAGGTACGGTTGACAGAATTCACCAAAACGTACTATGGCCAGCAGTACGTTTGGTGTTTAAAGACAGACTCAGCCTATTACCAACAATGGTATGTAGGATAAATGCCGGTCTACAAACATTTGGTGAGGAGTTAATTAATAATGCTCCTTACCGCAAAGACTTCCCCCGGGCGGAGATGCCTTACACCTAACTAATGTGCTTGTTGCTGCATCACAACTGCAGCTTATTGCTACCAAGCCCTGAAGATCAAGCGGAGGTGTTCCTCCAGAAGTTCTACAAAGCCTCATGGGTTGCAACTTCAGTGGTAGATACCCGAGCAACATTAAACTACTCTCATGCGTGGAACTTCTTTTGCACACGACTGCCAGTCCCAGCTGACTGCTTCGGTATGCAATTTAAAGATGTAGGTGAAGAGAGGATGGGGCTCCCTAGGCCTGTATTTAATTGGCTAATATGTATCAGACCATCACATATGATGTATAGAACTGATGATGATTGTGCCTTCGAACCTTACCTGCCCAGTCGGTTCGTACGTCAATTCGGGTATGACCAACTTCACGTTGGTAATCCCTCCACCTCCTTCAACCATTATGGGAAGTTAGTTGATGGTGCAAGGGCATAGAGGTATTTCAGTACTGGATGTACCGGTGCTGAATTTCGTGTGCCAACTGCCACCAGTACCACTGAGCTACGAATGTTGTATTCGTATGCTCGCTTCTATGCATCCATCCGCTCCTTCGCAACTGACTACAACATGAAGGGGAGTCTTCGAGGGGTCAAAGAAGGAAATGTCGAAGAACCAGTCATGGTACCTTCAGACATACCTGATGATGTTGCTATTCCAGATGAATATCTGGCGACGATCCCTACGGGTGTTGGAGAGGGACCAGCAGGACCCATCAAAATTACTACCTCTAAGAAGCGTAAATCCGACACAGCGGTTGCTCCTAAAGAGAAGAAAAAAAAGGTCACTGTTAAAGGGCCTTCTAGACAGAGAGCTGCTACTCCAGAGAGCGAAACTCCAGTCGAGGAGCTTCAACACATTGCATCTTCTTCAGCTCATCCTGGAGAAGGGTTTTCAGCATCTCAGCCCGCAGCATCAACATAAGCTATGGGGCTCCTATCTCCTGGACGTCTCAGCACCTCTTCACATCTGACTTCTCCACAGAAGGTGCAAGCTATTGAGGACACTGCCATGACTCGTGCTAGTGATCCGGAGCCTATCCCTTCAGATGAACCGGCTCTTGACTTCGACGATGATGACTGGAATCAGGATTATGACTCGCACTTGGCACGTCCTGCACCTACTCCAGGTAAATATAAATTACACCAAATCTATATAAAATTATGTATTATGATTTTGTATATTAACTTGTTTTGCTTAATCTTTGTAGGTGTCATCACTACAGTAAAGCCTATGGCTCCTCCTCCTCCTCAGAAAACTATTCAAACGGAGTCTGAAGGAGAGAGTTCTTCTTCAAAAGAAGATACTGTCCAAGAAAAATGTTCCCCATCTACAGAGATACAATAAGAGCCTGCAGTAGAGGCCCGGCAAGAATTGCCTTCTCTTGCTGAAGACCAACAAGAAGAACCAACTGCAGATGAAGGAGTAGCTGTAGAAGAAGAACCAACTGTAGATAAAGAAACAGCTGCAGAAGAAGAACCAGTTGCAGAAGAACCAACTGCAACTGAAGTACGCCCAGAAGGTGATGAAGATATTGTCAACTCATCAACCAAAATCGGAGACGTAGTAATAGCATCTTCAGTTATTGTTACTGATCTGGCACAAGTTCTTGAGAAAAAAGTATCTGAACCCGACACAATCACCATTCCTCCCATAACAATCACCGACACCGAAACTCAAGTAGTTTCAGCTCCAAAAATGGCTGGAGAAATAATCCATAAAAGTGTTGAAGATATTGTTTCTAAAGCTCCTGGAGATCAATCAGCCATGGTAGCAACATCAACAATGGCTTTAACTCAACTTGCTACCAAGACAACAACAATATCTGCTCCCAGTCTTCAGAAGAGAGATTTGGTAG
This sequence comes from Iris pallida, assembly GCA_029216955.1. NCBI lineage: Eukaryota > Viridiplantae > Streptophyta > Magnoliopsida > Asparagales > Iridaceae > Iris > Iris pallida. Next base: position 28,425 of record JANAVB010002855.1, read on the forward strand.
ACCTTGCTGCCACGCCGAGCTATAATGCCGAAATGAATCTCTTAGTTGAGATTGTAGGAACGAAATCGTAAAGCAGAATACTCTAGAGGGGGGTGAATAGAGTAGGCAGCGGAATATTGCTAATTAAAAATCTTGTTAGCAGTTAGATCACAGATAAAAAAATAATCACAAAATAAATGACAGAAATAAAAAGTAATCAGAAGGTAAACGCAAACACCGAGATTTATACTAGTTTCCCTCTTGTGAGGACTAGTCCAGTCGAAAGAACTCTAGCTTCCAGTTGAATCCACTATTGAAAAATCCCGCAAGTTTTCATACGAAGTCCTTGCAACTTCTACAGACGCGAGCTTTGATACGAAGAACTCGACCAACTTCAATTGTGAAGAGTTGTATATTCTATCAAGCCTCTGATTACAATCGCTCTTGAAACTTCTAGACCGCACCGTACTGGCAAATCGACTAGAGGATTGTAACTGGCTTGGAATTTGAAAATGAAAGCTTTTGAGAACTCTTTGGAGAAAATGTAAGCTTTAGAAGAGAAGAGATTGAAAGTGAATTGGTGATTTGAAATGATCGAAATACTTTTCTATTTATAGTTTTTCCAAAGACAGAACTCTGACAGAATTCGGGCCGAATTCGGACAGAACTCTTTGTAACAAACTGCAACTGAAGGGTGACCAAGTTCAAAATCAAACGTTCACTAACGTTCATCATGGCCGAACTCTGGCCGAGTTCTGCTAGGGTTCTGCCAGTTCATTTTTTGAGAAAAATCAATTTGGCTTTTTGAAAAGTCCTTCAGAAGCTTTTTATAAAAATAATATTTTTCAAAAACATAGGTCATTTTTAAAGAGATAGGTCAGTTTTGAAAAATAATTTCGGACAACCTATTTGCCAGTACGACTTGGTGTACAATATATTCCTAGACTCAATAAAATGAAAAATTATATTGCTTTGAAAGAAATACATTCTGAATGGCAAACGGCCTCAGTCTTGAACATAGTAGATATCCATCGTTGAGCAGTGTCCAAAACGTCGTAGGTAAACATCTGAATTGACTTGCATTTATATCGAGACAGAGTTTGATCAATTATTAAAATCAGGTTTGACCATGACCAATGGGCCAACAATCTCCTCCATTTTGATAATTGACAAACCTTGCCGATATAACATCTAAGTTTGGATCAATTCAAAAATATATACGAAAAATTGTTCATAACCTGTATTCATGAAGATGTTAGATCTATTTCTCCCCTAGTGTCACTTAGCAAAATAACTGCAAAAGAGAAAGCTCCCCCGTAATAAATGCATAAGTAACACACAGTGAAGAAACACAAAAAATATATATAAAACATTCATCACAGGTATGGTATAAACAGTTAAAAAGATATTATATAAACAACACAGGCATAGTATTTGTCACAGGTAGTTTATATGGAAGCATAAAAAGAGAGATAATGCAATAACAAAGTTGAAACAAATAACATGCTGAGCTGAATAAGTGAACGAAAAGAAACATATGCCAAACTGAGGCATAATAAAAATATGTCTATGAAGAGTCACAGATAATAACTAAAATAGTGCTGATAATATCTTAGAATGTCGGAGCATTTCCAAGTAAACATAAGACATAATAACAGTCTCAAAAATCATAACATCTCAAAAATCATCATCCTCATCATCATCGTCATCAGCTGCAGCGCCAGCATGTCCAGAAGGACCAGCTCCAGAAGTATGAGGAGTGGCACCAGAAGTACGATACCAATCGTAAGCGTTCCCTGACTGGAATAGAGAGTGGACTGCCTCATCATCAACATAGTATCCAGAAACAGAAGGATCGCGAGGTAGTGAGCTAGCTGAGTGACCTGTCTGCACAAATCTCAGATCGGCGAAGGAGTTGGCAATAGCCTGGAACTGAGTCACGTCACGGAACTCACGTTCCCTGGAAGTGTCAACATAGAATGACTGCAGATCTGACAGGTGCTGATGAATACCCTCAAATATCATAGGATAAGAATGATAAGGACCAGGTGCTGTGGGAGTAGGTGCAGGAGGAACAGGTACAGTAGGTGGACGAACAGTGGCAATGCTGCGACGAGAGAGTTTGAGGAACTTGGGTTCAGGTTCAATAGCACAAGTAGATAGGTCAATGTCAAATCTCTGAAAGATGCGTGGGATGAGCATCGCATAAGAGAGGTTACGGTCTCTTTCGCGACATCTACCCATCATCTGAATGATAGTCTTAGGGGCAGAAAAAGAAATCCCCTTAAGAATGTGATAGAGAGCAGAAAGCTCAAGTGTAGTGACATCATCTTTGGAAGTGGATTTTGGAAGTAAAGTGGAATAGATAATGTGATGTAATTCGTAGTTAAACATGTTCAAGTTATTAGCCTTGAACTTTCTAGAACGAGCACGTGAGGGCGCACAAAGATAATTCTTGAAACTAACGAGAGTCGTACTGTCACGACCCGCACCCATTTTTTTTTATAAACGGATACGAGATATGTCCAAGCCAGCCTACGCCGCAGTATCGGCGGTAGAACGCTGTCACGACCATGAAGATCAGAATCACAAATAATACAATGCTCATTCACAGAAATTAATTTGACTTACAATGATCACAAGTTTTACATTTGTAAAAAATATAAACTTGTACAAATAAATGAATGACTACAACTCAACTATCTAGCTAGTCTCTAGGCTTTTGGTCTGCAAATATTTCCGCCACTCCCCAAGCTAAGTGAATCCACGGCTAACCTGAAAATGTTGGTTTCCAGTCAGAAATGGAACGAGCACAATTCACTGAATACAATTTCAAATAAAGAAAATGACTATAAACAAAGGTTAGACATCAATCATGAGTTTTGAAAATAGACAGTAAATACAGAAAACCAATAGCAATAAATAGACACAAAATACTTTCCCCAACTGCTAGAAGTACCTTTATATGTGATCGGTCTGGGGTACTACACCGTACGGTCTATGAGGTCTACTTGCATGAAAAATAAATACGGGCTATAATGTCTACTTGCAGAAAATAAACACGGGCTACACTACTTGCAGAAAATAAACACGGGCTACACTACTTGCAGAAAATAAACACGGGCTACACTACTTGCAGAAAACAAACACGGGCTACACTACTTGCAGAAAATAAATACGGGCTATACTACTTGCAGAAAATAAACACGGGCTATACTACTTGCAGAAAATAAATACGGGCTACAATGTCTACTTGCAGAAAATAAACACGTGCTATGGTCAGATCACACATCCTTGGTACTTCTCATTTCTGACTCAATAATTTATAATAGAGTATAAAAATCACATAACCAATGACTAATCAATGAAATATAGTAAAGATCAATATCGAAATGCCGACAATAAACTGTACTCGCCTGTGGTCCTCTGCTGGTGAAACCGACAGTCTGAACTACTCAATGTGCCACAATAGTCAAAACCCATATAACTGTCCCCGGATGCTGAAATAGACAATACCAATGATCTTAGAATAGTCAAATTAGCTAGGATTGCTTGTCCTTAAGTCCAATTCTGGACACAGGGGTAAAATGGTAATTTCGGGCCAAAACGATGTCCACCGTTGGACCCGCTTTGCGCCGAAAAGCGTGCCAGAGTCAACGCTCTCTAAAGTCATCAAACTATATGTTTACGAATCCAGTTTTTTGATACAAACCCAACCGTATATCCAAAGTTGGATTCCGGCGGGCCGTGCACAAAATCGCCCGTTGAGTGGGACCGTGGGGCCTGCAAAACGACGTACGATTCCACTGTCTCAGAATTGGACCAAACTTGGCATACAGGACCAGAAAAATGATACGGTCCTATTGGCGTAAGTTTTGTCTCGATCTGACGAGCGTGCACAAAGTAATTAGAAAATTTGCAAAGTGCTCGATACGGAGAATTTTGACGGATACGCATCAAATTCGTCGCGCACACGCGACCAATTTGAATTTCGTCAAAGCCCACACGACTACGAAGCCGTTACGCAGATTTCGATGCTTACGGTGCGCGACCACGTCGCCCGGATTGGCGGGACGCACGTCGTGTGGAGCGATTTTCTAGTTTTTGAACAGTTTTAAAATAGGTTTTTCTCGAACTTTGGATTCGAATAATTCTGCAATACTTAATGAAACCAGGATCTATAAAAAAGGTTTTAATGTCGTATATGTCGTCTAAAACTTTCTTCAGATGGTTTTCTGAAATTCCTATCTCTCGGTTCGCAATCCGTCTCCCAAATCAGGGTTTCGGGACTGAACTTGTGTTCTGTTTTTGACAGTTTTCGTCCAACTTTGAGTCGATCCCGTGGACTGATTGTGCATCCTATGCAAAATATAATTGCTGGGGTTTCGAGGCGGTCATGTTGGCTTTCCAAAATAATTTATGTTTCGCAAAATGATGGAGTAATGAGTTCAGAATCTTACCGCGAAGTAAGACCCTCCAGGCCACTGTTACTGTGCTGCTACTCGCTCGGCCTGGGTTTGACGGCGGTTCCCGACCGACCGGCGGCATCTCGCGGCAGTGCGTGTGCGCGCGCGGGGTGCGCGCGGATGCCAGGGTCGGGGTGTTAGGGTTTCCAGTTCATCCCTCTGTCGCGTTTTATACAACACGCGCTGTTACGTTCGGGCGACCAGGCTCCTGCTCGGGTTGGGCCGTCCGAGCTTAAGCTCGGGCCTGTGGGGATATCGCACAGGTTGGCTGAACTCAGGAGCAGTTTGCTCTGGTTGGAAGCCTGCTGGTTAGTTAGTTAAACGTGGGCTTGGGGCTTAGCCCCTTGGGTCAGCTGGGGATGGTGACTTGCAGCTGGGCTACTATTGTTTCA
>JANAVB010002856.1:0-46413 GCA_029216955.1 Iris pallida
AGTTAGTTAAAGTATCAAGCCGTACTCATTGCTTGGCCGTGATTGATGATGGAGTCCCGTCTAGTCTTGCCTAGGCAAGACCACTACATGGTTTTTCTTCACATTACTTTATACTTTACTCTTGTCGATAATTGGTTGGAGACTAAGCTCTGTTCAGGTGAAGGGTTACGACCCCGGTCCTGTTTGGTTTAAGGGTTGTAACTTGGCTACCAGAATAGCCCCTTAGTTGTCTTATCGTTTATCACCTTGTTTTCCCTAACTCATGTCTTTTATTATCCTTTATGTCTCATGTGCTAATGTGCTGGTTTTAGTTCTTAAGTGAAGCCTCCTTTGTGCACTTGCTCTTTCTGGGGTCTGACCCAGCTGGTTTTGTATGGCCAAATTTCGGAGTAGCACCCGAGGATCTCCTGGCCTTCCTGCCAGATGGTGACCACTAGAAGAAACCCTGGCAACGAGTGGGTTTAATTTTGCTCTCCCGCTCTATTGTAAAATTTTTCTTTTGAGGCGTTTAGCGGCCGAGCAAGTGTTAGCTCGTGTTGAATACTTATATTTCTTGTCTGCCTACGGGCTGTAATAAGATTAACAAATCCTAGGGTTGATCATGTATGACTGAAACTCTTGCTAGTTTTCGTATTTTGTACGTCTAGCTTCATGATCATCTGTATATGAAACGTATGGGACGCCTTATTATTGTATATTTGATGGTCTAACATCTTGTAACTATTATAACTTGCTTAAGATTGAGACACTAGGCTTGTTCTTGACCATAAGAGACTGATGGCTTGTAGATAAATTCTCATACATCTAGACAGCCGTGACCGTATATGGAGGTGGAATACACTTCTATATATGTAGCTGGCGGTGTCTGCCCCCGCTCTCCAGTATTCTGGATCTGGGGCATGACAAGAAGGGTCAATTTAGTTAGGGTCGACACAAGGTGGTACGGATTTGGTAACAGAATAGGAATAATGGGATTGATTACGGACATGAGAAATATCAAAGAATAATGGATAAATATTATATATACAAACTTTAAAAAATATTTATAATTCCTAAAAAGTAGTTTTTATGAGTCAAAATATTTATAGGAAAAATACTAAAAATACTTTAAAGTCAAGAAAATCATTTTTGGCAAAACTCTAAGTTGTCAAAAATTGGATATTAGATAGGAGCTTTATTTTTATTAGTAAGATTAATATTTTATAAATACTAAAAATAAAGGAAAATTTGATTTAGGCTAAGACTATATTTTGATATAAAAATATTGTGAATATATTTAATGTCACCCTTTGTTTGGAAGAGAATGGCTAGAATGCCGCAGTAAGAATATTATTATTTCCAAGTCAAAAATCGTATTTAAAATAATACCGTAACATAATTTATGGATATAATAATATTTAATATTAATAAAATGTTAGTAAAACCCATGGATTTAATATAACCATAATCGTATATAAAAATATATTGTAATAAAATGCATTGGAATACCGTTATCCTGCAGGAAATATTTAATAGTTAAAATAGCTTATTAAGATACATATGTTAACAATTCTTACAAGAGTATCTCATTAATAATAATAATAATAATAATAATAAAATAATAATAATAATAATAATAATAATAATAATAATAATAATAATAATAAAAATAATAATAATAAAATAATAATATTAAATATGATGTTAGCAATAATACAAAACTAAAGTCAATAATAATAATATTAATAATCCTAATAATAATAATATAAAAATATATCTGTTCTCATTAAAAAGTTAAAAAATAAAAACAAAACAAAAAAACACAACACACACTTCAAAAGAGCAACAGAACCCCAGTAAAAATACTAATAAAAACATAACCAATTATAAAGTAACTGTAGAAAAAAAAAAGATGGGAAAGGAAGGGAGAGATGAGAGAGAGGGAAAGGGGGTCGGAAGAGAGAGAAGGTAAGCCGGAGAGTAGCGGAGGAGAGAGGGGAATCAGAGGGGTAGGCGGCAAGGGGCGGCGCCGGCGGAGAGTAGGGGAGAAGGTCGAAGAAGAGAGGGAACGGGAGATCGAAGCGGAGGCGGGCGGCGACTGCTCCGGCGGTTCGGACCGGTTGCGGGACAGAGCTCCACCGAAGCTTATGTGGCCACGACGCACGACGAGGCAGAGGAACTGGAGGCTGGCGTGCTCCGGCTCCGGCGTAGGAAGCCCGTACACGCGCGGCTGCGCGGTTGGGACGCCGGCGGAAGGAGGCAGCGGAGGATCGGGGTGGGGTCGCGGCTGGCGCTGATGGCCTGGCGGGTGGCGACGACGAGGTCGGCGGTGCTGGCCGTGGTCAGGTTAGGGTTTTATTTTTTACTTTTGATTTTTGTTGTTGGTGACGAGGTGATGGTCGGGATCTGGTACGTCGAGGAGGTGGTCGGTGTGATGATGGCGGAGTGGGGTTCCACTGGTGGTGATTGGGTGGTGGCGGGTGGCGTAGGTGGTATTGGCAGTGATGCTGGTCTGGAGGTCATGGTTCGAGGAGCGGCGGAGCTGGACAGGCGGAGGCCGTGGTGGGGTCGGTGGTCTGGTAGCTACGGCGAGGAGAGGTTTCCGATGGAGGGCTGGCACGGGTCGACAGGGTAGTGGTGATGGTTGGGTGGACAGGGTGGAGGCCAGGGAGTGGTGACGGCGGAGCTTGTGGTGTTGCGGCCGTGATGGTCGGAGAGTTGCGAAGGGTGCTGGTGGCGATGGTCGCAGCTGCGACGTATTCGGGTGCAGCGGGTTGTACTGCTGGTGTGGCTAGGGAATGGCGAGGTGGTGGTTGGTGGTGATGGCAGTGGTGGTTGAGTTCTGGCTGTTGCGTAAGGCGGGGGTTTAGAATTGGGTTAGGTTAGGATTTGATTTTGTCGGGGGTGTCCGACACGGAAGATATGAAATATATATGTAAAAATTTTGGAATAAGATATTGGGAAGACACCCGGGGTCGGACCCGAGGCCGTCACGGCTGACACGAGGAAGGATGGAACACCGACACGAGGCACGCCTATTTATGGTGGAAAAATTTGTGAAATAATTATGGTGGAAACAATATGGAGGCTCCCCTATTTATAGGGTTGAGGAAAATCTTAGTAGATAAGGATTATGAGTATTTAAACCCAAAAATAGATAATTCTCTACTTAATTTAAATAATTTTTTAAATAATTTAAATTAATTCCAAATTCAATCCAAATTAAATATAGATAAATCTAAATCCATACATTCAAATTTGTAAATCATCATAATTAATTTTAACAAATATCAACCATTTTAAAATATATTTTTATGAGCACTAAAAGTATAATAATAATTAATTTCAAAAATTGTATTATTATTTAAAAATAAACTAATAAAATATTTATGAAATATATATGTATGCACGAAAAATATTATTTATTATCAATAATTGTTATAAACGACAGGCTTTGTATAACTAAATAAATAAAATAATAAACTTGGAAAATTTGGTACGATAGCTAAAATAATTATTATATATATTATTTTGAAACTATAAAAATAGAAAAAAATATTTTTCTAAAATATGTACGCTCGCACATATTCGCACTCGTTGAGTAATTATGAAAAATAAAATTTTGCACACGACGTACAATGCAACTACGCGACGTACAAATACAAAAATAAAAAATAATCAGTTCCAAATTTATAAAAAATATAGTAGAAATTTAGGGGTTTTACATCCTACCCAACTTAAAAGAATTTCGTCCTCGAAATTAAGAATTAGTAGGGGGTGAGAAGGCACAAAGGGGTAGCGATGAGGAAAAATCAATTCACAACGTTCAACCAAAAGATGCATTAGGAAATCGTGATTTCAATAATAGCGAGGATAATCATGGGTTAGCGCAAGAAGAAAAATGAGTGTCACGACCCGCACCCTAGAATAAGGGCACGAGAAGTGGGTACGTCCAGCCTACGCCGCAGTGTCGGCTGTAGAACGCTGTCCTAGGTCTCATGCATCTAACAGTATAAGGCTAAACAGTTTATACTCTCCGAATGGGGGTGACATAGCAGATACAGACTCAATCACATCTAAGGTAGAGCATGATAAGGATAGATAAAACATAAAGTCCAAAAGAGATACAGGAGATAGAAGTCTTAGTGTCTAAGATACACAAATCCAGAAATACATCTCAAATCTCCAAACTCAGATACAGTAATCCATAAAGTAAATACAACTCCAGACAATTGAAATAACTATCTAAACAACCTCTAATATGTCTCCTCTAGGCTAGCAGGCAGCCTCCAGCTATCTGTAAAATTTATCAACAGGTCCAGTCAGGACGGGAATGAACACATATCTCTAAAACAGTTCATAGCAGGTTAGGAGTATAAATCATGCAATAGAGTAAAATACAGGAAGTGCTGAATAGGAAGTACGAGTAAACAGGAGATATTTGTAACTGAAAGTAAATACATGATAGTAGAGACTGTAAGTGGCTACGTGATTTAGAGCACAATGGTTATGTAAACGGCTTGGGGGCACATGAATAAAAATAAGGAGGCACATGAATACAGCTACTGGGGATAGTGATCACATAACCAATTCTACTCACCCCGCCCCAATTAATACACAAGGATCCGTTCAAGTTATGTTATAAGCACATGAATACAGCTAAGATACGTGAACTCATGTAATGAGTAGTACATGAGGCACATGATAAGCCCATGAAAGCACATGAAAGCACATGAAGCACATGAGAACATGTAAAAACATGAACTAGTACGAGTACAAGGAGTACCTGATGCACATGATAAAGTACATGAACATGAAATACCCGATGCACCCGTAGAGGGATAACATCTCAGGAAAGGATCCATATAGTACTAATCCGTGAAGATACGTGTCAGCATCAAGTAGAGTAATCTAGAGCAAAAAAATAATCCAGGTAAGTATGAAAAGATCAGAGAATGTACTCGCCTCGATAACCTGAACAGCTGATAAGTATAGGGGTCCAACTGAAGCCACAGAGTCCTATTTAAAGCAACACAGGTTACAAGGTGTTCAAGTTGTAATAAATAAATCTCTACAAGCAATCTATCTTATACTAGGTTCTTCTAAGTCAAAACGACTCTAGGTCAACTCCGGTCAATAATCTAGTCAACTAGGTCAAGTGTTGACTTATAGTTGACTTTGGGTCAACTGGTCAACTCTGGTCAACAGGGTTAATTCTAGTCTAATTATTAAAGATATAAAGTGTACTTCGTTATTCGTACGTCGAAACTTACAACACGCAAATCGAAACAAGATGATTAACTGTAAAGTTAATAATCTTATTATAATGTTTCACGTGTCCATCTTGTCAATTTCAGCGATGTGAGATCACTGAAATTGACTGATCTCAGTTTCGTTGTACTAATCCCGAAATATGAACATTATAAGAATTAATTATTAATTAATTATAAAAAGGTTAAACTCAGAGAAACTATAAACAAACATTGTCGGACGATAAAATAAACATCACCAACGTGTCCAGAATAGTCAAATTAGCTAGGATAGCCTACCCTTCGGTCCAATTTGGACACAAGGGCAAAAAGGTAATTTCGGGTCAAAACGGTATCCGTGTCGGAGCCGTTTTGCACCGAAAAATGTGCAAGAAAACAAGTCTATAAAATATAGCAAATTATATGTCCACGAAACCAGAATGACGATACGAACCCAACGGTATCTCCAGAATTGGATTCCGTTGACCTGATCTCAATTTGGTCCGTTGACCAGAATTTGGAATTCCGATTTGCACGAAAATGCGTGTCGGAGCCATCGTTCTCAAAACTCAGCAAACTACATGTCAACGAGTCCAGAATGACGATACGAACTCAACGGTATATCTGGAATTAGATTCCGATGAGCCGGCGTCAAAAATTCCCGTTGACCCAGAATGTGGGACCCACTTTACACCGAAAAACGTGCCAGGGCCCACGTTCTCCAAATCTAACAAATTTTATATGAAAACATGCCAGAACGATGCCACGAGTCTAATGGTGGTGTCAAAAATGAAATCTGGAGTCCCGTGTTCAAAAATGGAATTTTACTAGTTGGAAATTACGAATTCGGACGGCTAACTTTGGCGTCGAATTCAACCAATCAAACAAGCTCACAATGAAACAAAACTGGAGGGGTAGCAAGAGGGTTATACCAGCTTCGTACCGAAACTGGTAGCACGCTAAAAGGAGCTGCGGTGGAGGAGATACAAGCTGACGAAGTTGGCCCCGCGAAACTGTCCAAATTTAATACAATTTAAACGGTCAACTTGGTGGCCGGTTTTGATGAATCAAACGATAAAATTAACGGACGAAAATTGACAGGGATGAAGGTGGATATATCGAGATTGTGACGGAGTGAAGAAATCGCCGATCCAACGGTCGGATCTCCGGAAAAATGCGTACGAAGTTGCTGCGACGGAGCGCCAAAATGAACTTGATTTCGCGCGCGTCACGACGGGACATCGTGCAAAACGCACGAATCGCCTCGACGGCGCATCCCGGAGGACGGTGGCCGTCAGGGGAGGACTCGCCGGAGTTCGGCGCACGGCCAGGGGGCCACGGCGGCCCGCGCAGCGGCGCGGCGGCGCACGACGGCGGCCCGCACAGCGGCGCGGCGGCGCACGACGGCGTCCCTCGCGCGCGCGTGCGCGCGCCTGTGCGTGGTGCAGCAGCTGCTGCTGGCCACTGTGCGGCGCGGGAAGGCTGCGCCCTAGCCCGGCGAGGCAGGGCGGCTAAGGTGGAGGTGGTGGCGGGCTAAGGTAGCACGGGAGGTGGTCGGGGCATGGCCGTTATGGTGGTGGTGGTGGCAGTTTGATGTTGATGGTAGTGGCGGTTTGATGTTGATGGTGGAGGAGGAAGGAGAATGGGAGGAGAGGAAAGAAGGAGGAGGGAAGGAAATGGAGGAAAATGGTGGTGGTGGCCGACGGCCAGTGGAGGGGGTCGGGCCATGGGGAGAGGAGGTCGGGTTGTCGGGACATGGTGTAATAGCTGCTGTGTTGAAGTGTTTTATGGAGAATAGTATTAGGAAGAGAGAGAGAGAGAAGATGATGATAAAGTTGTGTGCCATTAATGAGAGAGAGAGAAAAAGTAATTTTGGGAGTTAGGGCCGGCCATGCATAGGGGCTGTTGGGGATGTTAATGTAGGGAAATTGATGGGTGAGATGTTGTTTGGGAAAACAATGGCTAGGATTTAAACAAATGGAAATTCCAATAAATATTAGAAATAGGTAGAAAGAACAATTAATATTTTTGGGCAAGAAAATATGAGGGTGTTATGATGGAGAATAACATGGAGCTGGGCTGGACTCGGTGGAGCCGGATTGGGTCAAAATCAGACATTGTGCAAAAATTGAATTAAAATTAGACGTTGATGATCATGGGTAAATAAGTAGCACATGGAGATTCCAATAAATGGGACACAAGTGGCAGGCAGATAGTAGGCTCAATGTGGGCCATGTCCATAATTGGGACTGACAGGTTTTGGTCGACAGGGGACCCACAAATCAAGTTGGAAAATGAATGTGACGCCGTGGAGTGAAATAAAGTCGGGTCACGTGTCAGAAAAGTTGTTCAAAGCAAATGGAGCACAAAATGGCGTGCCTAAGTGGGACACGAAGGTCATGGGTGACGAGCGTCACGAATAGATCATCAATGAGAAGTTGGTTTCAAGAAACTGACTGGTCTTGCGCTCCCAATTTAAAAGTCACGGTAACGTGCTAAAAAATGATCAAGGAAAAGAGTGGGAAAAATAATTAATAATCAACTGGTCTAATTTGACCCGAAGTTCAGCGAAGCAAAAAGAGTACAAGGGAACAAGTTTGGATGGGACACTATATACCGTCATGAAGGTAATCATGTCCACTCCAAAACTCGTGAAGAAGATTTCCCGAGTTGAACATCCTTGACACTCCAAATATCAATGGCACAGGAAAGTACACTTAAAGATAAATAACAGAATAAATTATTTATCGAAACCAAATCAATCAGAAAATTAAAATAAGAATAAAAAAATTAACCCAAAATTCAGGGTGCTCACATGAGTAAGGGTTAAAGTGAAAACAAGATAATAGGCAATAAAGAATATTATGGTAAGAGAAAATAAATTAGGGATTTAGAAGGTATGCTTTCTTGAGAGTAGGTTTATGGCACGATTAAGAGAGTGATTAGGTGCACGCCTAAATTAAGCGATTAGAAGGTCATGACAGGGCCGAGAAAAGGACGAGTAGTTTAGGATGAAGATATGGCAACATCGTGTGATAATGGTCATAATCGATAGGAAGGCTAGAGGAATTCTAGTACAACGTCTTCGTCCTTATAAAATAGGTGAAGGCGAAAGAAATAGGGAGTTCAAAAGACGATATTATCGAATGCAATACGTGGTGCAAAGACGACCGAATAACTTCAAAAGAATTGTCAAGGTAGTCGTGGATGGGATTCTAAAGGCCAAGTTTAATTATGTTCCATCCACATAGAATAATAGACAAAAGCGAACCAAAGTGCACTCAGTTGATCAGACCATCATGTACCGGTTCTAATTAGACAATATGTTAGTGAGCGCGCTCAATAGCATAAGTCATGAACAAACTCGATAAATAGATGAGTTTGCAAAACTAGATTATAGTAGCAACATTAGTCAAGGTGGTAAAAACATTGGCACGGGAAACTAGGATTGGAAGAAAGTAGAAATTGGTTCGAACTTCTAAAGGATATAAGTCATGTCATGTGATGGTCTTCATGCAGTCATCCTATAGTCTTCTTGTCCAAGTCTTTGGGTGGCTAGATGGGTTAGGGTCCTCTAAATTCTACAATCTAAGTAAACTTACTAATATAGGTCACAAGGATAAAGGGATTGCTAGGTCATAAGGCATTCTACCCAACTTAAAGGAATTAAACTAATGGTATTTTGGGACAAAAGAAACATGTCTAACTAGTAGGGATCATATATCTAACCTCTAGCAAGCACGAAGGGAAGATAAGAATTATGATAGAAAGAATCAAGTAAGATGCAATCGATGAGTCGAACGATAGTTCGAATATGGAATCGAGGAAAGAGGTCAAGTATGTGGATGAGATCCTAGACTTCTAATCCTATTCGTAGGCTTGCTTGGTACGGTAAAGTAACCAAACAATTTATCTTGACCTGCATAGGCCACCACAAAAATATGTAACGCCCAAGTCCCAAAATACGTAAGACTAGGAACGTAGACATGCCAACTGTATAATAAATATACGTAAGCTGTAAAATGCAGTAGAATCATGACTAATCTCATCCACACAAAATAAATGAATAAAAGATATCATATAATGATAATGAATTATCTTGATACAATATGTTGGGCGGAGACAAATCTACTACCAACAAGTAAAGAAAAAAATACATGGGAAATGAAATAATTTTGGCGAGCGAAGTGAAGACGATCCAAGCGCCATCATCCTCGAAGAAATGGAGATGGTCACGGCTAGAGCTAGAATACCTGCGAAAGACAAGAGCACACACCTGGCGAGATAACCAGGTCCTCAGAGGGAACGTAACAAGACACATAATATCATGCCATATAAACTGAATAAATATTCCTCAAATAAATAAGTCAATTGAATTATAACATGGTCCAATATACACCTATTGAACTAGCTTACCATCCCCCCAACCAAACAAGGACATGAGATGGTAAACTAATTCACGATGACGTATCTTTCCATGCTATGAATCCAATATGATATCCGGACCCCAACAAGGTTCAATACCTTATCATCGAAGTAGTAAGCCACACCTACAACCAAACAAGGACAAGATGTGATGAACTAATTCCGCGACAAGTTATTGTTCCAAGCCACGGTCAGATACAAGTACCCAAACCAAAAGTACTCGTACCTAACGGATAAAGGTGCCTAACCGTTCTAAGTAAAATGTAGTTAAGAACAATCCTCCCTACGCATGGGCCCTGGCTAAAATGGGATCGACATGGTCCCCCCTTGGGGCACCAGAGGTCCAATCAATAAGAGCATAGCATTCCGCAGAACGCCAGTGGCCGTCAGTAATCATGGGTTATCAATCCCGTATCTCCAGCGGAGCTTCCATGTCATAAGAGAAAGTGCATCGAAGCCCATACGCTAAGGAATTGTCCTCCCCGCCCAATGCCTACTAGGTTATTTCCACAACAGTAAACCTCTATAACCGCTAAGTCAAACTAGCATGCAATTCTATTAACGGTTAATCCTATCGCACGGCTTGTACGTACTGTTGGGCGCCAGCCAATCACGTACGTCCGTGTTCTACATACGATACACAACTTCGTGGTACGACGTGCTAAGGCCAATGAATGTAACACACAAGGTGGTCCCTTAAATCTAGGTTTAATGTATAAGAAAAATAATACATGGCAGGAATATAACTGAACAGTAAGTTCTAACAGGTTATGCCATGTATCACAGCTTATTTTGCATAAAGAAAATAATGAATAATGTATGAAATATGAGCTAAATAAATAAACAGCAAATGGCAAGGTGTCTTGCCTGGTAGGACGCCTGGTGTGCTGCGATGATCAAGGTGGCACGAACTGCGACTTCGGTACAACAACTATATAGGGTGACCTCGGGTGGTGGCATGGACAGTTCCATTGGATCCAGAAGGATCAATTTAGTTAGGGTTGACACAAGGTGGTACGGATTTGTGACAGAATAGGAATAAGGGGATTGGTTACGGACAGGAGAAATATCAAAGAATAATGGATAAATATTATATATACGAACTTTAGAAAATATTCATAATTCCTAAAACTAGTTTTTGTGAGTCAAAATATTTATAGGAAAAATACTAAAAATACTTTAAAGTCAAGAAAATCGTTTTTGGCAAAACTCTAAGTTGTCAAAAAATTGGATATTAGATAGGAGCTTTATTTTTATTAGTAAGAATAATATTTTATAAATACTAAAAATAAAGGAAAATTTGATTTAGGCTAAAACTATATTTTGACATAAAAATATTATGAATATATTTTAATGTCCCCCTTTGTTTGGAAGAGAATGGCTAGAATGCCGCAGTAAGAATATTATTATTTCCAAGTCAAAAATTGTATTTAAAATAATATCGTAACATAATTTATGGATATAACAATATTTAATATTAATAAAATATTAGTAAAACACATGGATTTAATATAACCATAATCGTATATAAAAATATATTGTAATAAAATGCATTGGAATACCGTTATCTTGCAGGAAATATTTAATAGTTAAAATAGCTTATTAAGATACATATGTTAACAATTCTTAAAGAGTATCTCATTACTAATAGTTTAATAATAATAATAATAATAATAATAATAATAATAATAATAATAATAATAATAATAATAATAATAATAATAATAATAATAATAATAATAATAATAATAAAATATTAAATATGATGTTAGCAATAATACAAAACTAAAGTCAATAATAATAATATTAATAATCCTAATAATAATAATATAAAATATATCTGTTCTCATTAAAAAGTTAAAAAAATAAAAACAAAACAAAAAACACAACACACAATTCAAAAGAGCAACAGAACCCCAATAAAAATACTAATAAAAACATAACCAATTATAAAGTAACTGTATAAAAAAAAAGATGGGAAAGGAAGGGAGAGAGGAGAGAGAGGGAAAGGGGGTCGGGAGAGAGAGAAGCTGAGCCGGAGAGTAGCGGAGGAGAGAGGGGAATCGGAGGGGTAGGCGACAAGGGGCGGCGCCGACGGAGAGTAGGGGAGAAGGTCGAAGAAGAGAGGGAACGGGCGATCGGAGCGGAGTCGGGCGGCGACTGCTCCGGCGGTTCAGACCGGTTGCGGGACATAGCTCCACCGAAGCTAGTGTGGCCACGGCGCACGGCGAGGCGGAGGAACTGGAGGCTGGCATGCTCCGGCTCCGGCGGAGGAAGCCCGCGCGCGTGCGGCTGCGCGGTTGTGACGGTGGCGGAAGGAGGCAGCAGAGGATCGGGGTGGGGTCGCGGCTGGCGCTGATGGCCGGGCGGGTGGCGACGGCGAGGTCGGCGGCGCTGGCCGCGGTCAGGTTAGGGTTTTAATTTTTTACTTTTGATTTTGTTGTTGGTGACGAGGTGATGGTCGGGGTCTGGTACGTCGAGGAGGCGGTCGGTGTGATGATGGCGGAGTGGGGTTCCACTGGTGGTGATTGGGTGGTGGCGGGTGGCGTAGGTGGTGTTGGCAGTGATGCTGGTCTGAAGGTCGTAGGTCGAGGAGCAGTGGAGCTGGACAGGCGGAGGCCGTGGTGGGGTCGGTGGTCTAGTAGCTACGGCGAGGAGAGGTTTCCGATGGAGGGCTAGCACGGGTCGACAGGGTAGTGGTGATGGTTGGGTGGACAGGGTGGAGGCCATGGAGTGGTGACGACGGAGCTTGTGGGGTTGCGGCCATGAGGGTCGAAGAGTTGCGAAGGTTGTTGGTGACGATGGTCGCGGCTGCGACGTATTCGGGTGCAGCGGGTTGTACTAGTGGTGTGGCTAGGGAATGGCGAGGTGGTGGTCGGTGGTGATGGCAGTGGTGGTTGAGTTCTGGCTGTTGCGGAAGGCGGGGTTTAGAATAGGGTCAGGTTAGAATTTAATTTTGTCGGGGGTGTCCGACACGGAAGAGATGAAAATGTATATGTAAAAATTTGGAATAAGATATTGGAAAGACACCCGGGGTCGGACCCGAGGCCGTCACGGCTGACACGAGGATGGATAGAATACCGACACGAGGCATGCCTATTCGTGGTGGAAAAATCTGTGAAATAATTATGGAGGAAACAATATGGAGGCTCCCCTATTTATTGGGTTGAGGAAAATCTTAGTAGATAAGGATTATGAGTATTTAAACCCAAAAATAGATAATTCTCTGCTTAATTTAAATAATTTTTTAAAACAATTCAAATCAATTCCAACTTCAATCCAAATTAAATATAGATAAATCTAAATCCATACATTCAAATTTGTAAATCATCATAATTAATTTTAGCAAATATCAACCATTTTAAAATATACTTTTATGAGCACTAAAATTATAATAATAATTAATTTCAAAAATTATATTATTATTTAAAAATAAACTAATAAAATATTTATGAAATATATATGTATGCACGAAAAATATTATTTATTATCAATAATTGTTATAAACGAAAGGCTTTGTATAACTAAAATAAATAAAATAATGAACTTGGAAATTTGATACGATAGCTAAAATAATTATTATATATATTATTTTGAAACTATAAAAATAAAAAATATTTTCCAAAATATGTACGCTCGCACATATTCGCACTCGTTGAGCAATTACGAAAAACGAAATTTCGCACACGACGTACAATGCAACTACGCGACGTACAAATACAAAAATAAAAAATAATCAATTCCAAATTTATAAAAAAAATATAGTAGAAATTTAGGGGTTTTAAGCAGGCGTGCGGCAAATAAATCGTACAAGAGCGTGGCCGCGAAACGCGCAACGGGCGGATGCACGATGTGTGGAGCACGAGAGCACGGTGTGCAGGCGCACGACAAACGAATCATGCATGCGCGGGGCCGCAAAACGCGCAATGTACGGATGCATGGTACGCGGAGCGTGAGAGCACGACATGCAGCAAAAGAATCGCGCGGCCGCGCACCCGCAAAATGCGTAGTATGCGGATGCACGGGGCAGAGCGCAAGAGCACGGCGTACAGGCGGGCAACAAACGAATCGCGTAGGTGTACGACCGCGAAACAAGCAGCCTGTGGATGCACGGCTCGCGGAGCGCAGCACACAGGCACGCAACGAAAGAATCGTACGGGCGCGAAACGTGCAGCGCACGGATGCACGGCGCACGGAATACGAGAGCACGGTGTGCAGGTGTGCGAGAAACGAATCGCACAGGCGTGCGGTCGCAAAATGCGCAGCACGTGGATGCACGGTGCACTGAGCGCGAAAGCACGATGCACAGGTGCACGACGAAAGAATCGCGTGGGCACGCGATCGCGAAAGGCGCAGCGTGCAGATTTACTGCACGCGGATCGTGAGAGCACGACACACGGTAAAATAATTACACGGGCGCGCGGCGCGCGAAATACGTAGCGTACGTAATAAAAAATGTCTACAGCGCACAGGCGCACGGCACTGTTCATCTTCCCAGCTGCATTGAGATGTGTGGGAACCCATGAGCACAAAAATGTTATAACTTACTCAAAATAAATCGAAATCAAGCGGTTCAAAATCCAAATTGGGTAGAATAAATTTTCCCACAACATGGAACCACTTATATTTCGGAAATAAAAAAGTTTAAGAGATCAAAACCAGAAAAACTGACAAAACTACAAACTTAGATCTACAAAAATTAAACATCAAAATAATATTGTTCAAGATTTGGCAAGATGTAATTGCCTAGGTTAAGCTCCAAGC
This sequence comes from Iris pallida, assembly GCA_029216955.1. NCBI lineage: Eukaryota > Viridiplantae > Streptophyta > Magnoliopsida > Asparagales > Iridaceae > Iris > Iris pallida. The sequence continues at coordinate 14,418 of JANAVB010002856.1, forward strand.
CTAATGTTGCACTCCACTACCAAGAGGTGTATGAAACCACACTCTAGGCCTCAAGGCCAAGCTCTTGGCAAGCTCTAAGGGGAGAGAAGAGAAGAAAAAATGAAGAGAATGAAAACAGAGGGGAGAGAGAAAGTGAAAGGGTATATATAGAAGAGGGAATTAATCATAACCGTTGGATGGTGATCCATGTGAAGATCTAAGTCAATCCTAGCCATCCAAAGAAATTCAAGTATCTATTGGATAATAGAATGCATCTACACTATTCACGAAAATATCTAAATACTATTGATCAAAATATCTAAAACACTATTTACGAAAATATCGGAAACACTATTCATAAAAATATCTGAAATTGAAAATATCTAAAATATGGAAAATCTGTCCGGGCAAATGTCATCGATATAAACTAGCATACTGGCGATATGTCTGTTAAGGAGAAAATCTATAAGTTAAAATTTTTTAAAGCGTTCCGACAACCAAGAAAATACGAAACACAGTACAAAAAATACGTATCAGTATATATATACCGATACTATGAGATGAGTCTCACAGGAGACCACTTGTATTTTTATTTTTTATTTTCCTTATATATTATTGGTCTATATAACCTTACATTCTCTACAAGTTTAGTTCTTGGAGTTTTTTTTTATTTTAATAGCTAGTTTAGTGTAGATCTAAGTTTTAAAGTTAGAGTTTTATTTTCATGGTTTTGATCTATCAAAAGTTGTTACTTTTAAAAATTATTTGTTCCATGTTGCATAGAATTTGATTTCATGCAGTTTTGGCTTGTATTTCGTCAGATTTCGAGTTCTAGAACACAAGTTATGGCCATTTGAAGTTTTGGAACTTCTATGACAGACTTGCTGTTTGGGGACGATGTAACGCTCCAGTTCCAAAATACGGAGGACCATGATATGGTATATGCCAACAACACCTCACCAATGGACCAAATCTTAAAGCAAGCCCATTAGCGAAATGCTTAAGCTGTAAATCAAGATAACAACCAGAATAATAACACAGGTCACAGGTCACAGCTAATCTCATCTACACAGAAAAATAAGATACGAGATCTCAAGTCTAATAAAATAATACTAATGAAAAAGATCTATCCAATATGAAATAGAAATAATAACTGTACGGATAAGACATCCCAAAACCACAGTAAAAGGAAATAAAGTAATCAACTACATGTCCGCTGAAAAGAGAGAAAATAAGGTAGCAAGTCTAAAATAAAGAGACATGTCTCAAGAGAAGTCATCAGCCACTATCTCGTCCTCCTGCGAAGGTGCATCACCTGCCTCCACTCCAGAACCATACACCTCCGGGTAGTCCTCCTCTCTAACTAAGCATGGAGAGATCACCAGGTCCTCAGGGGACCAACAAAACACATAATATACATGCCTACTGTACATTAAATAACATACAAGAAAAATAGGAATAACAAGTAGAGGAAAGAATAACACATAAAGGAACTCTACAGATGGTGACATGTCATGAGAATATAATATTAATCATGGCTATAGGTACATGTGATAATAACTGCAGCCCGAGAAGGCACTAATAGCCCTATAACAGGTTCTCTACCGTAGCCCGGTGAGGCACTAACAATAGAGGTATAGCTACGGCTAATAAAACACTCTCGTCTAAGGTACTATGAAGTCATGTCCACGTCAAGTACAGGTCAAGGCATATCAGGTAAACATGGTACATTACAACACAACAATATCAGGATCTATACAAGAAAACTGTGATAACTAGAATAAGTAAAATATCACACGTGCACGTATAACGAGAAAATATCAGTGATGACTAGAAAGTAGCAATAACATGAACCAGAAGAAGTATATGATGAAATGAAGAGAAAAGTAACAGCAATATAAGAAATGCATGCAAATAATGTAAAGTTCAGCAAGGTTGTCACGTCCCAATACCTAAATACGGAGAGTGACTAGGCCAGCAACCCCATATGAGGTATGAAAACGTCATACGACGATCGTGGCTATCAAGAGACTAGGGGTGCATGCTACAATCAAGTCTCTTATGGTCTCACAGAGCATCTATGTCTCAATCAATCAAAGCAAGAAGCAGTAAATAATGATCATATAAGACAAAGCAGTAAGGCGTCCCTGACGCTTCAATCAAAATGGTTTATGAGACTAGCTACACAAAATGATGAGCTAGTGTCGAAAGTCAATCGTACATTACCATAGTCAGCTGCAGTCTGATTTAATTATAATTATGTAAATGAAAACTAATGTCCAAAACATCCGGCTAACAAGTGCCGATGGCTAAACGCTAAGTACAAAATCGAAAATATCAGAGCGGTAAAAAAAAAACCCACTCATGGTCCCTGGCGTCCAAGCTCCTGGTATGCGTCATTGTTCGGGTAGAAGGCTGGATCCTCAAGCTCTGCTATGAAGTCTGGCCAAATAAAACCAGCGAGGTCAGGTCATGAATAGCAAGTACCACAAAGGTGCACATAAATAAATAAGACACAACCCAATAAATAAATTAAGACCTAGTTCAAGAGTTATAGGCTTATACCATATCATTGAGACAATACGGCACCCTTACAACTAATCAAGGACAAACGGTGCCAATATCGTGCCGAGATAAGATACATCCTATAACCATGGTCAGGTTAAGGGATTCTGATCACAACTTCGTTCCATAGCGTATCGCAGCACAATGGCCCAACCCAACAACCAAACAAGGACATGGGTTGGACGACGCACCACGATAGTCCATGTTCCTCCGTTACTAACATAAGATACATATCACAAGCAAGTCGGTTTCCAAGCGGCCATACAAATCCTACGGCTTTCTATGATTTGTCTGGGTTATCCCAGTAATGTAATATATAGGAATCATCATATCGTATCGTATCCAAGCATGGCTAGCCAATCCATTATTAACGCATAGCACATTGATTATGCACAGGTCCCCCGAAAGGCTACCGTGCAGAACATATAACACATAGCACATAGGAGCTGGATATTATCATCCACAATAGGCAGATTAAACAATATTCGTGGCGGCCAACCCGACACGTCAGGACAGGGCCTAGGGTGGTTGGTAGCGTACGATCTCGAGATTCTGTTTCCTTCTAATGCTTCTACCGATTTAAGTTGCCTAGATTAACCCTATGTTGATGTTGGAATCACATGTCGTGGTCACATATCATCCTCCTAAATGTCATACCATAGTTCGTGTACCCTAAGCATAATTCTACATTCGGCTCAAAGAGTCCCAAATCTAGATCCATGCTTAGTGTAATGCATCAAGCAAATATTCAATATACCACGTGAATATTACTGACCAATTACCATCACTGTGCTGAAGAGGATGCATGTATTGACATATAACACAAAGGACCATTTAGCACGAAGAGTCACACCTCAGTGCACTCATTAATAGCACCACAGTACACATTAATATTGTATCTCAATACACACTTAGAAAAGGTACCAGCACGTATACAGTATTCAAGTCAGAAACACCGTCAAGTCAGGAACATGGTCAAGTTAGAATGTCACATGGACCCCTCGTGACACAGAAGTCATATAGGACACATAGTCTGGGTCTTCTCATAGGACACAAGGTCGGGACAGAAAATCAAAGTCAAATCAATAAACTCATAAAAACTAGACAAAGTATCAAATCATAAAATTAGGCGCATGAGACAAGACATGTGCATGTCAGAGAAATCAAAAAGTGTAAAGCCCAACAAATAGGTGCATAGGTCACATGGTCTCATGTGCCATAGGCACAATGGGTCATACAAAGCAAAGAAGGTGCATGGGCACATAGAAAACCATATGCTGGGATAATCTAGTGTACGATGCGTGTGGCACGGGCCCACAACGCACGGAGAATGAGCGCAGGTATACAGACACAAAATTGGACCACGGCGTACAGGGAACGGGTGCACGACAAGCAGGCATGCGGCACGTGCAGACAAATTTTCCCACGACGTGTGGAGCACGGAAGCACGACACGCGAGCATGCGAAAAATGAATCGTGCAGGCGCACGATGTGCGAAACGCATAGCGCATGGATGCACGGTACGCAGGGCACGGATGTACGGCACACGGGCACACGGCAACGAATCGCGCATGCACCCAACGCACGAAATGTGTAGCACGCAGATGCACGAAACGCGATGTGCGAAACGCACAGCGCACGGATGCACGACACGTGGGGCACGGATGCACGAGCATGAACGCGTGATAACAAATCGCGCGGGCGCATGATGCACGAAACGCGCAGCGTGCAGATGCACGTCGTGTGGGGCGCGTGTACACGGTGCGTAGGCGCGCAGCAACGAATCGTGCAGGCACACGACACACAAAACGTGTAGCACACAGATGCACAGCACGCGAGGCATGGGTGCATGACGCGGGAGCGCACGAAAAATGAATCGAGCAGGCGCGAGGGCGCACGAAATGTACAGCGCTCGATTACGGGGTGCGCGGCACGCAAAATGTGCAGCGTGCAGATGCACGATGCACGGAGCACGGAGGCACGACGCACGGGCGCACGAGCGCGCACAAAAGGGTCATCATCCTAGGTAGCAAGCTTTTGGTCATAGAGTTCTTAAAACTTCCAATGTCTATAACTTGAGCCATAGGACTCGGAATCAAGCAAAATAAAAGCCAAAATTGAATGAAATCAAATTTTCTACAACATGGAACAACTAGATTTCGAAAACAACCAAGTTTGATAGATCAAAACTACAAAATCTATAAAACCCTAGTTTTAGAACTTAGATCTACACAAAACTAGCCATTAGATTCAAAAACTCCCAGAACTAAACTTGTAGAGAATGAAGAGATGAACAATCTAGACTAATAATATCAAAGAAGTAACAAGAAATAAAAATTACAAGTGGTCTTTCATTTGTGCAAGATGTACTTGCCTAGGTGGTTGGTAGGAGGAAATAAAAATGAGAATGAATGAGGAGAGAGAGAGAGAGAGAGAGAAAGGAAGAGATTGTTTATGGTGGATGAGGGTTGGCTCCACTAAACCCTAATCCCTAACATGACCTAGCCATATGACTAATGACGTGTTAAACAATATATGATACAACTAATCAAATTAATTAATTAATAAAACCCTAACCATAACACGGTCCTGAAATTCTGTCATTGAAGCAGTGATCAACGCCTACAACCAAATAAGGAAAAGGGGTGGCATTCACTCCCGTTTTCCGTTATACGTATTTTCAGGATATGTATACGGATTTCTAACAATTGTCAGGTGGCCCGTATTTTTACTTATCTTGCTTAGCTTAGCCTTGGTTTAAAATCTTGACTTGATTGGTTCAACTTTGTTCAACATGACTTGGTTTGGCTTGGTTTGGTTTATATTGGGTTGAGATGAGAGGGGTTGCTATATAAGTCAACTTCTTCTCTCTCCTCTATTATTTGCTTTTACTTCTTCATCTTCTTCATTTACTCCTCCCACCTACCAAGCTTAGGCAAGTGCAACTTGCTTCATGATGGATCTCAAGTTTTATTGTTCTATTCCCTTCCTTACTTCATTCTAAGCCTCTTTAGAACTTGATATTTTGGATTTAATGGATGGATTCTTGTAGATCTAAGTTTATAATCTTTTCAGTTTTTCTTGGTTTTGATCTCTAAAATTTGGTTATTTTCAAAATCTATTAGTTCCATGTTGTAGGAAATTCAATTCTACCCAATTTTTGCTTTTGAACCGCTTGATTTCGACTTCGTATGTAAAGTTATGCCATTTTTATGTTCATCGGTTCCCCACACCTTTTGGTGCTGTTGGGACGATGAACAGTGTCGCGCGCAGTGTATTGCCTGCTGCGTGCCGCGCACCGTGCTTGCACGCAACGTGCGCCATGGGCGATTTTGCCCGCGCGCAATACGCAAGTTGCGTGCCAAGCGCCCGCGCACTTCTCTGTCGCACGCCCGCACGCCGCGCTTGCGTGCAACGTGCGTCGTGGGCGATTTTTCTCGCGTGCAATGCGCAGGTTGCGCACCGCATGCCCGCGCACTTCTCTGCCGTGCTCCCCGCGCACTTCTCTGCCGCGGGCCCGTGCACTTCTCTGCCGTGCGCCCGCGCACTTCTCTGCCGCGCGCCGTGCTTGCGCGCAACGTGCGCCGTGGGCAATTTTGCCTGCACGCAATGCGCAAGTTACGTGCCGTGCGCCCGCGCACTTCTCTGCCGCGTGTCCGCACGCCGCACTTGCATGCAACGTGCACCGTGGGCAATTTTTGCCCGCGCACAATGCGCGACTTGCGCGCAGGTCACTCCAAATGACTGTTTTTTCTTCTTTGAGCTGTTTTGTAGCTAAAATCTTGAAAAACTCAAAACATGAAAGTTGTAGATCTTTTCTTTGGCTTCAACAATATGCTATTAGTTATTTATGCAAGTTTTTCTCAATCATGATAATGTAAGGATAGAACACGATAGTGGCCTGTTAAGGCGCACTTTTAACAAGTGTCAAGTAAACATGATAATTCTTGATAGTGACCCGTCGTGGTGCACTCTTGACAAGTAACTTGACATGATAATTCTTGATGATGGTCCGTTGTGATGCACCCTTGACTTGATAAAGTAACCTAACTTGATAATCTCGATATGCCTTGCTAAGTAAATCTTATCTTGACACCGTGGATGTTTGTGCTTGTATAAGCTACATGTCTCATCTTGCATCATGTCTAGGATATAAATTCCTGATTTCTACGGTCAGGAATTCATACTGAATTCCTGATTTCTACGCTCTTGGGATCCTTCCCCGAAAAGCGGCCTTAAAACTGACGGCAAATCAACAGCAATTAATGCAAAAAGATTGCACACATAACAGGATGACGTGGCAAGGAGACTCATACGACCAGACAGCCTATGCGGCCAAAGGGTCCATGCGACTGATTGACCAATGCGGCTGAGGAGGCTATGCGGCTGGGACATCCATGCGGCCAGGACATCATATACGGCCAGAAGAGTTTTATACATAGCCATGCTTCTTATTCAAAGTATTTCAATTTGCAAATTAAAAACTTTGAAGGTGGTCTTGTAGAAGCATGAAAAAGAATAAAGAAAGATCCATGCAGCCAAGGATCCCCATGCGGCTCAGAGAGCTCATACGGCTCAGGATCCATGCGGCTTAAGCGTCTATGCGCTCGAATAGTTCTATGCGGCCCAGTGAGGAGCTACGTGGCCCTCAACAGCTCTTCCCTTTGTCTTTACTGCATTTAATGCCTTGACGGCTGACAGCTCTGACTAATGACAGCTCTGACATAAAGATGCAATGATGACTCTGTCATAATGACAGACTTCTAGGGAAACGAAGGAAATCTCTGGCACAATCCATCAAACCCCAAAGACCTTTATGCGGCCTTGACACGTGGACAGTCGCATGCGGCCCAGACAGAGGCTACCCATGCGGCTCAGGCAGAGGCTACCCATGCGGCTCAGGCAGAGGCTACCCATACGGCTCAGGCAGAGGCTACCCATGCGGCTCACGAGGATTATCTTCATGCGGCTCATTGAGAAGCCACCCATCATGCGGTCGCCTACGCTCCTGCGGCTCAGATCATCTCCATGCGGTCCAAATGTTCATAGGCCACTCCCAAGCAGCCTTGACACGTGGCCAGCCTTATGCGGCTCAGTAGGGAGGAAATCCTCATGCGTCTCAGATTTCCTAAGTGACTCGCGGTTTTGCCAGCGTTCCTACAGCAATCAGCCTAACAATAGTGGGACACGTGGCAAGATTCATCAACAAAAGCTAACAACCAGGTTTAGTGCCATCTTCATAATTACTGGGATCAAATCAGATCATTTGCAATCAATCAAATTGAACACGTAGCAGGAGATTCGAGCTTGGCATAACAAATCATGAGAATTTATGGCAATCATCATTAATTGCCCACAGAAATTTGATGCAATCACATTAATTGCTCAAATCTATTATGAACGGCCCAGATTTATTGATCCTTAACCGCCGACTTTTGAGAATGGGCAATCATTGCAAACCCTAATGATGCCCCCACTCTTATAAATAGCGAGGTTCCATTCCTTTGCAGAGAGCAGAGAGCGGAGAGCAGAAAGAGAGAGAGAGCACAACCCCCTTCGGATCCAGAGAGCTAGAGAGAAATTAAAAGGAGAGCATTTCTTCATCAACGCCAAGCAGTTCTTCTACAGAGCCAAGGCTGCACCCGATCGTCCAAGGAGTAAGGCAGAGCTGTCGTCGCTTTCCCGAGACTCTAATCGTCACCCTCCAGAATCTAAAATAAACAATTGTACTTAGATTGCTATACCTAGATTTTCGTCCCTAGACTTTCTTGTACAAGCGAGTTTGTATTGTGAGTCTAAGTTCAGTCCTCTGATAATTGTTCGTTCTTTTACAATCAATGGAAAACACGATGGCGACTCTACTGGGGACAAACTTATTCACAGCTGAGGAGTTGGTAACGCAATCGGATGCAGCCAAACTTGGCTCTACGCAACAGAAGATGGTCGTCCGCTTCGACCAACAGGCGTTTGAAGAAATGCTCTCTGAGGGAAGCGCTGGCCCGATCCAGAAGCGAACCCGCACAAAAAAAGCTCGCAGCGTGGAGGCCAAAATTATTTGCTCATTCCCAGCTCTGGACGGAGTACTCTCTGCTGCCCAAGACGGCGAAGGCGACTCTCGTGCGGCCCCACTTCGAGCCATAGAGGACTCTGCTGTCCCCAAGTTCGACAGAAAAGCACTACGATGCTGGACTTGCAGGGGCAAAGAGCGATTCTATGTGCTCCAGGAAGAAACCGAACAAGGGCACTAGCCGCAAGACGAAGACACATGCGGCCAAGATTGCCAGCCGCATGAATGATGACCTTGCGGCTGAGACTGCTAGCCAATGCATAACACTCATACGGCCAAGATTTCCAGCCGCATGGAGGACCTATGCGGCTACGACGGCCAGCCGCATGAAGATTATTGATTCCAGCCGCATGACGCCTACTCCACGCGACTCTGTCTTCGACCGCCTCTTCTATGGTCCTGATCTCTTGTGCTCCCAAGAAGACATGTCTGACTCTCTCCAGCACCACTTAGACTCTTCCTACTATGTGCCCTCACGCATTAGAGTGAAGAAGTCTAGGGCAGCATGAGCTTGGCAAGCTCGGTCCGCTGATCCGATCTCTGACCATCCGAGCGTCCCACTATTGTTATACGGGCCTCTGATGGGAAGTTGTACAGAACCACTCGAGTCCAGCCCCCGGCGGCAAACGGACAGAGGTTCCCAAAAGTCTCCCAAAATCCAGGGAGCAAATATGGTCGATCCGGACCCATCTGACTTGCGTGAGGCCATCCTCCACAAACGCAAGGAAAGAGGAGGTGCCTCGGGGTGCAAAGAGTCCTCCCACGGATGTCACTGCACCCAAGTCATCGTCAACTGCTGTTGCCATAATACGACGGTACGAGAAGACCGGCAACCTGTTTTCCAAAGGCTGCAACGACCAAGCTCAGAGGATGAAGCGCCTCCTGTCGTCTCTTGCAACTCCACTCAGAAAATCTCCGCCGATGGGAGAAAAGAAGATAAACATTTCCAGCCCGAAGATTTCAACTACTGTGACTAAGAAACTGTCGTCTAAACGGTTGTCCACCACCGGAGTATTCTAAGGTACCCGTTCGAAGACGAAATCTACCACAGTAGGAGATTTATCATCCACACCACTGGGGGTTACTGAAACTAGGGGTAGCACTCCTCAGAACAATCACGATAATCCGATGTTCCAAGGAGATGAGCCCGGGGAAACAACTCTTCCATCAGATACAGCAAGTGCCGACGTCCCTGAGGACGTCCACGACTCCCAAGATGAAGCAAACTCTGAAGCTGGAGGTACTATCCCTTCTGAGTCCGAACCAGAGGAGAACATTCCCACATACCCCGATGACTTCTCGCTACAGGGGTATGATTCGGAGGGTACGTCCTCCACCGCTTCCATCTCTTCTTATGTAAAGATGGTATTCATGACGGACAGCAACCAAGGTAGTTCCAGTGATCGCCAACGCATCGACACTCTGGAGGCCAAACTACATGCCTTGGTCAAGTCTGTAGACGAGATCAAAGCGGCCCTTCCAACTCCCCAAGGAGGGACACCTGGCCAAACAAGCGTAGGTCCCGCGGTCAATGCGGACTCGAACTCAGCGGCACCGAACCCGGGCAACAATCCTCCTGAAATGACGGCCCCCACCGCTATGGATGAGGCCAGGGAAGCAAGAAGAGAGGTCCAGGAGCTCCGAGCCATGTTTCACGCTCGAGAAACCTCTCAAGACCTCAGAATACGGCAACCATACCCTGCTGTATGGAGGGATGTCCCCTTCCCACCAAGATATAAGCCGTTCAATATCAATCCTTATGATGACAAGACCTCCGTAAGTCGGTACATCACTTACTTCGAGGTCACCACCGACCACCTGCTCCATGACGATGCCATCCTTATACGATTATTCATCGGGGCATTGGAAGGAGTCGCCTTCGACTGGTATCGCAACCTGCCGGACAACTGCATCCACTCCTTCGCCAGCTTCAAGCGCATATTCTTAGAGAGATTTTACGAAGTAGGACAGGACATCACGATGTCCACCCTCATGGACGTCATCCAAGGGAAGAAAGAGCTGACAAGGAACTATATTGAGCAGTTTCGCCAAACCGCAATGAAGCTGCCGTCTGGTAACCCGAATTCCTCCTTAATTAAAATTTGTCAAAAGAGACTGCTCCCAACAATCAGCCTCTGGATGGGCGAAAGTCAATTCAAGGACTGGAAGACGTTTATCATCAGTGCCACAAGCGCCGAAGAACGATTGAAGAAGGCTCGCCAACTGGGATTGCACATCTCAGAGGGAGAAGACAAGGGCAGGCGTCCCAACGCCAACACCAACAATGGGGGTAGCTCCACCAACAATCAGGACAACAAAGGCAAGCAGGCTATGGTGGCCGACACAGCACAGAAACCTGATCCAAAACCGGCAGACAAGCAATGGCCACAAATGACCTACTCCTTCGAAGACGGCCACATAAAGCCCAGCTTGGACATGCTCATACAAGGAGACAGAATTCAGCTCCCTCCACCAAGACGGGAACCCCGACCGACAGAAATGGAGAGCCTAAAGTACTGCCATTACCACCGCTACGTCCACCATGCTACATACGACTGCTACTAACTGAAACGGTACATCCAACATCTCATCGATTCGAACGCTCTGGCCATCGATTTCGAAGAGGTAACTGTGGCAGCTAATTTGGTATCAGTACAATTTGGCAGCTTCCCTCCAACAGAGACTCAAGATGGTGTGATCCCCATCCCTCTGGCGACAATAGAGATTGCTAATCTTCCACCTCCTCGGGATCATGCTGCTGGTCTAGTGCCCCTCACCACATCACGAGGGGAGGTCATGTGGGTCCATCCAGACTTGGTATCTGAAGTGACTCAGTCCACACCATCTTCCATTCGCAAGAAGAAGAGTGGAAAAGTCAGATCCTGCCGCACAATCTCGGCAGATTTCGAAGAAATCACAGCCGTCGTCACTCGGTCTGGGGCACAATCCCAACCTGTGGCTGATAACTCGGCTGAAGATCATCAGCCCGCTACAACTGACGCTCCGGGACCTTCTCAGCCTCCGACGACCGATAAGCCTAGGCCGAAGGAGACTCGCTTTGACAAATCCCTCCGAAAAGAGGCACCGCATGGGCTGGAGAAGCCCTACAACTTCGACATCTTGGCACAATTGGCCAACACACCGGCCAAGTTGTCATTATACGAGCTTCTGAGACTCTCAAAGGTTGTTCGTGCAGCTTTGAACGATGCACTCCAAAATGTCGACGCCTATCTGGCTCAGGTCAACCTCACAAGAGAGAGCCCGCCTGCAAATCTCCACGACAGCGCTTGCACAGGAGCGATGCCCAACATTGTCTTCACTCTGCAGGATATGCTCATCAAAACCAACCTGCATGATCGCCCGTTATATTATACTGGATACATCGACAACGTAAAGGTGGACCGGATGCACATTGATCCTGGTTCTTCCATAAGCATCATCCCGAAGGGTCTGTTACATCATCTCCGCATTTCCATGCATCGCCTAATGCCAACAAGCACCGCCATCAGCGATTTCAATTCGGGCAGGAGCTACCCGATTGGGAAGATTCGCTTGAAGTGCCAAATTGGCGATCTTCACTCAAAGTAACCTGTTACGTCATAGACGCAGACACTTCCTACAACATCCTCTTGGGGAGCCCTTGGATACACGTTATATGATCGTGCCTTCCACGTTGCACCAATGCTTCAAGTATGTCGACAAACACGACTTCGTGAGGACAGAATTTACCGACATCGATCCTTTAAAAGGGGTCGAATCCTACTACTCAGACTCCTGCCTGTACGAAAAGTCGAAGAGGCACCTTGGTGAAGGAGATGTACAAGCTCGTACCGAGACAGCCACAGGATAAGAAGAACCTCTGACGATCCATCTCCAAGCTCGCAAACCTGGAAAGTCCACCCCTTACAGCCACTCTGCGTAAGGACGCAATCAGCCTCTCGGCACAAGAAGAGCAAATGATAATCCAGCTGCCAAGGTCCGCCCAAGTGCCAAGGCCCACAACGGAGCCACTAACAATCAGACTGCCAAGAGTCGGCCAGCCACAAACGGAGAAGCTCAATCCCTCCGACAAACCAATGACATACGCCTTCCCAAGAAGAATCGTCACCCTGATGCAAGGTTTGGGGCTTCTAGCGAACCAACAACTCCCCGCCCAGTATCAGGTGCCAAACTGGGGGTCGCTAGTTTGCCAACGACTCCACGTTCTGCTCCACCGATAGAACCCCTGACGATCAAGCTTCCCAGGTCGTCCTCTCAGTCTTCATTTATACAAGGGGTAGCCGAAGAAGAACCGGAGCTAGCCAAGTATGTGGCTGCCCACACTGATTTCCCTCCGCAGATGATGTAATCCCGCTAGAAAAGATACCTTACTTCATCAATAAAGGGCTATCTTTGAACTACCTCGAGCTTAATAAGCTTTGTACAATGTATGCTATGGAATACGGTATAGGCACTCACCTACACACACAGGTGACAAATATGTACACCGCAAACCAGCTTACTCCAGTGGAAGATGCTTACCGCATAATCGAGAGAGGGACAATCCAATTATCTTCGGCCGGAAGGACGACCCACAACCCTTCACCATAGAGAAGGTCGATCTTGAATCAGATGTCGGAAGACTACCTCTGTACCTTTATAGCCCCCAATCCAAATACCTCATACAAAAACAAGGGTATGATCTGGAGACTACGCCAGGTTTGAACTATGGCACCGGGCGACGATTACCTCTAAACCACCAGTCCCGGCTAGCAAACCACGGGACTACTACAGCAAGACCCGATGTGGATTAGGGTATGTTACGCCCACAACGACCCCTGAAAGTTCAGATGAGGAATGCGAATGGCATTCACATTCAACTGGGTTACCAACTTCTGATTCAGACACCAGCATCGGAGACGTATTCAAACAAGTCCTGTTAGTCAACATGGTATTCGTCGACGCTTATGAAGAAGATAAAGACATTCCTGAAATCCTTGAGTTAGAGCCGTGGGCCCAACAGTTGGATGAACAATGGGAAAAGCGGTTCGAACAGAGAGAACCTCCTACTGAAGATGAAGTTATACAGGTCGACCTCGGCGACAAATCTTCTCCAAAACCAATCTTCGTCAGTAAAAGCCTGACAGACGAAGAGCGAGAGTCACTACTGGAACTTGTCAAAGAATATTGATGTGTTCGCCTGGAGCTATAAAGACATGTCGGGGTTAAATCCCGATATTGCTCTTCACAAACTCAACATTCGGCCAGATGCAAAGCCAGTCAAGCAACAACACGACGCTTCCGCCCAGGCATCATGGATGCTATCGAAGCCGAAGTCAACAACTGATAGACAGCGGCTTCATTCGTGAGGAACAACACCCGATTGGGTTGCCAACATAGTACCAGTCCTCAAGAAGAATAGGAAGATTTGAATCTGCATCGACTTCCGCAATCTGAACGAGGTATGTCCCAAAGATGAATTCCCCCTCCCTATCACAGACATCATGATTGACAACACCTGCGGCTTCGAACGTATGTTATTCATGGATGGCTTCTCGGGGTACAACCAAACAAGATGTCTCCTGACGACGAAAAGCATACATCATTCCGAACACCGATTGGCACATACTGCTACACAGTCATGCCTTTCGGTTTAAAGAATACTAGCGCCACATATCAAAGAGCCATGAGAATCATCTTCGAGACCACTTGCGCAAGACTGTGGAATGCAACGTCGATGACATTACCGTCAAGAGTCGCTATAAGGGAGACCATCTGCAGGATCTGAGGACGGTATTCGACCTGATACGAGCACACCCTGAAGATAATCCCACAAAATCCTTCTTGGGCGTATCCAGCGATAAATTCCTGGGTTTTATTATTACTGCCCAGGGAATTCATGTAGATCTAGAGAAGATGAAGGCAATTATGGAAAGGGTCCCCGAGAAATCTCTGCAAACTCAGAGGCCTTCAAGGGAGGCTAGCTTACATCAGGAGGTTTATTTCTAACCTCTTCGGACATTGTCAGCCATTCACCCATCTCATGAAGAAGGGCATCTCATTCGTATGGGACGAAGAGTGTCAGCGTGCCTTCGACAGCATCAAAGAATATTTGTCGAATCCTCCAGTCCTGGTGGCCCCAGTTGCTGAAAAACCATTCCTGCTCTATGTACGAGCAATGGAGCATTCCCTTGGTGCTCTGCTAGCACAAAACAATGATGCAGGCCATAAGCAAGCCATATACTACCTCAGTCGAATGATGATCGGGCCAGAGCGTCGATATACCGCCGTAGAGAAGGAATATCTTGCCCTGGTGTTCGCCATTCAAAGATGCGGCACTAAGTCACTGGACAAACCATACATGTGATCTCTCGAGTCAACCCCCTCAGGGTCCTCATGACTAAACCAGGGGCACTCAGCTCTCGCCTCGCTACATGGGCAATATTGTTGTCCCCTATCATATGATCTTCGTCCCGTAAAAGGCTGTTAAAGGTCAAGCTCTGGCAGACATTTTAGCAGTCCACCCAGGCTCGGAGTCGTCCAGAATATGAAAGAAATCCCAGATGAGGTCGTAGACTCGCACGCAACCTCTCACGATGATATATGGCGAATGTTCTTCGACGGCGCCTCAAGGACCGGACCTAAGGGCAAATCGTCGTCGGAGTCAGGGTGGTGCTGGTTTCTCCTTCCGGATTGGTGATCAACCGCGCTTACTCTCTCACAGAGCCCTGCTCTAACAATATGGCCGAGTACAATGCTTTGGTCACTGGCCTCCAACTTGCAAGAGAGCTGGGGGTAGAATATCTTGAAGCATACGATGATTTTCAGTTAATTGTCAATCAGATTCGGGGTTCTTACAAGGTTCTCCATGAAGACATGATCCCCTATCACCAAATAGCAATCAACATCATCGCGTCATTCGAGGGGTTCTTCATCGAACACGTTCCCAGACTCCAAAATAATGTCCTAGCTAGCCTTGCCGCTTCCCTAGCGGTTCCGAACTATGCTCGCCAATCCGTGGATGTGATAGGCCACGAAATGGTCTGTCCTAAGAACAATGTTCAATTCGTGGCGAGTTATTCCGCTCAGACGATCGACGAAGTCCCAGACTGGAGACAACCATTCATTGACTTCGTAGTCTACGTCATCCTGCCCGAGAACCCAAAAGAGGCCACCTCTATCCGAAGACGTTCTCTCAGATTCTTCTACGATACAGAGACGAAAATGTTGTATCACCGATCTTACGATAGATTATTGTAGCTCCCCTTCCCGAAAATTGTAAAATGTTTCATTATTAATTAATTTTATTAAAATGGTGATTTTTAGACTGTACATAAAGGGTATATACACCATTATAGATCTATTGTATTTGATTATTATTTATTATTAAGTTATTGAGGTAATTATTATATATTAGTATTATTATTGGTCATGGTATTTTTTATTATTATTATTAGTATTATTATTATTACTATTAAGTCGACTTGTGATATATATATATATATATATATAATATATATATATATATATATATATATATATATATATATTATATATAATATATTATATATATATTATTATATATTACATGTGTATTGGTAGCTTATTTGATAAACTCGTTTTATATAATATATATATGCATGAGTTATATATATATATATATATATATATATATATATATTATATTATATATAATATATATATATAATATATATATATATTTTAATATAGATATATTATATATAGATTAAAAGAATAGAGTATAAAATATATTTATATATAATATATATATATATATATATATATAATATATATTTTATATATTATAATATCTATATATATATATATATATATATATATATATATTAAGAAATACAAATAGAAAAAGGAAATAGAAAAAATCACTCATTCTCGATCTGGTTTCATGTTTGTATTTTGGCATATTTTGTTTTAGATCTATTTATTATAGTCTTACTTGAGGGCATTAAAGGTTTTTGTTCCCTTCCTTACAGGTCTTGTTATTTGGTTACAAGTCTACTAAATCACTGATATTAAGTTACGAGTTTCTTAATTTTTGTAGATTTTCTTGTTTTCTTTTTTTGCTCTCCACTTGTTTTTTTCTCTGTTCGAAGTTAGGTCAAAGTAGAATTTTTCCCGAGAAAAATGCCCTGGCGTGTGCATCAGCGAGCCGGGTGACGCGTGTGGCGGTTATTGAAGTATTTCCATAACAGTATTTACACTAGACATGTAATTCCTGGTTTTGCAATTTTCTAATGGGCCAAACCCGAGCTGGGCACCCCCCTTGCGCGAACCCGAGAACCCATCCCCATCCGGCTCTGTTTCGAGTATTCAGAGTATATAAAATCGAACGTAGGAGAATGGAACGAGAAAACCCTAATGCGAAGCCGCAGCCCCATACTCCTGGACACCCAGCGCGGCCGCGCGCTGCCGGGGGCCACCGCCACCGGCTGCCCATCGCCGACAGTCGCGCGTGCGACGACGGACTGGACGGGCAAACGACAGCAGCAGCGTGCTGTCTCAATCCGACTTCGCAATGACTTCTCGTCGCGCACCATGGGTCGTTTCGCCTTCCGTCTTTTCAGGTATACTCATAACATGTACGACTTGTATTCCCTTCAATTACTTTTGATTCATACGAACTAGGTAGTCCTGTATATCGATGCAAAGTCGACGAAAAATTAGCCTAAAACAGAGCCTTAACACAGTCCCAACACCCCAGTTGGAAGGCGAATTCCTGCCAAACCATTGACTTAATCAGAAATCTAATTGAACAACTTTTTAGACAACATATATGATCACAACCCATTTGATAGACTCTGTTTTCGTAAGTTATGTAGGAAGTTATTTGATTCCGAAGTTTACCGAAAAACCCATTTTCAGAATATTAAAAATCATAAAATCCTTCCACACGACGTGCGTCCCGCCATTCCAGACGACGTGGTCGCGAACCGAAAGTATCGAAAGTTGCGTATCGGCTTCGTGGTCGTGTGGGCTTTGACGGAATTCAAATTGGTCGCGTGTACGCGAAGAATTTGATGCGTATCCGTTAAAATTTACCGTATCGTGCACTTTGTAAATTCTCTAATTACTTTGTGCACGCTCGTCAGATCGAGACGAAACTTACGCCAACAGGACCGTATCATTTTTCTGGTCTTGTATGCCAAGTTTGGTCCAATTCTGAGACAGTTGAATCGTACGTCGTTTTGCGGGCCCTACGGTCTCACTCAACGGACGATTTTGTGCACGGCCCGCTGAAATCCAATTTTAGACATACGGTTGGGTTCGTATCGGAAAACCGGATTCGTAGACATGTAGTTTGACGACTTTAGAGACCATTCACTCTGGCACGCTTTTCGGTGCAAAGTGGGTCCAACGGCGGATATCATTTTTGTCCAAAATTACCGTTTTGCCCCTGTGTCCAGAATTGGACTTAAGGACAGGCAATCCTAGCTAATTTGATTATTCTGAGAATGTTGGTACTATTATTTCAGCATCTGGAGACTTCTGCATGTGTAGATTGATTGTGGCTCATTGTGTGGTATAGTATTGGTTTCTCCAGCTAAGGACCTCAGGCAAGTGCACTTTCTGATTGCTTTTCGATTCATAGTAGTTGATACATTTCATGTTCATACATATATCTTGCTGCTTGTTGACACGCTCGTCACACGGAGTAGTCGGAAGGGGAAATATCTTACTAGACATGTGGGCTACCCAGAATTATCCCCCGTGTCTTTCGTGAATGATGGCAGCTGCACACGATTCGTACAGTGAGCCGTATTTACCCCTAGCCGTTCACATGTCGAAACGGATATTTCACACCACCTAGATAAATGTCTTTTATTAGTTTTTTCTTGTTTACTTCTCTATCGTGTTATGTCATCAGTTATCTTCCAGTTTTCATATCTCATATGTTATTTTCATGTCTTGTCGATTCTATTTTTTGCATTACCGTCGGTTTGTGTACTTGTTCCATTCCTGACTGGAAACCAACATTTTTCAGGTTAGCCGCGATCACTCTTAGCATTGGGAAGGCTTGGGTATGCTGAAGACAACCTAGAAATAGAAAGTAATAGAATAAATTCCATTAAATGTAAAGTCTTGTATTTTCTTCAAATATAAATCTTGTAAATATTGTAATAAATTTAGTAATGTGAAAGAGCAGCAAATGTGATTTTTGAGCATTTATTTCTTGCGGGCTTGACAGCGTTCTACCGCCGACTCTGCGGCGTAAGCTGGCTTGGACACGTCTCGTATCCGAAAAAGCGGGTGCGGGTCGTGACAAGTTTTTGTGGTGGCCCATGCAGGTCAGTCTTCGCAAAAGATTGCGAACTCGTGATGGTACGTTAGTTGTACCATTGCGAGCCTGCGCCCAGGAAATGCTCATTCACAATTAGGATTAAAATAATTTAGGAGAATAACTAGGACTAGGAGTCCCTTGTTCAAACTGACCGTTGGGTAGTTAAGGTTATTAGATAGGCCATGCAATTTAGATAGCTTGCTAGATCCCTATAGATACACTAATACTTTTGATATGACATTATGATCCAATGTGGGTTCACTATTCACATGATAAGTTAGACTTTCCTAGAATTAAGGTTCTAATCTTGATAAATTGTTCAATTTCCTTTACTCTATTAGATATAAACATCACTTCATGAGTTAGAATTGCCTGTTTTAAATTCTATGTTGCCATAAGGAATTAGTTTAAATTTTCTGATCCTATTATTTGCATATGAATCTCGAGGTAGATTGATTCGAGATTTTCCTCAACCATAGAAATGCACATGAGATAGGTACTAGAATGTTTGTACTTCTTTCGTCTTTAGTTATTTCCTGCATGTTAACTTTTTTATTTTTAAATATTATGACTGATAGGACAAACACCTATGCTCTATTTTTAGTCAACTTGTTTAAATCTCTAGAAGCTCACGAATTTTTACGGATATAGTTAAAGGAATGGTTAGACAACAGCGCACTGTCGTCAATTATTTGAGGGTGGAGAATGTGGGTTCACTGCAGCCAGCAACGCACTGGTGAGGCACAACCCATAGAATTGAGATCATTTCGAGAATTATAGTTTATGGAACATTGCTAAAACTATGTTCTCATTGACCTCTTAGATCTTAGGTACCCTTGTGTCAATAAAGGTAGAGCACATGATAGCTTATCACACCTGAATCACGGAACCAAGGGTTTGTCACAGCCAGAGTATACAGACGAGGCATAATTTTCGGTAAAATGACTTCAGACGTGATTACAAGTTTAGGATATCATAGTGGATAGAAAAGTGCCATGTATGTCCCCTAAGATCCGAAGCCAATACTAGTAGAAGTTCTGTAGCACATCTCCCTATCTCGCATTATGTGGTCATTATGACCTATCAACGAGGTAACTGACTGACACTAATAGGTTACTTAGAATATAGAATTTAGAAGTCCATAACCCATTAGTCGACCAAGGCCTTATGAATAGAAGATAGTATTGACTGTATAAGCAATGACACCATGTAAGGTTTTGATTATCTCAAAACTCGAACTACTATCTTCTCCTTCCAAAAATCTCGCGTACTTGTATTTCGACTATCTTGACCAATACTGCTATTACAGCCTAGTTTTGCAAGCTTACTCTTTTATCGAGCTTGATTCAAGACATATGTTTATTGGGGACGCCCGCTAACATATTGTCTAATTAGAATAATTGTATTACGGTCTGATCAACCATGATGCATTTGGTTCGCTCTTCATCTAATTACCCTACGTGGATTGAGATGTAGATGTCTCCAGGGTCTCATCCACGACTGCTTTGACAATTTCTCTTGAATTATACATTCGCCCTTGAATCACGTAATTGTGTTCAGTAATATATCCCTGAACCCTTCATTATTTTTTGTCTTTCATTGATGGAAAGATGAAAGCTTATGATTGATAGGTAGATACAGAGTATCCCCATGACTATGGTAGTCATGTACGTAAGTGTGGCTACTATCGGCCAGCCCTGTGATTGGAACCTGCCTTGAGTAATCGTCCTCTCTGCGACCCTAAACCTACTATCTTGATCTTCTAGTCATTGGAGTCCGAGAATGATTAGGATCATTCCCTTGATCAAGTACCAACCTAGGAGACTTCCTATCTCAAGAGACCGCTTGCTGTGAGCCTCAAATTATTTGTTTGAAGCTTGCTTTAACTAGAACCCTTGTAACAATAGTCTGGCAGGTTTGACACCAATAGAAATTCACGACACAGTTGTTAGAAATCTTTTCATATGATGTGCCTTAGAGTTGGTTACCCTGTCGATAACTCTTGTATACCAAACGAGTAGATCGTTCTATTTTATCGACCATGTGTCATTGCACACGCACTCGTTTTCCATTTATTGAGGAACGACTCTTGACTTGACTTATATCTACTGTATCCTGATACTCGTGCCTTATTCTCTATTAACAAGAGTCGAGGTAAATATCTGAACTTTGGAATCCTTCTAAATCTCACCATTCCTAAAACCATATCCTAGCATCTAAGGTGGGTAGACTATAAGTCTTCTAATGTTTTGAGACATACGAAGATTACCGATTGATTAGGATAATTTATTAGGATGGTAGTTATGCCCCCATCGACTCCCACTTTCCATTTAGATCATTTTGTGTCCCCGACGTGTCATTAATATTTGGAGCACGAGACCAGCTATTATCTTTCGACAAATTTCATATGTAAGCTCTAGAAGAGTCCACCTTCATCTAGGTATATCATGTCCACTCAAACCCGTTCCCTTTTACTCTATTTTTATGGTACAATTTTCAGTTATAAAAGGATTAGTTATGACCCTTACCGTAATACCGGTATACTTCCCGACTTTCCCTATAACCTCAACCTTGGCTCAACATATTCGACCCAGTATTTGGATGTGATCTACTCAAAGTCCACTACGACCATGCCACTAGTGTGTCACCCAATTGAGGCCTCATGTGCTACTTAAACACAAGAGTCACGAAGGCGCATTTTGGACTATAGAACTGAACTATTTGAAATCGGACCCTATACCTAGTCTCCACCTCTTAGGATGTGATGTCATTCGTAAACCTTACTCCATCTACCTGGACGTCGCGATACGATCTTGTATTGCATTTATGTTCCTTGCTCGTGTTTTAAATAACCACGAAAAAGATTACAATCTCGATTTCTCAAAATTCCGTTCCATTATGAAATCTTGTTCAGATAGAATTTTGAGAACGGAATTTATGTATTACATGGATTGCAAGCCCCTCTAAGTAACGAAGGGCTCTTCGACGTATCAAGTGACTGGACTAGAGCAGCCCAATTTAGCAATAAGGCAATGGTTCATAAACTCCCTTTCTATCTGTAACATGGTTATTCTCCACTGCTCTTGGAACTTCATAATTGCTCTCGATTACTCTTCCTTAAACTTCCTGTCCTTCCTATTTCAGAGCAGTGAATGGGCATGCTTATTAGAGTTTATCAACATTTTTAGCTACTCGTATAAATTCGTTGCTTGTTAAATTTTGGGTTGTTTGGTAGATACGAGAGGATTATAGATATCATATGTCCTAGATATTTGTAGAAGAGTTATTAGCCACCAGTTAGAAAATTATAGATTCTAGTGACCTGTGTTTCAAGGGAGTAGTGTGACTAAAGGTGAGTAGAAGTCCTCGAGATTACGTAAATACCAAATGACTAAAAAAGGATATAGACGATGTGTGAGGTTGAGGTTAAGGCAAACTTCTTTTAGAATTTTACGGAATGACTACGAATTAAAATTTCGAGGACAAAATTATTTTAAGGTGGGTAGATTTGTAGCTCCCCTTCCCGGAAATTGTAAAATGTTTCTATTAATTCATTTATTAAAATGGCGATTTTTAGACTGTACATAAAGGGTATATACACCATTATAGATCTATTGCATTTTGATTATTATTTATTATTAAGTTATTGAGGTAATTATATATAATATTAGTATTATTATTGGTCATGGTATTTATTTTATTATTATTGTTAGTATATTATTATTACTATTAAGTCGACTTGTGATAAATATATATACATGTGTATTGGTAGCTTATTTGATAAACTCATTTTATATAAATATATATATATGCATGAGTATATATATATATATATATATATATATATATATATATATATATATATATATATATATATAAAATAAAATATATATATATATATATATATATATATATATATATATAGATTAAAAGAAATAGAGTATAAGAAATATACAAATAGAAAAAGGAAATAGAAATAAATCACTCATTCTGGATCTGGTTTCATGTTTGTATTTTGGCATATTTTGTTTTATCTATTTATTATAGTCTTACTTGAGGGCATTAAAGGTTTTTGTTCCCTTCCTTACAGGTCTTGTTATTTGGTTACAAGTCTACTAAATCACTGATATTTAAGTTACGAGTTTCTTAATTTTTGTAGATTTTCTTGTTTTCTTTTTTGCACTCCACTTGTTTTTTTTCTGTTCGAAGTTAGGTCAAAGTAGAATTTTCTCCCAGAGAAAAATGCCCTGGCGTGTGCATCATCGAGCCGGGTGACGCGTGTGGCGGTTATTGAAGTATTTCCATAACAGTATTTACACTAGACGTGCAATTCCTAGTTTTGCAATTTTCTAATGGGCCAAACCCGAGCTGGGCACCCCCCTTGCGCGAACCCGAAAACCCATCCTCATCCGGCTCTGTTTCGAGTATTCAGAGTATATAAATCGAACGTAGGAGAATGGAACAAGAAAACCCTAATGCGAAGCCGCAGCCCCACACTCCTGGACAGCTAGCGCGGCCGCGCGCTGCCGGGGGCCACCGCCACCGGCTGCCCATCGCCGGCTGTCGCGCGCGCGCGACGGCGGACTGGACGGGAAAACGACAGCAGCAGCGTGCTGTCTCAATCCGACTTCGCAATGACTTCTCGTCGTGCACCATGGGTCGTTTTGCCTCCCGTTTTTTCAGGTATACTCATAACATGTACGACTTGCATTCCCTTCAATTACTTTTGATTCATACGAACTAGGTAGTCCGGTATATCGACTCAAAGTCGACGAAAATCAGCCTAAAATAGAGCCTTAACACAGTCCCAACACCCCAGTTGGAAGGCAAATTCCTGCCAAACCATTGACTTAATCAGAAATCTAATTGAACAACTTTTTAGACAACATATATATGATCACAACCCATTTGATAGACTCTGTTTTCGTAAGTTATGTAGGAAATTATTTGATTCCGAAGTTTACCGAAAAACCCATTTTCAGAATATTAAAAATCATAAAATCCTTCCACACGACGTGCGTCCCGCCATTCCGGGCGACGTGGCCGCGAACTGAAAGCATTGAAAGTTGAGTATCGGCTTCATGGTCGTGTGAGCTTTGACGGAATTCAAATTGGTCGCGTGTGCGCGAAGAATTTGATGCGTAATCTTTAAAATTCACCGTATCGTGCACTTTGCAAATTCTCCAATTACTTCGTGCACGCTCGTCAGATCGAGACGAAACTTGTGCCAACAGGACCGTATCATTTTTCTGGTCCTGTATACCAAGTTTGGTCCAATTCTGAGACAGTTGAATCGTACGTCGTTTTGCGGGCCCCACGGTCCCACTCAACGGGCGATTTTGTGCACGGCCTGCTGAAATCCAATTTTGGACATACGGTTGGGTTCGTATCGGAAAACCGGATCCGTAGACATGTAGTTTGACGACTTTAAAGACCATTCACTCTGGCACGCTTTTCGGTGCAAAGTGGGTCCAACGGCGGACATCGTTTTGTCCAAAATTACCGTTTTGCCCCTGTGTCCAGAATTGGACTTAAGGACAGGCAATCCCAGCTAATTTGATTATTCTGAGAACGTTGGTACTATTTATTTCAGCATCTGGAGACTTCTGCATGTGTAGATTGATTGTGGCTCATTGTGTGGTATAGTATTGGTTTCTCCAGCTAAGGACCTCAGGCAAGTGCACTTTCTGATTGCTTTTCGATTCATAGTAGTTGATACATTCATGTTCATACATATATCTTGCTGCTTGTTGACACGCTCGTCACACGGAGTAATCGGGAGGGGAAATATCTTAGTAGACATATGGACTACCCAGAATTATCTCCCGTGTCTTTCGTGAATGATAGCAGCTGCACACGACACGTGCAGTGAGCCGTATTTATCCCTAGCCGTTCACATGTCGAAACGGATATTTCACACCACCTAGATAGATGTCTTTTTTAGTTTTCCTTGTTTACTTCTCTATCGTGCTATGTCATCAGTTATCTTCCAGTTTTCATATCTCATATGTTATTTTCATGTCTGGTCGATTCTATTTGTTTTTGCATTGCCGTCGGTTTGTGTACTTGTTCCATTCCTGACTAGAAACCAACATTTTTCAGGTTAGCCGCGATCACTCTTAGCATTGGAAAGGCTTAGGTATGCTGAGGACAACCTAGAAATAGAAAGCAATAGAATAAATTCCATTAAATGTAAAGTCTTGTATTTTCTTTAAATATAAATCTTGTAAATGTTGTAATAAATTTAGTAATATGAAAGAGCAGCAAATGTGATTTTGAGCATTTATTTCTTACGGGCTTGATAGCGTTCTACCGTCGACTCTGCGGCGTAGGCTGGCTTGGACACGTCTCGTATCCGAAAAAGCGGGTGCGGGTCGTGACAATAATTGCTTCGATGTCTGTCAAACGCAGAAGCTAAAGAAGCCGTACGCTAAGCTCACGACGGTGTCTGCGGGGCCCATCAGCCTGGCCCTAAATTGTAAGACCGTCTTCGCCGAATGGGCTACTACTGGCCCACGATGGTAACAGATGCGATAGACTAGGAAAGAAAGTGCAAAGCTTGCCAAGTCCATGCGGACTTCATCCACCAACCATCCGAATTCTATATCCGACAGTGGCGTCCTGGTCATTCGAAGCATGGGGAATGGATATCATTAGTCCGATTACTCCACCTTCCTCCCAAGGACATCGCTTCATACTCACAATCACAGATTACTTCTCCAAATAGGCGGAAGCTATCCCGCTTGCAGAAGTAAAGACTTCAAACATGATCAGCTTCCTCAAGCATCACGTCATCTATCGCTTCGGACTGCCCCGAAGGATCATCCACGATAATGGTCCGCAGTTTGCAAGCCACGCCTTCTATCGGTCCTGCGACAAGCCCGCATCCAGAATATTGCTTCAACGCCATACAATCCAGCAGCGAATGGGTTGGCAGAAGCATTCAACAAAACAATCATCAAACTTCTCAAGAAGTTCGTATCGTCCAACAAACGCGACTGGAACGAGAAGCTTGGTGAATGCTTATGGGCATACCGTACTACAGTCCGAACAACCACTGGAAACACGCCGTTTTCCCCGTACGGGAGTGAGGCAGTCCTCCCAGTGGAAGCTCAAATACCCTCACTCCGCGTCGCCCTTACTTACCAATTGACGACGGATGATAACTATCGTCGCCGACTACAAGAGTTGGAGGCCTTAGATGAAAAGCGCCTCCTGGCTCAGCAACGGATCGAGCTATACCAAGCACGCATCTCCGGAGCCTTCAACAAGAAGGTTAAAATCAGACATTCCAAGTGGGCGATCTCGTTCTGGCAGTCCGGAGGCCGATGGTCATGACTCATAAGACCGCCGGCAAGCTCCAGCCATAATAGGAAGGGCCATTTATCATTGAGGCTGTATTCTCCAACGGTACTTACCGCCTCACAAAACAAAATGGAGACTTGCTTATGTTGCCCGTCAACGACAAGTTCCTGAAGAAATATGTTTAAACGACATTTTCTAGATCATCGAGTCATGTACCTGCGTACCTGACCGCTGAACTCGTATCACATTTTCCAGATCATCGAGTCATGCACCTGCTGGTACCGCGTGAACTCATATCACATTTTCCAGATTGCTGAGTTATGTACCCTCCGGTACCGCTGAACTCATATTCCAAATTCCAGATTATTAAGTTATGTACCCGCCGGTACCGCTGAACCCACATTCACAATCCCAGATTATTGAGTCATGTACCCGTCGATACCGCTGAACTCATATCCACAAAATTCCAGATTATTGAGTCATGTACCCTCCCGTACCGCTGAACTCACAATCTTCCAGATTATCGAGTTATGTACCCGCAGGTGCCTCTGAACTCACATTCCGGTCACTCTTTCAGATAGTAAGTCATGTATGACCATACCTCTGAACTTTCTTCCTGAAAGAGATCCTCCCTCATGATCCACTACCCGCACTTCCAGTGCACAAAAAGGGTAACAGATCCACAAATTTCTAAAATGACCATATCGATGTTACCTCTGAGTCGTTTCACTTCCGTCAAAAATAAATTACCCCTTTACATAGAACTTCCATGTCCTCATTACAACTGAGTCGTTCTATGTACCCCTCTCATTAAGCCCAATCCTTCCATGTCCTCATTACATTTGAGTGGGAAGGCTCCGTCGAAGAAACCTTCATGCTTGCCATGTCCTCATTACCTCTGAGTAAGTATGTTGATTCCCTTTCGACTTATTATCCGTACCCACAACCGGAGTACGCCAAGGATAATAGGTCCACAAATATCCTCCATTTAGTCCACTCCTGCCATGTCCTCATTACCTCTGAGTATGAAGGCTCTGCGGCAAAAGTCTCATGCTTGCCATGTCCTCATTACCTCTGAGTAAGTATGTCGGTTCCCTTTCATCCTATTATCCGTATCCTAAGTCAGGATACACCGAGGATAATAGGCCTACAAATATCCTTTGCTAAGTTTCTTAGTACAGGCCCATCATTTCTCATCATGCCCCGGGAGCCCAGCTGCTCCATGGCATTCCCTCTCCCGATACCCGGAACACCCATGACCACTTTACCATGGAACTGTTCTAGGTATCCCCAATCAAACTTTTTATCTGTACCTAAAACCAAGGTATGCCAAGGGTAACAGGTCCACAAACAAGCCCCCCCCCCATGCGGGGCAAACACCACAAACACAACAAGCAGTACAAATAAAGGGTAAAATAAAACATACTCTTTTATTTGGAAGCCAAAAAGCACTACATGTTTTGGGACCACGTCCCTCTCAAAAAGAAAAGAAAAGGAGAACAGAAACAAAAGGAGAAAAATGCCGACTATAGTTCGGCATTACATAATTCCAGGAGGCGGTTTCTCACCAAGGTGGTCCTCCGCTCAAGCCGCTGTCTAGCTCTACGCTCGGCTTCCTGGGACAACTGCTCCGCATCATCCAAGTGCATATATGCCCGCCAGTCATCCTCCATCTTCTTTAGGGCGAGTTCCAGATTGGCAGAAGCTCGACTAAGTCTGTCAGCCTCCTGGATAGCAAGCTCATTCTCAGTACAAGCGGCTTCGAGCTCGGACTCCAGGAAGGCCAGCTTCCTCTGGAGCTCAAGGATTTGCTTCCTGGTGTCAATTACCCCGCGGGAAGCGGTCGCCTCCCGAGCCGTACAATCTTCACTTCTACGGCTCCATTGATCGTGTAACTGAGACAGATCACGACGGTCCTTCAGTATAGACGGCTTGATCGACTCCCGAGCAAGCCTCACCTTCTCCACCGCGGTTATGAGGAAAGTGCACTCTTGATCTATCGCCGCGGACAGATCAACTTGCTGCAACACATAAAACTGGGCCACAAGACGATCGGCCTCTAACAGCTTAGGCTCCAGAAGCGTAGCTAACCCCGCCCCACCGGGGAGTGTTCTAAGGATGTCGATTTGACCATCGGCGCACCGAGGGGCCATAGCAAAGGGAGTTCCCTTCTCCACGGCTGCCTCGACCCCTCTACAGGTGGCGGTGAAAGCTGTCAACCACATCCTGGGACACTTCATCAAAAACTTCTGTAGAGGATGGCATCAAAGGGAGTGTGGCTGGAAATGTCGTAGGAGTAGCATCGAAACTTGCCATCCCTGCCACCAGGGAAACAAATTTCGTGCGAAAGAGATGCATGAATAGCAGCTAGCTCCTCTTCCGCCGCCCGAAGAGCTTGGATACTAGGCAAGGCGGAAAGGTCAACCCCCGAAACCATATTCACGGAGGAGAACGCAAGAAGCATTGTTCTTTGCCCCGGCTCTGCCACCACTTGAGCCCCCGAACTTGAACCAGCGGGAGGCCCCTCAATATAGGTCGGAAGAGAAGGAGGCACACGTGCTTCCATCAGATCCCCTCCGGTAGAATCCACCCCGACAATGTCCGTCACCGGCAATAAAGGGGCAGGACCTGTACGTCCAATGCAACCATCAATCGACGTAACCCGAAGGATGTCATAATATAGCAAATAGGCCTCCTCACAAGTTAAGATTCGGCTTATCTTACCAGGGGAGGAGCAGGGAGGCCGCAGCTCGCTCGCAACTGACGTAGTCTCCTCGCCCGCGACTTCCAAATTGAACTCAACTTGTTTCTCTGCCCCAGCCACCCCTGAAAGGGAGCAAACCAGTTCAGCATCACCCTATTGAAATTCAACTGTCTCAGGGACAGGTGCAGTAGAGCCTCCGTCCCCATGGGCTGAGGTCTCAGCAAGGTGGGACTCCTCGGCCGCCTCCGGAAGAACTCCAGCAGAAATGATATCGATTCACATATCATTGACCAAAGTGGTCAGGGCCGGATCGACCTCAGCAGTCGGATCCCGAGAAACCGACTCCTGACGCCTACAAAGAGTAAAAGAAGATGATTAGGCCATAGTTTAGAAAAGGAAAAAAGGTAGTTGAAATTCAAATCACCTCAGAAACAGCGCCAACATCATCAATAAATAGCCAGCGGCGTCTTACCGCAGCTCGCTTCGTGGAGTTGGTTATGCTATCATCAGTAGACATACGTCTGCTTCGCTTGCGCGAAGGACCAGGCACCGCAGGCGGCCCCGTAACCATGTCATCCGGCACGATAGGTGACTGATCCCTCGCCTCCTCGTCTGAGGGATGGGACGAATCATCGGCGTCCTGTCCATCATCCTCTTCGCTGCCGTCGTGGACTCCGAGTCCGGCACAGAACCATATTCGCCTTTTTCTTCCTCTTCTTGGACCCCTCGGGCTTCTCTGCCAAGCAGTCCCGACAATAAAGCTGGTGCTTATGTCAAAATTTACGGGTGGTTTGCTCGTCGCAACATGATAGAGGGCCGCCATGTACAAAATCTTCCCTTGCGTATTAGCGTCGGGGACCGAGAAACTAGCTCGGGTATGAACCGCATTGTAATAATGCCACGGCCTGATACCGTCAAGGACACTGCCCTCATAGCTTAGGCAAGCACTGGGACAATCAAGGAACAGCTGGCTGTACCCGAACTGGCGGGAGAACCTACTAGGCAAGTAGGGCTCCAGGTACACGTTATTGCGGTAACGATATGCCAGGTGCGCCGGATGAATATTGCGCAGTCAGAGAAGCATCTTCTCAGATAAGAACAGGGGAGGTTCAATGCCGTCAACGTACACCCCTCACTTCTCTAACGGTAAATTGAGGGACAGACACAAAGAATTCGGGCCATCTACTCTCGCCAACACCCTCCGACAGGCTGGCATGGTGTCGAATTCCCAAGGCTGATGACGGTATCGGAAAAGGAAAGCGTCATCATCGGCAACGCCATCGTCTGCTCCGGGCCTCATCAACGACCGATAATGCATCAATAGCCAACCCATTAAATAATGGTAGGGTAGTTCTATTCGTTCAAAGTCTAGTGTAGTCTTGCGAGCAATGACTTTGGACGAAAAGGCACAGAGGCCGTGGTGTATGCTACACACATAGCCGGAAGAAGGGCCAGCCTGACTCTGAAGACCAGCTTCACCCGGAAGGATGAAGTGGCGGCTGATCCTTTCAATAGAACCTGCCCCTCCCGAGACTACGCAGTTCCGTAGCCATACCATCAAGAATCCGGCCAAGAGCGCCTTCTCAGACCTTTACCGGGTATCGTGGTAGAAAGAGCTGAAGGAGTCGGTGCGACTCCCAAACTTGTCACCGGTGGACCTCGACCTCTTGGCATTCGACATCAGGTTGTTTATCTCCTCCTGGGTCTGAGGACCTCGAGAAGAAAACCGGCCAGAGGGACTGAATTTGAAAAGATACGCGACCCAAGATGTAGTATGGAGAGCGTTCCCTTCTGAGCTATTGTTCTTCTTGATAGCCGTTTGGTGGTAAATACTGTGGTGGCATAGCAGTTCCTGGTACACGGCGACAAACCCCGGGAATCGTCGATCCAGATCCTCGAATTCCTCGTTTGTTGGGGTATATACTTCGAAGGCCTCACCCCCATGTCAGCTTAGAAACAGCATATATTTCATGGAGAGCAAGTCCCAACTCCCCTCCGGGCGCGAAGAAAGTTCCCATCCGTCGGTTATACATTTCCAAAAGAGCCATGAATAATGGCTTATTAATGGGTAACCCGTTACAGGTACCCCGGATGGCATAATAGAGGTCAATCTCCCGAAGGAATGCCTCGTATTTCCTCAAGACCCATGAGGTCATGTTGAACCATGTAGGGAAGGGGTTTATCCAGTTCAACAGTGATAACCTGCCAATAGGATAAGACCCCTTACGAGCGAGCTGATTCAGGAAAGTATCGGCCAGAGTAAAAGTGAAGTTGGGACCAGATACGTTTATGAAGGTACCCAGAATCAGTCCCATCACGCTTCGACTAACCGAGTCCCTTCTCGCACATGCCGACCCAATATTCCTATTATAGTGGATGTTGCCCACGAACATCCCCGATTGGGTCTGAGTTAGGGAGCCCACCGTCTGCCTGCTCAGCGGTACCATATTGAACCACGAAAGGGGAAATGACGCTCTATTTCAGGAATATAGATCTCCACCCCATCCACAGTAAAATCCCAGTTCTTAGAGATGTCCAGCACTCGGGGGTTCTTTATGGATAGAGCATCCCCAAAGAGAAAGGCTGGTTTCAGATACTCTCCTTCCAGTCTCCCCGAGTTCATTATAGTACAAAGAAAGTGGAAATGCTGGTTATTGATGGCGCCCAATCTCTCCAAAGGCTCATCGGTGGGAAGCTGATCCGACACATGTCGAACTAAGCCGTCGAGCCATACACCCACAGCATACTGTGCTGAACCTACCAAAAGCTCTCCTGCCGGGTTGGTTGGCAGATTCACTGAAAGAAGACAAAAGAAACAGGATTAAAAGATGGTTAAAACGAAAGTTTCTTAAAAAGAAGCTCCTGTGAGCCTATGCAGCTCGGATCAACAAAGCCTTATGCGGCCCAAATTCAGTTGGGTTTTATGCGGCACGGCTTCGATGGAGCCTATGCGGCTAGGGTCAATGCAGCCTTATGCGGCCCGATTCAGTTGGGTTTCACGCAGCACTGCTTCGATAGAACTTATGCGGTTTAGTTGAACATATGCAGTTCTGTTTAGCAGAAGAGCTTATGCGGCACG